>JBBBDQ010001428.1:0-282500 GCA_037127315.1 Ascarosepion bandense
GTGGAAGAAAAATAAAAATCAGCTAATTCTTCAGCTTCTGGTCAAAAGGGACAGTTAAAAAAATATAAATATGGCACTTAAGGCCAAACAGATACTGAAAAAAGAAAAAAAAAGAAAAATAAAAATAAACTCAAAACGGCCGACCTAAATAAAAACAAATATGGCCGCCAAAAATACGAAAATAAAAACAAAAAAGCTAGAAGAATAAAAAAGAAAAGAACAAAGTAAATAAACGAAAAAGAAAATAAATAAAAATAAACTTAGCTCAACAAAAAGGTCTTTTTTGTAAAATAAACAGTCCAAATAAGTGAATCACAGTTTTTTTTTTTAAAACAAAAAGTGTCTGACGCTCGCCAAAACAAGGTCGGAGAAAATGACAACAAACGTCAAAAACTTCCCAAGAACTTCGTGAATTAAATTCCTGTTAACTCTTGTTAATGTAGATGGGAGAGTCCATTATCTGAGGAATAGGTGTGGTTCACCATAACAGATTAACAAGCAACCATATTGGGTGCCTCACCAGTTGAAGTCGAGGGACATCGAAAGGCGTTTGAACAGCTGCTTCAACAGCAGAAAAGGAAAAGATTTTTGCAACGTATCATGACTGGCGTTGAAAAGGGGATACACTAAGATAATCGTAAGAGTAAAAGATTGTGGGGTAAGCTCGGCCGTGCATCAACACCGGCGGCAAAACCTCATATCCATGATAGGAGATTTTTTTTTATCATATCACCCCAAGCAAGGCTTTAACGCCACTGATGCGCAGGGGGCTACTTAAGAGTAAAAAGATTGGGAAAGAGAAAGCCGGAAACCACATCCTAAACAGGGAACAAGGGATGAACCTCTTCACCTGTCTGCTTTGCATTTGTAGGATCCACCTTGGTGTAGTTTATTATTACCTGCTGGAACAGATCGAAATCATCACAGGAGATCGTTATCGACTACAATTAATGCGTTTGAGCCGAACCTTGAAGAAAAACGGCTGTTATACTAGCAATTTGTTTTAATCATTTCACCCTAAGAAAGGCAGTTTTACTACCACTGTTACGCAGGGAGGTTACATAGGGGAAAGTGATGAGAAAGAGGGGTAAGTTATAGGGGATGTCAGGAGAAGGTTAAGAGATGGATGAGAATACAGGTGTAATGGGGGTGGAGTGGATGGAGAAAACAGCTTCAGAGAAAGGATGCGTGTTAGTTACTTTCCGTCTGCTGACATTCTTCTTCTATGCGCCTCGTCCCTTCAAGACGTAGGCGATCATGGCCTTCCACGATGCCCTATCCCTAGTGGCTCTGAACACGCCTTATCCTGTTGTACCATGCAATCCTCGTTTCGTCATCCACCTGACTAGGTCCTTCAAATATGTTATCCGTTGCTTTCCCCTGTCTCTTTTTCCCTCTATCTGACATGTTAGCATCAGATTCCCTAGACCCTTCATCCTCATTGCATGTCCCAGGAACTTCAGCTGTCTCTTCCTGATGCTCAGTGCTAATTTCCTTTTTGTTTCCATCATTTCCAAGACTTCATCATTGCTCACATGCCAATCCATGATATTCACAGCATCCTTCTGTAGAACCACATTTCAGTTGCTTCAAGTTTTTCCTTCATCTTTGATAGTATTGTCCAGCATTCACTGCCATATTGAAGCAATCCAGTACTCTCTTCCTAGTTTCTAGCGAAATTGTCCTGTTTCTTAATACTTTACTCAACTTCTAGAATGCTTCTTTCGCCATTTCAATACGCCTTCGGATCTCTGTGTCGCACTTTCTGTCTTCTGTTATAACGCTTCCCAGGTATTTAAATTTTTGTACCTGCTTGATTCTGGTATCCCGACCTGTATTTGGCATTTTGGGCTTCCCTTTTTACTGATGACCATGCATTCGGTTTTCGTACAGTTTATTTCTAGTCCTTTCTTGTTACTTTCTTCAGCTACCTTCTGTAGGAGGTCTTGTAGATTCCTTTCTGTGTCTGCTATCAGCACTGTATCATCTGCGTTCCTTAGGTTGTTTAAATTGTGGCCTCCGATTCTGAATCAAGGCATAACTTCTAGGATTCGCAAAATATTCCTTAGAAGATGTTTTTGTTTTCTTTTGTATACACACACACACACACACATATATATATATATATATATACATATATATATATATATATATATATATATATATACATATATATAGTTTTCCGCAGACATCTCATCAGTACGCTTAGACATCCGATTGCTTTTTACCCAGGATTGAAACCCGACCGAAGTGGCGTCTATCCGCGACTCTACTTCTGAGCTATGGGCGCTCGGTAGAAGGAGGCAGACATTTTAGCGTGTATATTATACTTATATATATATATATATATATATATATATACACTACCGGCCATAATTATTAGGCCACCCTAGTTTTTTAAAAGAAATGGTGTATTTCGTATTACTTTTCGTATATATTGGCAAGTGAATAATTCTAAATGAAAATAGAATGGTTCTTTTTAAATACTGCACAATAAGGTGTGGATCAAATGAACTGTTTTGGTGTCCAGTTTTTGTGCTCTCTTCCCTATGCTAGTCTCTTCTTTTTATTAGCTGGCTGCTTTGTAAAATTTAAGTAAAAAAAAGTAATAATAACAATAGAAACATTCTATCTTCATTGAGAATTATCCAATTGGGTATAAATAATATAAATATGAAATAGATTTTCTTTTAAAAAATGGGGTGGCCTAATAATTATGGACAGTAGAATATATATATATATATATATATATATATATATTTCATTATATAATATAGACAAGTTTTATCTATTTATTTTATGTAAATTCTTTACACATCGTCTGATAAGTTTAATAGCATTATAACTGAAAGAAGAAAGAAAATCACAATATTGATATATTTTGTTCGCATGGAAGATTTTAAAAGCAAGTATGAACATGTGTGTGCGGGACACTGGATGCGAAAATCGTACAACAGCTTATGACGTCACACATGACCACGTGACAGTGGAGGCGAGAAATATTAATTATAGAAAGCCATTGGAATAACCAATACACACACAAGCAGACACACACACACACATAAGCAGACACACACACACACACGTGTGTGTGTGTCTGTGATTTTAAAACTGCAACTGTAGCGGTTTCATATATCTTTACGCATTTGTATATAAAATTTGATCCTTTATCGCAGATAAAAATAAGCGTGTCCGTGTTCTTGGGGGTGATGAATTATTTTTTATTCTTGAACTACTTTTGCACAGACAAAACATCGCAAGCCTTTCACTGCTCTGTCACTGCTACACCGCGCCGCGCCACGCTACACCGCGCCGAACCACGCTACGCCACGTTACCACCGCCCCGAACCACCCCGCTACGCCACGTTACACCGCCCCGAACCACGCTACGCCACGCTACACCGCGCCGAACCACGCTACGCCACGCTACACCGCGCCGAACCATGCTACGCCACGCCACGCCACGCCACGCACATTGTAGTGAACCATCCTCATGCCTTTTGTGTTGTAGAGTAGCTGACATTTCTGCAGCACTTTCAATGATAGAATGACCCATTGGGCTGCAATGGTCTATTTAAGTAACGAATAGTAGTATTCGAGACTTAATATTCGATTGTCTTTCGAGTAATATTCGGACTGAATACTTCGGCGTGTAATACTAATTTAACCCCGTCTTCTCTGTGTTATAAGTTCTGTCTTGTCTCTCATTGTAACTTTGTACTGTTCTGTGTATATCCGTTTAACACTGAATATTGTGCTGAATAATAGCACATCACACATTCTCTGACGATCGTATCCTCCTTTACGATACAACAATTAGTGAGAGGTAAGACCTACTCAAACAGCTTCTCCCATCAAAGAAGCTAGTTTGTCGAACTGACCTTACAAAAAAAACGCAGCTCTGATCTCTACAATCTTAACGAGTTCAAATCTACTTTTATCCGTTACCTTTCATACATACGCGCATCTTACACTGCAACTCACTACCTCGAGTGGCTCTCAGGTCTTGTACAATGCGAACATCCGTTTCTGTTATTTCTTTGGAAAATGTTAAATGTTAAATTCATTTCTTATCAGCATTTTCTGCTTACATTCTGCAAAGGGTTAATAAGCCATAAAAACCGTAAAATATCGATTGTTTCTACTGAGACGCACTATTCTACTTACACGGGTACAAATCATTTTAACTAAGTGTCTTCATTTGAGGACAACATAAATATCTGTAAAAAATAATTGGTATAAATCATTATATATAAAACCATTATTTTATATAGGTAGTGAGGACATATTGATTCATCAATAAAATTACCTTGCAAATATTGCTCGGTTGGAAGAAAAATTCTTGTGATTTGTAAATGAATTTAATGTTCTAAATCCTGAAGACACTTTGTTAAAATAGATTAAATCACCTTCATACACTTCCTATTTCTTTCTGTCAGTCAGTTAAGTGTCATACACGATACACGTTTGGGCGATCATGCCTCGAATGAGACATGACTAGCTGGGCAGTGTATTATCCCGCAGTTAGTTGCCTTTACTTTCTGCGATAAACTGGTTGCTAACCAAAGCCATAGAACCCAATCTGTCCCGTTATTTAACCCATAGCTGGAGGAAAGAGACGGATTAATACCTTTCCTAAAGATATTTGCGCGGAAGTGAATGCAACAAATTCAACTGGAATTCGAACCCAGCTTCTCCGATTTCTCGTTCCGAGTCGATATCCACTGCACCACGTACAAAAGATGTTCTAACCAGAATTATTTTCTCTAGAGAACCATTCATTTGTGCAACCGACTCCCTAGAAGATGGTTCCTAGTTATATCAAGTTGAATGTCTATCGTTATCTATCTTACATATCCTGATAATATGCACTAATTTCATCTTTTTATACACATAGATAAGAAAAGGAAACTAATATAAACATCATGAAAGGACAGCTGAAGTTCCTGGGACATGTAATAAGGAAGCCTTGGAGAATATGATACTCACAGTTCAGGTAGAGGGGAAGGAGAGACAGGGGTAAGCAACTTGTAACATACGTAAATGGCTTGAGCAAACAGATGGCAGAGTAGGTTTTTAGGAGTAACAGTAGAAAGCGTTCTAAGACATACAGATTATAGAGAGATGTGATAGGCTATGTTCGCCTACGTCCCAAAGGGACACGGCACATAGAAGATACCTATACAACGACCTGAATTAGTAATACTTTACACTGAATGGTTCTTGGGCAATTTTTTTCTGGGAGAATATTCAATATATATATATAGTCATCCGCTGACAGATCTGTTTCGCTGTATTACAGCTCATCAGTACGGCTTAGACTTCGGTCGCTTCCTAACCCAGAATTGAAACCCGATCGAATTGGCGTCAGTCAGCGATTCTACCCCTAGGCCACGAGCATCCACCAGAAGAAGGCAGAAGGCAGGCTTTTTAGCGCGTATAAACACGCCCAACAGCTAGAGTGCTCCAATTCATTATCGAATGAGCGGTATATATATTGGGCGTGTATAATGATAATAGACACGCTAAAATGTCTCTCTCTTTCTACCGAGCGCCTATAGCTCAGAGGTAGAATCGCCGACTGACGCCAATTCGGTCGGTTTTCAATCGTGGGTAAAAAGCAATCGGATGTCTAACTATACTGATGAGCTGTGATACAGAGAAACAGATCTGTCTGCAGATATATATATATATATATATATATATATATATACCATCGGCCATAAGTATTAGGCAATCACAGTGTTTTAAAAAATTATGAATTTCATATAATTGTTTAGCATTTATTCTTTTGTTAATATTGCATAATAACATGTGTATCAAATTTAATAATTACCTCTATTGCAGTTTCTTCAATGAAAAAATGAAGAAAATTTAGGCTAATTCGGAGGAGTTCATTTTTGCTTCTTGGCTACTTTGTACAATTTTGCAAAGTAATAATAACAAAAGAACCATTCTATTTTCATTTGGGAATAAATACTAAAAATAGTATGAAATACATCATTTCTTAAAAAAAATGTGTGACCTAATAATTATGACCGGTAGTGTGTGTGTGTGTATATATATATATATATATATATATATATATATATAAACTTTGAGAAATAGTGAAAACATACTGAAAACAAACTCAAAAGCGTAATTTAACTGGAAAAACTATTTCAGTTCTTAAAATTAAATAAAATTTCGTACTTTGGGGCGATTTAAGTTCAAGATTTAATCTCAAATGAAGCGCTATAATGAACAGGAAAGGCTTAATGGAATTTAATCATTCATCCGTTCATTCGTTCATTTGATTGCGCTCATTCATTATTTACCATATCGATTTCACTGCCCGGCCCATTTATTTAATCGAAACTTCGTTACTTCCCCTACACTCTCCTGAATTTGCACACACGCCCGGCCACACGAAGAAGCACATATGTATGTATGTATGTATGTATGTATGTATGTATGTATGTACGGATGCCGGGTTATTTAGGCAGCAACTGCTAATTTAACAAATGTTATTAAGTAGAATAGATAAAGTGTGTCTTTTATAATTTGAATTACTTTTTACTCTAGTGATTGATTCCCGCTTTGTTACGATTGAAATCCTGGAGAAAGTACGCACACTTGATGCCAAAACCTTTAATATTTCAGTCATTGGATGGATTTTAGCCTTTATCAAATATCGAGATACATTGCGTTCAAATCGTATAAAAAGATGAAACCTCAATTTCAAATGTGATGTATTGGTCATTTTACAGTTTTTTAACGTATTCGATGTCACATGATCGTGTTCCTATATATATATATATATGTATATATATATATATATATATATATATATATATATATATATATAGATATTATGAAATACATTTTCTTTTAAAAAAATGGAGTGGCCTATTAATTATGGACAGTAGAATATATATATATATATGTATTTCATTATATAATATAGACAAGTTTTATCTATTTATTTTATGTAAATTCTTTACATATCGTCTGATAAGTTTAATAACATTATCACTGAAAGAAGAAAGAAAATCACAATATTGATATCTGTCTTTTTTAATCCTTTCTGAGCTTTCAGCTTACATCGGCCATTATCAATGATGACAATTATAGATAGATAGATAGATAGATAGATAGATAGATAGATAGATAGATAGGTGTGAGTTTGTGACCCTAGTTTTCACGCTCTTGTGATCGTCAGACAAACTGATTAATTCCTTTGATAATTGGCTATATTATTGAACAGGTATAGAGGTACATCCCTTGTTCCCTGTTTAGGAGGTGGTTTCCGGCTTTCTCTTTTCCCATCTTTTCACTCTTTTCTTTCATTTCTTTCCTCAATTGGAGTAGATAGACTAAACAATCGCCTGGTTCCCACTGCACCCACGTCTATTGAACAGGTGTAGAGGCTCATCCCTTGTTCCCTGTTTAGGATGTGGTTCCCGGCTTTCTCTTTTCTAATCTTTTCATTCTTACGTAGCCCAATGTGTTTCAGTGGCATTACCGCCTTACTCGGGGTGATATCATTAAAAATATATATATATAGAGAGAGAGAGCTGCGTGTATTGGTGTATTTTTATGGAAGTGGTAGAAAAATTGGGAGGAAATTTATCGTCGTGAACAACGTAGACATACGCTTGTACACCCGTTGATCCACACACATGCTCACACAAAGGTAACTATATGCTAACAATATGGGGCTTGGCATATATATGTATATGTGTGCCGTTGCGTACATACATATGCATTTGGTTTGTGCTTTTTTATTATTTAATTTATTAAAAATTAATCAGTTTGTGTGACGATCGCAAGAGAGTGAAAGCCAGGGTTACAAACTCACACCTATCTATATGAATATATCAGCTCTATCACTGATATTGAGCGCTTTCAAATAAGTACCACGCATATATAATATATAAATAATATAATATATATAACAAATTGCATATATATACATATATATTTATATTCATACACATAAACATTCACACACACACACACACACACACACACACACACACACACATATATATATATATATATATATATATATATATATATATACAATACCGGCCATAAATATTAGGCCACCCAGCATTTTAAAAAAGAAATTATGCATTTCCTACTATTTTTAGTGTTTCTTGCCAAGTGTAAATAGAATTTTTTATTGTTTTTTTTTTTTTGTTATTATTACTTTGCAAGATTTTACAAGGTAAGGAAGCAAAGGTGAACTCGTCTGAATCAAAATTAATTTTCTTCATTCTTTCGTTGATGAAACTTCAATAGAATTAACTATTAAATATTTATAAATTCATTTGATCCACATGTTATTGTGCAATATTAACAAAAGAATCATTTTATTTTCATTTACAATTATTCACTTGGCCATAAATATTAAAAAATAGTATGAAATACTTAATTTTTTTAAATACTAATAACAGTAAATACACCATATCTAGAATTTTAAGATATTTTGTATTTTGTCGAGTATACATGGCTTATCTTGATGGACTTACCTAATCTCCCCTAAAAATCTATGTATGATTTTGCTGTTTGGCGGAATACAGGAGCCACTCTTGATTGTGTGGGATGGACGGGTCTTACTAACATTTGTTTATTTTATTTTTGAAATTCTGTTGTATTTTAATTCGTTTTGGGTATTGTATCCCCTCCATTGTGGTACAGTGGATATCGGCTCGGAACGAGAAACTGGGGAGCCGAGTTCGAATTCCAGTTGAATCCATTGCATTCAATTGCGCGCAAATACCCTTGGGAAAGGTATTAATCCGTCTCTTCCTTCCAGTTATGGGTTAAATGGCAGGACAGATTGGGTTCTATAGCCTTGGTCGGCAACCAGTCTACCGCAGAAAGCAATGGCACCTACTGAGGGATAATCTTCTGCCCAATCAGTCATGTCTCTTTCGAGACATGATCGCCCAAGCGTGTATCACGTATGGCACTTAACTGACTGATCCCCCTCCGCTCATTTCATTATCATTAAATCTTTTAAATAAATTTTTGTACTGTTGTATATGTTAGCATTTGTACCTCATGGGTTTGTTTTCCCCCTTTTAGATGCCTTTTTTAAATATTGTAAGTATTTTTTTTTATAATCGTTTCACACGAGCAAGGCATTCCACTGTCACTATTGCGCAGGGGGTTACATAGGGGGAAAGTGATGAGAAAGGATGGTTAGATATAGGAAATGTCAGAAAGAGGGTGATAGACGTGTAAGGATACCGATAATGAGGGTTGGGTAGATGGTGAGAGTTTTGGGAGAATAGATGCAAGTTAGTGTGATAGGAGGTGTCTATTGACCTTACATTTAAAATCCTGGAGATTGTAGCTGTCGGGAAAGTAGGCATGTGGAAGAGAATTCCACAGGCGGGAAGCGCGAGAAAAGAAGCTGTTGGAGTAGAAATTACGGTTACATCTTATCTGTTTCACTGTAAAAGGGTGGGACCTAGTTGCTAATCTAGTATCTCGTGTAAATTCGTACCTAGGCGGCACCAAAGATCTAAGTTCATCGGAGCAGAAGCCGTAAAAGTATTTATAGAAGTATTGTGATGTGTGAAGAATTGAAAGGTGATGGATGAGTTTTTGTGGTGAATGTGCAAATTATTAATAAAAGCTAGGGTCATGGAAGTGTTTAGCTAGGCATAGGATAGTGTTGACCAACCTCACCCCCAATTCATTTTTTGGGCAATGTGTCACATTTTGTAATCTTTACGAATAAATATCTTATTATATCGATCAAACTTTTTAGAGCAACCTGAACGGTCAATTCCATACCGCCAACTCAACATCACCGACTCAACGCAAACTTATGGTCGTGACAACTCAGCACCAAAAGAACATATATTTTTTTTTAAAAACCCGAATAAAAGAATTGTGTTAAAATTTTACTAGTGATTATTTTTCTTCAAACAAGGCATTTGAAAAGGAATTATGCAAAATATGAACAAAACTTTTTTGGATTTAATTATTTTAATACAATTAAATCATTAATTATTAAATTATTTCTTACTAACAGTATAGCCCGGCGTTGCTCGGGTGTAATGAAAGCTTTAAAACTAATCCATGGTCTTGGAGTTCAGACTCAACCTAAAGAATATTTATGAAGTTTGGTGAGAATCGGATGAAAATTGTGGATTTGTATAAAGGACATACAGACAGATAAACAGACACACTCATAAACATCTTGCCTTTTATATATATATATATATTATCAATTTTCTGCACTATTGTAAGAAGTGCAACCTTGAAACTTCTGAATATCGTTTCTTATGTCTTTGTCTATGAGCTTATCAAATTTTATTAAAATCGGACCACTTCTTCTATAATCCGATTTTTTCGATTATCGATTTTCGATATTTATCGTGGGTACCTCGACACAAAACATAGCTAAGAACACTCGCAGACGCTTATAGTACAACTGTGTAAATTTTCAAGAAAATCGGTTCAGCCGTTTCGGAGTCTCTAGGTACAGGATACACACACAGACACACACACAAAGTTCCATTTATAAATAAGTTTAGATAAAAATAATTCAAAAGGACTTTGTACTCTATTAAAAATGTGTGTCTTTACAATTTATTTTATTAAATTACTTAAGAATGATTCAATTTGGTTTGTAATATTTGATTTACCTTGTTAAATAACGATTAAAAAGAAATGTTTTTCATTGAATTATTTTTAAATAATTTATTTATTAAAATGTACATTTCTTTACGATTTACTTTATTTTTTGTGTTGTCATAGAACATAGGTTCCCAATCTTTTTGCTCCGATTACCCCAAAATACAATTTCCCTTTTATCCGTTACCCTAATAAACACATACCCGTAATATAGGAAAAGAAGGAATTATATTTACATACATCAAAAGCAGACAAAGTTAATAAAAATTATTCAGTACAATAGTACCAATCTATAATAATCAGAGGTATAGTAGCCTTAACCTAGCCGTAATATCTAATGTGAGATTGTATTGATTGTGCTAGTTTATTTATTCTTGGTTTTGTGACTGAAAGTGTGATTCAGGTGTTATTTGCCACGTTGAGTCTGCTACGTTTCTTGGTCTTCATTCCAAGGACAGTAGAAAAAGCCTGTTCACATAGATAAGTGGTTGAAAATTCTATCAGAATTTGCACTGCTCTAGAGGCTATATAGTTGGTATATCCTGCAGACGAGAGATCCAAACGATGTCTGGAGCAGTTTTGTTCTCAAACAAAAGCTTCCATGCATTGTTCATCCTGAGTGTGAGAAAATCTTTTATTGGATAGTCATCATCATCAACATTTATCCATCACACCCAATGGTACATAGGGCAGCAACTTGCTGTAACAAACTGTTTTTACGGGGGAGGGTTGTTTGCCCTGCACCCAACCCCCCAAACACCCAAACCCCAAACCCCCAAAACTGGAGGACCGGTGGACCTTACGTTTACAGCATTTGGCATTCCCAAATGCCCCCCCCTCATTTAAGTACGGACCAGGCTCGATGTTGCTTAACTTCGGTGATCGGACGGGGACGGGTGTATTCAACACGATGTAGCCTTAGGCTTGCTGGATAGTACTCATCAGGAATTATATCTTCACTCACAAGATATAGATTTCTTACCAATTCATTGTTGAAATTATTCAAGTTTGGAAAGTACTTGTGTAAGTTTTCCAAGAGGTCACTTAGGTGATCACTGATGTCTGTTTTTATGTGGTTGAGGATGTCTTCAGAATTAACTTTATCAAGGAAGGCATCCAATGCAAAAAATCGTGCAAAAATTTCCTTTTCAATAGGTCTGATTCATAATTCCAATTTCCCACAAAATGAAGCAATATTGTCCTGAAGTTTCCAATCCAGACATCCATTACCCGCAAAATATGTTCTTATTACCCCACTGGGGTAATTTACCCCGGGATTGGGAACCATGGACAGAGGAAGAGACCAAATTTTTTCGATAAAATACTATTTTTGCATCATAATAATTCTTTATATTCCATTGAGGAAGCGTTTGAATATCTATATGAAATGGTTTCCAAAACAAGCATATAATGAAGTATCCGGCTTGATCACACGAAATTAATACAATTGAAAATTTATGGGAAATGGCGAAGTGATATGTTGTAATGTGATACCAAAAAGAACTTCTTGAATATTTCTTACGGATGCTAGGAAGACATCTTGAAAAGTAGTTCATAAAATTATTAAACGACTATCTTCTAAAACTGCTAGGAAGACATCTTGAAAAGTAGCTCATAAAATTTTTTTTTTTTAATCATTTCACCCCGAGCAAGGCGGAAATGCCACTGATGTGCAGGGGGCTACATAACTGTAAAAAGATTAATTAGAAAAGAGTGAGGAGTACAAACGAGTTAGAAAACAGCAATAGAAAGCTGAGAAAGTAGGTGCGATGACAGATACATAGGTGGAGAGAAAGGGAAGGTTATACGGGGGTGGGGAGAGAGCTAGAGTCTAGTGGTTAGTAGATGAGTATTGACTTTGCATTTAAATTTCTGGAGGTTGTAGCCGTCAGGAAAGCAAGAATATGGGAGCGAGTTCCACAGGCGAGAAATGAGAGAGAAGAAGCTGCAGGAGCATAATTGTCGTCTGCATATGGCTAACCTGACTCTGAATGGGTGGGACCCAGTTACCAGTCTGGTTGCACGAGTAAACACCTGTTGAGGAGGCACCAGTAACTTAAGTTCGTCCGAGCAGAAGCCATGAAAGTATTTATAGAACAGACAAAGGGAGGCCACATTTCGACGATGGGGAAGTGGCTGCAGTCGAGCCGCCAGATCAGTACCTATCACATTACAGACTCTCCTTTGAAGCCTGTCAAGAACACTGAGGAGAACGGCAGGGACACCTGACAATAAATGGCAGCAGTACTCCATGTACGGACGGATGGTTGACTTGTATATATGCAGGATGGATTCAGGCGGAAAAAACATCCTGGATCGACATAGTGACCCAACCTTCTTAGCAGTAGATTTTGCTATATAGTGGTTCCATTTGAGGTCTGAGGACAGGGTAAGGCCAAGGAGGCGTAGTGTATTACTCTCCGGGAGAATCACTTGGTCCATGCTTATGGGTGGCAGGAGAGTTTGTCTGTAATGGTTGACAGACAACAGGTTGGTCTTAAACGAATTGAAGTTGACAAGCCACTTCTTGCCCCAGTTCACCACAGAGTGTAGATCCCGTTCAAGGTCAGCAGCGAGATTTTGTCTGTCCGCCACGACAGGTTTCTTACTGGTGCGGGAGTATATTGTAGTGTCATCTGTGTAGATGCCTACTTGGGACTTGATCTCATCTGGGAGGTCGTTGATGAAAATAAGGAAGAGCGTCTTACCCAGGATAGAGCCCTGTGGGACACCGGCATTCGTGCTGTAGGACGAAGTGGCACGTCCATTCAAAACGACCTTCATTTTGCTGTTATTTAAAAAAGATTGGATTAGGTCAAGCAGGCGACCGGTAATACCGTAACCCCGTAGTTTGCATAGGAGGCCAGAGTGCCAAACCCTGTCGAAAGCCTTGGAGATGTTCAGAGCAACCGCGCGAGCCTCGTCAGACTTATCAAGGGCCTGTAGCATGTACTCCGTTACGATTGTTAACAGTTCGGCCGTGGACCTGTATTAAACGACTATCTTCTTAAATTGCTATCCGAACATTTATCTTTTTCATTTTTTTGTTTTTCTTCTTTTTTTCCTACTTCATTTTTTTCTTCTTTTACATATTTCTTTTTCCTCTCTTTCTTCTTTCTTTTATTTTCTACTTCATCTTTTTCTTATTCCTTGATTCAACTTCGGCTTCATCTTCTGCTTCTTCTTCTATGTACCATTTCCTTTTAGAACGTGAGTATTTACGGCTCTCAAAAACTTCGTATCCTTTGAAGTTCTTCGCAATATTTATTTTCTCTATCACTCATATTCCGTGTTTTGTTATTATTTTACACAAACTGGGTAGGTTGATGATATACAGCTCTGGCCAAAAGTTTTGTAACACCATAAAAAACCAGAGTTATCGACAACAAAACAACTATTTTTGCTTTAGTATTTTAAAATAATAATCTAAACTATTTCAAATTAAAAAAGAAATTATTGATTAGGATGAATGTTTAATTTTGATGTTAAATTCAATACTTCATGTGCCTTCCTCTATTTTTAAGAACAAGTTTTTTTCGCTTTGGTATAGACTCAATTAGTAATTTTAAACAAATAGATCAAATAGAAGTCTAACATCTTTGTAGGACAGCTTCAAGTTCAATTCTTGTTGTTGGAGTAGCTTCACGCATCATTGGTTACAAGATGGACCATAGATTTTTGATGGGATTTGTATCAGGTGAATTACTAGGCCAGTTTTGCAGAACTCTGAAGTTATTGTCCTTGAACCACTTCGTCACAGCTTTTGCTTTATGGCAAGGTCCACCATCATGTTGAAACACCGCATCTCCATCAGGGTAGTGTTTTATCAAAAACTGTGCTAGTCTATTTTTGACAGTGTCCATATACCATTTCTTTTTCATTTACATAAATTTGGGTACAATAACTAATTCTCCGACGCCATGGAAGGAGAAACACCCCTAAATATGAACAAGGTCCGGATGCTTGACTGTGGATACCACACAATCAGTGTGGAATCTTTCACCGACTCGTTTTTTGACACTATTTATCTCTCGTCAGCGAAGCAGCTAAAAGGTGATTCATCAGAGAAAATCACCTTTTTCCAGTGTTCTACACTCCAACTTTTATGAATTCGACAGAAATTAAATCGATTTCTTTATATTTTTCCGTGTCAAAAGTGACTTTCTTGCAGGCTTTTTTGACATCGATCCTTTTGTCAACAAACGCCGCCATACTGTGTGATCTGAAACTTCCACACCACTGCTGGACCATTCCTTCAGTAACTGCTGAAATGTCGATCAGACAAACTAAGTTGCACCAGTCGTCGGTCATCTCGCTCTGTAGACACTTTTGGACGAGCACTTCGAACCCCATCTTCGATTTTCCAGTTTCCTTCCACTTCTAGACTATTCTTTTAACCGTTGATGCATGAACCTGCTCCTGTTTGGCAATCTGACGACAGCTAAGACCGGTTTTGTGTAAAGCAACGATTTCAGATCGTTTGGATCCAGAACAATGACTTTTTCCCATTTGGCTCACTATTAGATGTACAGAATGAATAATGTGGTTTTAAAAAAAGTATTACTGTCCAATCTTTTCTCTCCGCTTCGCTTTTCACTTCACTCAGTCTTCCAAATATGCTGTTCAAAAAGAAAATACGGTCCAACCTCTACACTCTTCCTTATTCTTCTGACTGGAAAATTATTCCTTCTGTTTTCATAGAGTCGAAAACTCGCTCATGCAAATCACTTAAAATTTGCATTAGCGAATTAAACACATCCTATTTATTGATTATTAATGGTTTCACTCAATTTCGATATTCAAAAATATCTGAAAGTATAATTTTACATAGTGTTGCAAAACTTTTGGCCAGAGCTGTATACACTACCAGCCAAAATTATTAGGCAAACCAAGTTTTTTTTTTTAATGCATTTTGTACTATTTTTAGTATTTATTGCCAAGTGGATAATTCTAAATGAAAAGAGAATGCTACTTTTTTTATTATTACTTTGCAAAATTTTACAAGGCAAGGGAGTAAAGATGATCTTGTCCGAATCACCCTAAATATTTTTCATTCTTTTCAAGAATGAAAAATATTTAGGGTGATTCGGACAAGAGGTGATCTTACTAGGTCGTTCCACACCGGGGGTTTTCGTTTTTTTTTTTTTTTTGTATTTCAATAAAGATAAGAACTCAAATTCAAAACTTGAAGGAATAATATTACTCTCATACTCTCAAAGGAGAATATCTAAGAGACTGAATGTGTCCAGGTGTGCAGTTCAGTATGCACTGCATAGAAGAGACAAAACTGGAAGCCATACCAATATCGAAAAAGAACAGGGAGTAAACGGAAAACATCAGTATGAGAGGACCGCAGAACAGAATAGAAAAGTGTAAAGAAACAGGAGGAAAACTGCCCCTCAAGTACAAGCAATACTTGAATACCGTCAGGGTTGATCCAGTCTATAGAAATGCAGTGAAACAAAGGCTTCAAGAGGTGGATCTCTTTGAACGAATGGCAGCCAGGAAGCCCTTATTTCAGCCAACCAATAAGAAGAGATTAGCATGAGGAAGAGAGCACAAAAACTGGATACCAACACAGTGGTCAAAAGTGTTGTGGACTGATGAGTCTAAGTTCGAACTGTTTGGAGTAAAAGGAGGGTATACGTGCGGAGAGGGATGTGCTTTGTGGTGCAGTGGATATCAACAAGGAACGAAAATTGGGGAGCCGAGTTCGAATTCTAGTTGAATTCCTTGCATACACTTAACCGCAAATACCCTTGGGAAAGTGATTAATACGTCTCTTTCCTTCAGTTATGGGTTAAATAATAGGACAGATTGGGGTCTATAGCCTTGATTGGCAACCGATCTACCTCAGAAAGCAATGACAACTTACCGGGGGATAATCGTTTACACAGTCAGTCATGTCTTTTTCGAGACATGATCGCCTAAAGCGTGTATCACGTATTGCACTTAACTGACTGACGTGCAGAGGATGGTTGGGGTACGAGTGAAAGATGAGTGTGTACAGTCATCGATAAAACGTCGTGGGGGATCCAGCATGGTTGGGGTTGTTTTGCAGGCACGAGTTCAGGTGACATGGTTGAAGTAAAGGTGTCTATGAAGAAATAACAATACCATTCAATCTTAAAAAGATATGTAATTCCATCTGGATTGTGTATTGTGGATTAAAATTTCATCCTCCAGCCGGATAACGACCCCAAAACATACTTCTAAATTGTGCTAAAATTATTTAAAATTAAAAGAACCTGCTGTGGTGTTAAAAGTTATGTGTTAACCCCTTCACTCACCAGACCTCTCATAAATTTGAACTTGCATGGTATGAGTTGGACAGGAGAAATAAGAATAAATAACCTAGTAATGTTCGAGATTTAGTTAGGTGTCCAATGGATACCTGGAGTGAGTTGTCTGAGGATAATTTTAAAAGACTAGTGGAAGAATGCCCAGAGCGTGTGCAGCCGTTGTGAAGGTAAATAAAGGTTATTTTCTTGAAACTGCAACATAAGTAGTTATTAAATATATACAAAGTCCTTTGATGCACATGTTATTGTGCAGTATTAACAAACGAACCATTCTATTTTCGTTTACAATTATTCACTTGGCAAAAAATAATAAAAATAGTATGAAATACATCATCTCTTTAAAACACTGGGGTGGCCTAATAATTATGGCCTGTAGTGTATATATATATATATATATATATATATATATATATATATATATATATATATATATAGTAAAAAGTACTTTCAGATATTGGAGGCCATCTACATGAAATCCTAACAACCCACACTTAATAAAATCACGTTTAAATCTGGTCATAGCACATTACATTGCATTTAAATATATGGTTCTGTTATCATTTCGAGCTCTCACACGGTGTGACGTCATAGAACCGCATTACAAATTTACGATCTGCGTTTGTTATTAGGTAACTGTTATCGTTGCTTAGCAAAGTTTTATTTCAACACAAGATAAAATCGTCTTTGATGATGGATATCGTCCTTGTAACCTCTCTGAAGATGTCTCATGTGAGCCGAAAGCTTAGAAACAACTTAATAAAAAATTATCCAAATGTGGCCAATATACGATGTTTAGAACGGCTCATCATTAAGCATAATAGACATTCATTGTCTCTTATATTTAACAGTATTTGTTTAGAATATATATATATATATATATATATATATGTGTGTGTGTGTGTGTGTGTGTGTGTGTGTGTGTATTATTAAAAAATAATCTTAATATAGCCTATAATTATAAGACAAAGTGCTTGATTCCGGGAAAAAAGCATATGTTTGTTTTTGTTTTTTTTAATCATTTCACCCAGAGCAAGGCAGAAATGCCACTCATGAGCTGGGGGCTACATAACTGTAAAAAGATTAATTAGAAAAGAGTGAGGAGTACAAACTAGTTAGAAAGGAGCAATATAAAGCTGAGGATGCAGGTGCGATGACAGATACATAGGTGGAGAGAAAGGGAAGGTTATACGGGAGTGTGGTGAGAGCTAGAGTCCAGTGGTTAGTAGATGAGCATTGACTTTGCATTTAAATTTCTGGAGGTTGTAGCCGTCAGGAAAGCAAGAATATGGGAGCGAGTTCCACAGGCTGGAAGTGCGAGAGAAGAAGATGCAGGAGTAGAATTGTCGTCTGCATTTTTGCTAACCTGAATGTAAATGGGGGAACCCAGTTGCCAGTCTGGTTGCACGAGTAAACACCTGTTAGAGGAGGCACACGTAACTTAAGTTCGTCCGAGCAGAAGCCATGAAGTATTTATAGAACAGAAAAAGTGAGGCCACAATTCGACGGTTGGGAAGTGGCTGCAGTCGAGCCGCCAGATCAGTACCTATCACATTACAGACTCTCCTTTGGAGCCTGTCAAGAACACTGAGGAGAACGGCAGGAGCGCCTAGCCATAAATGGCAGCAGTACTCCATGCACGGACGAATGGTTGACTTGTATATATGCAGGATGGATTCAGGCGGAAAAAACAACCTGGATCGACATAGTGACCCAATCTTCTTAGCAGTAGATTTTGCTATGTATTCAATATAGTGGTTCCATTTGAGGTCTGAGCACTCAGCTTTGTCCGCAAATGACGTGAGAACCTCAAATTCGTGGATTAAAGGAGGTATTGAGGATTTCCTATTGTTGAGCACTCGTTTGCAAATGCTCCAATAGTCCTTGGATCCGAACTTGCGGCCAGCTATGCGCTGTCGCATTCTCTCAGCAAACAACCGTTTGGCGTCATTTAGGGTTCTCTTGCATTCACTGCGAGCAGATATGAAAAGGCGCCTATTGTGATCAGATGACTGTCTCCGGAATAGATGGAAGTAATGGTTCCTTTGGGCAATGGTGGCTGAGCAGGCCGGAGAGAACCACGGAGAGGAATGAGGTTTTAAGTATACAGGTGGGTATGAAGGCATCAATGCCAGTTTTCACCCATGACGAGACATCATGTAAATATAAATTGAACATTGAAGTCAAAACCTTCTAAATGTAAGAGTCAGCCATGACGTTGTGTTTTAACTTCGTATCTCGGCATTGTTTTTATTTTCCGACCTCATTTTTCTTTACGTTTGGAACTGATGGACCCAGTTTGTTTTTTTCGCTTTGATGACATAACTGACATTTGAAAACCTGCCATCAACTATACACGCGGTCTCTCTGTAAGGCTTTCGAGATATGACTAGATATGAGATATGAGATATGACGCAGTAGATTTCATTATTTTCGGCGGTAGATTAGCTGCCAACCAAGGATGTAAAACTCAGTCTATCCTGTGGTTAAACCCATTACTGGAGGGAGAAGAGGTGGATTACTATCTTTCCAAATGGTATTTGCGCGTACGTAAATGGAACGAATTTAACTTGAATTCTAATTGGCTTTCCGATTTCTCCTATATCCACTGAACCACAATGAACATCCAATCAGTCATTTAAATACATAACTAACTGACATATGTAATACACGCTTATGCGATCATGTCTCAAAAGAGACATGACTGACTAGGCAAAAGATTTTCCCACTGTAGGTTGTAATTAATTTCTGCGACAGACTGGTTACCATACAAGGCTACAGAATCTAATCTGTCCTGATATTTGGCCCAAAGCTGAGAATAAGAGATGGATTAATACCTTTCTAAAGGGTATTTACGCGTGTGAATGCAAGGAATTCAACTGGAATTCGAACTCGGCTCCCCGATTTGTCGTTCCAAACTGATATTCACTGCACCATACGAGAATAACTGAATAAATAATATACAACTGAATAAATAAAATACAGAGAAAAAGGAAAGAAAGAAAAAATAATATTAGACAAGAATTATAACTGGAAGAGCAATATCTCTGAAAAATATTCTAAAAAGCACCAATTGGTTTCACCATCAGTTAAATTATTTTCCTCTATTTTCTTTGTTTGTGTGTCTGTGTGTGTGTATGCTTCTTATTCTATGTGACTTGTCCTTTTAGGACGTAGACGATCATGGCCTTCCATCTCTCCCTATCCCTGTTGGCTCGTAGCACGCTTTATCCAGTAACACCTCGCAATTCTCCAAGCCCTCTTTCCTCATTGCATGTCCCAGGAACTTCAGTTGTTTCTCCTTGCTGCTCAATATTAATTTCCTTTTCGTTTTTTTTTTCTATTTGTATCACATCATCATTGCTCCCATGCTCGGTCTATGATATCCGCAGCAATAAAACAAACAGACACTCATTCAAATTAAACGCCGTTACCCGTATTTGAAACAAAGCAAAAATAAGATATATCTTAAATACTTATAAAATGAAGAGAAATTCAGAACATCAATGTAACTAAAACACCCCCTGTTAAAAAATAGCTAAAGAAGCGTCCAAAAGCGCTTTGGACAATGTACAATATGGTTAGTTTTTGAATCACTTTGCTCCCACAAAACGGGGGGAAAATAAACGCTGGAAAAACTGAAAAAAAATTTAATTAATTATTTAAAAATTTTTTTTTAAACCAAACTCTGTTTATATCCATGGCGCGATGGTGGAGAAGTGGCTGCAGTCGAGCCGCCAGATCAGTACCTATCACATTACAGACTCTCCTTTGGAGCCTGTCAAGAACACTGAGGAGAACGGCAGGGGCGCCTGACCATAAATGGCAGCAGTACTCCATGCACTGACGAATGGTTGACTTGTATATATGCAGGATGGATTCAGGCGGAAAAAACAACCTGGATCGACATAGTGACCCAAATTCTTAGCAGTAGATTTTGCTATGTATTCAATATAGTGGTTCCATTTGAGGTCTGAGGAAATGGTAAGGCCGAGGAGGCGTAGTGTATTGCTCTCAGGGAGAATCGCTTGGTCCATGCTTATAGGAGGCCGGAGAGGTTGCCTGTAATGGTTGACAGACAACAGGTTGATCTTAAACGAATTGAAGTTGACAAGCCACTTCTTGCTCCTGTTCACCACAGAGTGCAGATCCCGTTCAAGGTCAGCAGCGAGATTATGTCTGTCCTCCACGACAGGTTTCTTACTGGTGCGGAAGTATATTGTAGTGTCATCTGCGTAGATGCCTACTTGGGACTTGATATCATCTGTGAGGTCGTTGATGAAAGTAAGGAAGAGCGTCGGACCCAGGATAGAGCCCTGTGGGACACCGGCATTCGTGCTGTAGAATGAAGAGGCACGCCCATTAAATTGTCATCATTTATACTTTTAATTTCACGCATGTGAGTTGTTTGTTTCTTTTTGATTTTTTCGACTGCAGAGTATAGTAGGGTCAGTTGGGCACTGTTTTAAGAAAAAACAGCCCCGTGACGAAATTCACTCTGCTAATGTGCGTTACGGTGCTGTAGATATTGGCTCGGAGCGACAAATCGGGGAGCCGAGTTAGAATTCCAGTTGTATTCCTTGCAGTCACTTACGTGCAAATACCTTTTCTTCCTTCCAGTTATGGGTTAAATAACAGGACAATTTGAGTTCAATTGTTGCTAATGATAGTCCGAATTGTGGGAATATTGACAACATTCCTGGATATAGAGTATCCTCTTGGCATCTGTTGACCATGTCCGTCATAGCTTATGGATATGGAGTATCCTCACCGCACGTAATCTGTTCAATGAAACAACGTCAAAGTTTAATACTCCCGAATCAGACACTCTCCTGAATCGGATTTGATCTCCAATACTCGGTCGCCTTTTTTATACACGTCGCATTGAATATTATGAGCTTCCTGATTGGTTAAGCCTTCTATTAGTGAACTATAAAATGGGTTAGCTCATGGGGGTCAGCACAGTATATAATGTACGCAAAAGGTCCAACATATATAGCCTTGGCTGCTAACTAGTCAACCGAAGAAAATAATGGCAACATACTGCGGGATAATTTTCTGCCCAGTCAGTCTCTTTCGAGACATGATTGCCCAAGCGTGTATCACGTATGGAACTTAACCGACTAACTGAAACATTTAGAAACAGCATGCTGTAATTCATCCATTTGCATCAGAAGCTCTAATACAAACATTTCAGAGTGTTTGGGTGTCAATATTAGGGCAGTTCAACTTATTTGAAAAGAGCTGGATGAGTCTAATGGTGATTGCGAAGGTGTTTGGAGTGATCATTTGTGATGGCGACGTTATACCTCCATTCATGTTCCCGCAGGGCTTCACAATCAATACAGATGCTTATATCAAAAGCCTTGAGTAGGTAGTCTTTTCATGGGTCAGGAATGTGACTGCTGGAAGACCCTATTTCTGGCACCAAGCGACACAAGCAGTAGAACCTAATCATGGCTGTCAGATAATTTCTGCGACGACATAATCCTTACTTACATCAGGCCACATAACTCCAATCTTCTTGATTATTATACATGAGACGCAGCTGGGCGAGAGACAAACAAAACTCCTTGTAACCCCATATAGGAACTGAAGACAAGGATTGTGACAGAAGAGATACAGGGGATTCCGAAGTCGTCTGGAGGCCGTAGTTGAAGCCAATGGCCATTTTATTGAATAAATTTACTCTTCAGTATTTAAAGATATTTTTTTTCGAAATATCGGTAAATATATCTATTAAAACGAAATTCCAATCTTGTTTTCATTTTTGTCTGTTTTGGACGGCAGTTTATCCATCTCACCTTGTATATCTGTTAAGATGAGATATCAGTGTTATTTTCTTTTGTGTGTAATTTACACGACAATATATCCATCGCACCCATTCTATCTGTTGCAACCAGATGGTGTTCTGTTTTTCATTTTTGCGTAATATGGACAACAATTCATCCACCGCAAACTGTTTATCTGTTAGATGTCTGTTTTAATTACATATTGGTGTTATTTAGACGACAATTTATCCATCGCACCCAGGTATATCTGTAAAATGAATTATTTTCACTTTAGTATCCTTTAAACGACAATTTATCCGTCGCACCCTTTATATGTTAAAATGTGATGTCTGTCTTTAATTACATTTTAGTGGCATTAAGACGACAATTTGTCCATCGCACCCGGGTATATCTGTAAAAATAAATTATTTTCACTTTAGTGTCCTTTAAACGATAATTTATCCGTCGCACCCTCCCTGTATATGTTAAAATGTGATGTCTGTCGTAATTACATTTTACTGTCATTTAGACGACAATTTCTCCATCGCGTCCAGGTATACCTTTTAAAATGAAATAGTGTAATTTTCATTTTAGTATCATTTAAACGACAATTCATCCATCGCACTCTTTATATCTAATTGCTGGTCTTTCGCGATTTCTCCATCTTATAGCAGGGGGGGGGTGGCTAGCTCGTCCCTGCTGCAGACATCTTCTCAGACACAGTTGAATATTGTCAACACCAGCAGATTCAAATTACAATTTACACTGAAGGTTCTCACTTTTGCATAATTTAACCAATTTTAACATACGGTTTCATTGCCTAAACCCCATTTTTTGTTGATCTCTTAACTCAAAGCTGTGAATTTATGACCTGCTTTAGTTTCCATTATTTAATTTGATCTCCAGTATCGTCCATACTGTTTAACTATTTATTCCCTGTCCGTATCATTTCGTTCTCATGACTTTTAGATATTTTCAACTTTGAAAAGCTCATCATGCCGATGTTCATTCAATGCCTTTTACGAAATTTTCTCTTCTTTAATCTATAGTTTTTACAAATTTTTCTTTGACCTTATCGAATTCACACACTCTTCCACCTAATGATTTTACTGCTCATATTCTTTATACCTATTAAACCACTGTCAATATTTTCTGCTTATATTTTGAAACTAGGTTTGTATATATATAAAAGCAGAAGCTCCTCAAAAGTTCTATCGAAACAACTAAAAAGTGCCGCGCACGAACTACGCAACCACCTTCACATAATTGTAAAAAAAGCTGACAAGGCTAACATCTTTGTTGTACTTAACAAATCAGATTACAACACAAAACTCAACCACATAATCCATGACCACACAAAATTTTAAAAAATTAACAAAAACCCGACACACCAACTAAAATCTAAACTTAATAAACTCATTAGTGCCAACAACGCTGATCAGAATTCCTTAAAACTCCCTAAAATTATTGGTGACTATAAACCTGGTTACATATACGGAACCATAAAAACTCATAAACCTAACTATCCTCTCCGCCCTATCATATCCCAAATTCCTACTCCTGTATACCAGTTAACTAAACATATTAACCAGCTTATCACACCCTACCTTCCGAGTAAATACAGCATAAAGTCAACCCTAGAGGCAATCCAAATCCTCAAGAGTGAAAAACCTAATAATGAAATCATAGCTTCACTTGATGTGGAAAACCTTTTTACTAATGTACCCGTCAGTGAAACTATTGATATAATTATAAGAAATGTTTACAGTAATCCTTCATTACCCCCACTCAAAATTAATCCCAACATCCTAAGAAAAATTCTACTAGCTTGTACTACTGAAGTGCCTTTTGTTGATCCAAACAACACTATATATATACAACGTGACGGAGTCTCCATGGGTTCAATATCAGACGGTATGAACGGATCCTACACAAAATTAACAGACAAAACTTGTCTATATTATTCAATGAAACCTGCATTAATATATATATATATATATATATATATATATATATATATATATATATACTGTAAAAATTAAAACAGACACGTTATTCTATGGTTAAACGGAGGTATAGCCATATTTCAGACGAACCATCATGAACGTCCGTCTTCAGTGAAACAGAAGATTTTACACGAAACGAATAGTCTTTTTTAATTTCCATTATGGAAATTAACGAAGATCAACGAAACTGATTAAAAGCAACCGACAATTTGAAATGATGTTTTTTAACATTATATTTATTGATACTCATATTTAAGTAAATATTCTGTTTTTAATCAAACAGTATTATATATTTATTTCTACCGGCCTGATTATTTACGATAAACTTTTGTTAGGAAAATGTGTCATTTCGCCGAATGATCAGACCGGTAGAAATAAATATATAATACTGTTTGATTAAAAACAGAATATTTACTTAAATACCAGTATCGATCAAAAATAATGTTCAGGCAAATCATTTCATACACACACACACACACACACACACACACACACACACACACATATATATATATATATATATATATATATATGTATTTTTTAATCGGTAATGCCACTGATGTGCAGGGGGCTACATAAGAGTAAAAAGATTAAGTAGAAGATAGTGAGGAGAAAGACGAACCAGTTAGAAAGGAGCAAGAGAAGGATGTAAGGATGTGATGATCTCTTATATATATATATATATATATATATATATATATATATATATATATATATATATATATACAGAAAATCTAAGCAGCAGCCCACACAGCTACCTACGAGCCGTAGGGTGAAACCTAGGTAGGTTTGTTGGCTCCTGCTAAGATTTTCTTTCTTTGTTGCTCTACCTTTGTATTGAGCACTTTAGTGTTAGGGTTTTCGTCTTGGGTTTTTTCTTTCCTACGAGTACTTGACTTCTTGTTCATGTACTTCGTTTGTTTCTTCGTTTACTTCCCCTTCTTTTCCCTTCGAGTTCGTTCTCGGTGGGTTGTTCAAGACGATTTAAATTATTGCTTAATTAATACTAGTTTCGGCAGAGTTAGTTCTGTTACCGTAGTTAATATTATAAATACATATATATATATATATATATTGTCATCCGCAGACAGACCTTTTTCGCTGTATCACAGCTCATCAGTACGGTTAGACTCCGATTGCTACATAACCCAGGCTAGAAACCCAACCGAATTGGCGTCAGTCGGCGACTCTACCCCTGGGCCACAGGGCCTTCGGTGGAAGAAGGCAGTCTTTTTAGCGCATATCATATTACGCGCCCAATAGCTAGGGTGCTCCACTTCATTTTTACTGAATGAGATATATATATATAATTCGTAATGGTTTATAAAAGCATAGTATCACTACACAAAATCTTCGAGTTTCGGAGCTACGTGTGCTCCTCATCTGGTGATATGCTGAAAAGAATACAATACACACACACACACACACAGACATATATATATATTGTATTCTTAACTTATTTGTTAAATCGGTCTTTCGTTATTTATTTATTTCTGCTTTATTTAGTGAGTTAAATGGCATACGTGATATATACTTGGGCGGTCATGTCTCGAAAGTGACATGACTGACTGGGCAGGATATTTGCCAACCAATGCTATAGAATCTAATCTGTTCTGCTGGGAGAAGTGACAGATTCATACCGTTCTCAATGGTATTTTCGCGCAAGTGAATGCAATGAATTCAACTAGAATTCGAACTCGGTTCCCCGATTTTTACTTCCAATCTGATATCCACTACACCATAACGTACATAGGCTTAAGTATTTGTTCAAATTTTATTGTTTTGCGATTTATATTTTTATTTATTCTTATGTATAATTTCACTTTTACTATCAGTTTTTTTCTCGTATTTATAAAAAGAAAATTTAGTGTCAGTTACCCCAATACATTTTCGTTTCGAGATCCATTTTTCTTTTGTACTAATTGTTGTGGTTTTATTTTTCCTTTCACTTTCAAATTTCACTCCAGAACTGCTACCTTTGTACTATTTAAACAACTTTCTCTATATTTATATCGATATTTTTTATTTAGTTATTTGCTTCGTTCTTTCCACTTGACGTCATTTCGAAGTTTTCATTAAATAGTTAATTTTAACCTGGTGAAGCATTTTTTTTTCAAATTCTCTTTTCACTCTAACGAACGAACCGCAACGCGTTGATGTAGAAATCCATTTTAAATATATGCATTCCTTTATGATACGTAAGATTTTTTTCAGATGTTTTTTCATAGAAAAGGGGGAATATTCATTCCTTTTTGATAAGTATGTCCTTGGCAGAAAAGAGTTACACCCATTTTGATAATATCCGTCTGAGAACGCATGCGCAGTTCTTTATTGCTGCAGATGAGAATAAAATTGAATGCCGACATTTTCGCAGGACCTTACAATTCATATCAAATACGGTTCTTATGTGAGAGGCGTATCAACGCGCAAATTCAGATATGCCAATCTAAAATAAAGAAACAGTTACATATTTGAAATTCGTTTTAAATGTACAGAATTAAATAAAGAAAGCGACAATAAAATTCTGATATATACATATATCACGAGATAGTATATAGGCAGACGAAGTTAAATTCATAAGGTTTTAAACACATTGCAGGAAATGTATATAGTTTATGCAACAAATATTTATGTTTCAATATAATTTCCTTGCAGGTAATGCATTTCATTCAATGCTTGTACATTAAAGATATAAATAGAAAATTATACATGGACAATTCCGGGTTGAAATTGAAATAGTAGCATAAATGCGTAATGGTATAGTAGTTAGTACACACACATACACAGCCTTATTCATTCCAGTAAATTTAATGATTAATAAATAAATTGAGCGTCTATTCAATTTATATATATATATATATATATATATATATATATATATATATATATATATATATATATATAGTTTCAGTGCGAAGAATTTGTCATTTTAACTAAGCTGGTTCATACCGACTTCAAAGTTTCGTGAAGACATCTTTTGTGGCTGTATTCTTTTTGTTGTTTTTTTTTTCAAAAGTAAAATGTACCTCATACCTATATATATATATATATATATATATATATATATATATATATATTATTTTATTTTACTTTATTTTATTTTTCCTTTGATTGCAACGAATCTTATTTCCACATTTGTTTTTCTAATACGTAAATACTTTCCCTGCATTTTGTTATATATGTATGTTAAAAAAAATGTGTTTGTTTATTTATTAATTTTGGGAGAAAAGACTGGTTATACTCAGAAAGTCCGAACCCGATTTTACTTACTATATATATATATATATATATATATATATATATATATATATATATATATTTTTTTAATCATTTCACCCCGAGCAAGGCAGAAACGCCACTGATGTGCAGGGGGTTACATAAATGTAGAAAGATTAATTAGAAAAGAGTGAGGAGTACAAGCTAGTTAGAAAGGAACAATAGAAAACTGAGAAAGCAGGTGCAATGACAGATACATGGGCGGAGAGAACGTGAAGGTTATACAGGGGAGGGTTAGTAGGTGAGTGGTTAGTAGGTGAGTATTAACTTTGCTTTTAAATTTCTGGAGGTCGTAGCCGTCAGGAAAGCAAGAATACGGGAGTGAGTTCCACAGGCGGGAAGTGCGAGAGAGGAAGTTGCAGGAGTAGAATTGACGTCTGCGTTTGGCTAACCTGACTGTGAATGGGTGGGGCCCAGTTGCCAGTCTGGTTGCACGGGTAAACACCTGTTGAGGAGGCATCAGTGACTTAAGCTCATCCGAGCAGAAGCCATGAAAGTATTTATAGAAGAGACAGAGGGAGGCCACATTTCGACGATGGGAAAGTGGCTGCAGTCGAGTCGCCAGATTAGTACCTATCACATTACAGACTCTCCTTTGGAGCTTGTCAAGAACACTTAGGAGAACGGCAGGGGCACTTGACCATAAAGGACAGCAGTTCTCCATGCACGGACGGATGGTTGACTTGTATATATGCAGGATGGATTCAGGTGGAAAAAACATCCTGGATCGACATAGTGACCCAATCTTCTTAGCAGTAGATTTTGCTATGGATTCAATATAGTGCTTCCATTTGAGGTCTGAGGACAGGGTAAGTCCGAGGAGGCGTAGTGTATTACTCTCCGGGAGAATCATCTGGTCCATGCTTATGGGAGGCAGAAGAGGTTGCCTGTAATGGTTGACAGACAACAGCTTGGTCTTAGAGGAATTGAAGTTGACAAGCCACTTCTTGCCCCAGTTCATCGCAGAGTGTAGATCCCGCTCAAGATCAGCAGCGAGATTATGTCTGTCCGCCACGACAGGTTTCTTACTGGAGCGGGAGTATATTGTAGTGTCATCGGCGTAGATGCCTACCTGGGACTTGATCTCATCTGGAAGGTCGTTGATGAAAATAAGGAAGAGCGTTTGGGCCCAGGATAGAGCCTTGTGGGACACCAGCATTCGTGCTGTAGGACGAAGAGGCACGCCCATTCAGAACGACCTTCATTTTGCGGTTATTTATGAAAGATTGGATTAGGTCAAG
The DNA here is from genome assembly GCA_037127315.1 of Ascarosepion bandense. NCBI lineage: Eukaryota > Metazoa > Mollusca > Cephalopoda > Sepiida > Sepiidae > Ascarosepion > Ascarosepion bandense. The sequence goes on from JBBBDQ010001428.1 coordinate 29,232, forward strand.
CAGGCGACCGGTAATACCATAACCGCGTAGTTTGCATAGGAGGCCAGGATGCCAAACCCTGTCGAAAGCCTTGGAGATGTCCAGAGCAACCGCGCGGTCCTCGTCAGACTCATCAAGGGCCTGTAGCATGTACTCCGTTATAGTTGTTAGCAGGTCGGCTGTGGACCTGTCAAATCGGAATCCATATTGCCTGTCGGAGAACAGTTTGTGGGCGGTGAGATGATGAACTATTTCAGCATTGATCATAGCCTCGAATACTTTCCCGAATATTGGTAGAAGACTGATAGGGCGATAGTTGGATGGGTCCGAGGGTTCACCACAGTTCTTAAAGACAGGAACGACTGAGGAGAATTTCCAGCATGCAAGAAAGCAGGAAGCAGAAAGGAAGTAGTTAAACAGTTTAGAGAGGACAGGGGAAAGTTCAGGGGCACACCTCTTAAGGACTATCACCGGGATTCCATCGTCTCCACACGCCTTATGGGGGTCGAGTTTTGAAATTACTCGGCATACTACTGTCGGGGTAATATATACGTCGTGCAGTTTGGCCTCAGTTCTAATAGGGAAGTCGGGTGGGTGCACTCCGAACGAGTCGAATGTGGTATATATATTTATATATATAGGCAAGAATATGAAAACGTTTTGAGTTTAAAAATGTGTCTTTTTTGACAGTATTTGTTTATTTCTACTATTATATTATATTATATTATAGTAGAAATAAACAAATACTGCAAAAAAACACCACATTTTTAAACTCAAAACCTTTTCATATTCTTTCCTACACATATTAAGACAGTATACGTGGATTATAACTATGCTATATATATATATATATATATATATATATATATATATATATATATATAATGAAGATTATATATACTCAAAAATGTAAAGAATATAATTGTGTGATTGAGTATATAATTCCGGTCTCTGTCACCATTTTTTTTTAGTCTGTACAAGAAGTGTGTATGTAAATATTTTCTCATAAGATTTGTTTTGATGTATGTGTGAGTAAAAATATGTATTATTTTGTTTGTATTATGTTTGATCTTATGTATCTATTCGAAATTTAATTCCGGTTTATAAAATACAAGCTTCACTTTCTCTGGTTATTTTTTAAATCTTCTGAGTGAATTTATTTTTCAACGGTCTGAACGAGACAATTTATAAACGTCTAAATATGCGTTAAGTTTTCTTCTGAATCTTTTATATATATATATATATATATATATATATATATATATATATATTTCTTCTGAAGCTTATATATATATATATATATATATATAAATATATATTATTTTGAACATTATTTTTACCGATACTCGTATTTAAGTAGATATTCTGTTATTTTTTTTAATTAAACAGTATTTTATATTTATATCTACCGGCCTGATTATTTCACGATATATTTTTATGACGAAAATATAAAATACTGTTTAATAAAAAAAAACAGAATATCTACTTAAATACGAGTATCGGTAAAAATAATGTTCAAAATAATTCATTACAAATTGTCGGTTGCTTATAACCAAGTTTCGTTAAATTTCGTTAATTTCCGTAACATATATATATATATATATATATATATATATATATATATATATATATATATATATAGTATTGTTCAACCATTTATGGACGTTGAGGTTTTAACTTTAAATGAATGAACACTTTAATTTATCTCATCAGAACCTTTACGGGAGAAATTAGAGTGAACTACTGAAGAATATGGGAAGTTGCGTTGGTGGGGTAAAGGGCTGCATGTTGGGAAACTATTCGTCACCTAAATATCCCCAGAAACCGTTCATAACTCTGTCGTGGTTTCGAAGTGAGGACTGGAAAGCCGACTATGCGATGATAATTTTACTGAATTTTTCATATATTGATATTTGCAACAGGTATTATTTTATTAATGCATTTTCAATCGTTATAAGTCTTATAACAAGTCAACATGCATGCTATATAAATTTTGTTGGAATATATATGTCTTGTAGTGCTGTAGATATCGGCTCGAGAGGAGAAATCGGAGAAGCGAGTTCAAATTCCAGTTGAATTTGTTGTATTCACTTTCGCACAAATATGCTGGGTAAGATATTAATTCGTCTCTTCTCTCTTCAGCTATGGGTTATGTAGTAACATTGGGGGTCTATAACCTTGGTTTCCGACCAGTATACCGCAGAAAGTAATGGCATTCTTCTGTGGGAAAATATAATGCCCAGTCAATCATGTCACTTTAGAGACATGATCGCCCAAGTGTGTATCAATATGACGCTTAACTGACTAATATATCTCTTGTTTAATGTTCAAACCCGGTTACTTTTTGATGAGAAATAACCCAAGTGTGTTAGAAAATTCCGAATCATTATTCTATATAACGTGCTTCTATTTTTTTTTACTAACCTAAGTATATTATTCATTGAATGGGGAAAGTCTGTTTCCATTCGAACGTCATCGTTCATCATCAGGATCAGATTTTACGGTTTTACAACTTTAAATCACATTATTACTTCCCTTGAATTCTTACTGTTTATTTAGTTCTTCAAACGTAGTAACACGTTTTCTGCTACAAGGCATTTGTTGATGTTAAAAATTACAAAAAAAAAATCTACAAAAAGAAGTGGCCTCTATCGCTTAATACAAAGTGTTTAAAAATATATATATAGTCATCCGCAGACAGATCAGTTTCGCTGTATCACAGCTCATCAGTACCGTTAGACTCTGATTGCTTTTCAATGAATAATATACTTAGGTTAGTAAAAAAATAGAAGCACGTTATATAAAATAATGATTCGGAATTTTCTAACACACTTGGGCTATTTCTCATCAAAAAGTAACCGGGTTTGAACATTAAACAAGAGATATATTAGTCAGTTAAGCGTCATACTTGATACACACTTGGGCGATCATGTCTCTAAAGTGACATGATTGACTGGGCATTATATTTTCCCACAGAAGAATGCCATTACTTTCTGCGGTATACTGGTTGGAAACCAAGGTTATAGACCCCCAACGTTACTACTTAACCCATAGCTGAAGAGAGAAGAGACGGATTAATATCTTACCCAGCATATTTGTGCGAAAGTGAATACAACAAATTCAATTGGAATTTGAACTCGCTTCTCCGATTTCTCCTCTCGAGCCGATATCTACAGCACCACAAGACATATATATTTCAACAAAATTTATATAGCATGCATGTAGACTTGTTATAAGACTTATAACGATTGAAAATGCATTAATAAAATAATACCTGTTGCAAATATCAATATATGAAAAATTCAGTAAAATTATCATCGCCTAGTCGGCTTTCCAGTCCTCACTTCGAAACCACGACAGAGTTATAAACGGTTTCTGGGGATATTTAGGTGACGAATAGTTTCCCAACATACAGCCCTTTACCCCACCAACGCAACTTCCCATATTCTTCAGTAGTTCACTCTAATTTCTCTCGTAAAGGTTCTGATAAGATAAATTAAAGTGTTCATTCATTTAAAGTTAAAACCTCAACGTCCATAAATGGTTGAACAATACTATATATATATATATACATATATATATATATATATATATATATATATATATATATATATAAGATGCAGAAGAAATGATTGGCGTCATCAAATAAAATATATATGTGTGGGGTGTATTGTTTAGTGTGCGAAGGGGGATGTATGTTCGTATTCTGCTAGAATGCAGACTTTCGTTATGAGAATCTCGAATGCACAACAGGTAGAATTAATCCATGCCGTTTAAAAATAATGGTAGGTTTTTCTCAAACACAGTAAATGTCATTGGTAATAGTAACCGTTGATTTATGAGGAAACCCTCTGTATATAACGATCTAGCAGCCAATGTCACTGCCATTTAAAACTTATAAAATCCTATATTTTTTCTGGAAAATAGATTTTTGAAGTTTAGTAGCAGTTTTTGTTTTTTACGTGTTGATGGGTTTTTTCATCCTAATGTTTTCTTTGAAGTTGTGCAAATTGTGAACACTATGACTTGTGAACAGCTTAATTTATCCTTCGAGTTATTGTGATATTCATTTTAGTTATTCATCTACTACTTTTTTTCCCTTCTCACGAAAGTTCTGCTAGCACATTGACATGAATACATACAACTTCCGCTGCTACTCGGCAACGAATTTCTCATCTAGCTTCCTTATCAAGAAAGCGAATAACATATGTCCGCACGTGATTTTTCCTCAATATTTACAACACATTGCGTTCAACACACTCTGTATTCATCCCGAGAATTAAAATATCACATTAGATTTTAACTTACTAAAAAAAAAGTTCGGGAGATATTTGACAATACAATTGCAGTAAAAATTCGAGAAAATGTCTGTCAAAAATGATAGAGTACATCAAAGGTCTGTGAGATTTTTATATTTCCAAAAATTAATTTATTAATGAGTTCGATATTCTCTCTCCCTCTCTCTCTTTCTCTCTCTCTCTCTCTCTATATATATATATATATATATATATATATTAAAGTTTTGTAATTTACTTGAAGCATTGTGCAATATAGTTGTATGGGTTATGCCTTGAAGGCTGTCACAATGCGTTGAATGAAATAAAGGAAGGTGAGGAAGTGTTTGTATTACCTATTTATTAAACATTAATATTTCGAAATTAAAATCTCATCTTCAGAATGGCAGAGAATCTTTTGACTCTCCGAACTTCTTCACGGTCTCTCTATGAATGGTTGCTGAGGGCTATCCACTGCTGCTGTACGTGTGTGTGTGTGTGTGCGCGCGCGTGTGTGCGCGTGTGTATGTGTGCGTGTGTATGTGCGTGTGTTCTAGCTACTGTACGTGTGTGTGTGTACGTGTGTGTACGTGTGTGTATTCTAGTTGAGGACTGTGTGATAAGTGTGTGTCTAGTTGGAACCTTTATGGTGTATTTATATGTGTGTATGTGTGTGTATTTTAGTTGGGGCCTTTATGGTCTGATGATATCAGTCCGCTTGTATGTGTGGTTTATATTAATGTGATCTGAAAATTCACTTGACTCTTTGACCGGGTCGAAGAGTATCAGTTTCATTAGTTTTTTTATCTATTTGATTTATCTGGTGGTGTTGGCGTGTTGTGACCGTGTCATGTGTGCGTGTATATGTGCGTGTGGTTATTGTAATTAAATCTACCTTATTTTTTATATGTGTGTGTGCGTGTGTGTGTGCTTTCCGGTGTGCGGTGTATTATAAGCGCCTCCGCTACTCTTCCGGGGGTGGGGAGATATGTGTGCGCGTGGTTATTGTAATTAATACAACTTTGTTTGTTATTATCTTTCCCGTGTGTATGAGCTTTATTGTTGTGGACAATGTGTGTCATGTGCGTATTAGCGTTGTCTATTCCATTATGTAATCTAGGTTAAGCACTTATATATATATATATATATATATATATATATATATATATATATATATGTTTGAACAAACGATCTAACTCACTTGTATTGCATAGAAACGATGCCTGACATAGCTTGGATTTTACTAATGCCAGCCAAATTAAAAAAAGATACAAGGAGAAAAAATGCTTTAAAAGCCTAATAATAAAATTATTGAGGTCTTGGAAATGATGGAAACAAAAAGGAAATTAATACTGAGCATCAGGAAGAGACAGCAGAAATACCTGGCACATGCAATGAGGAAGGAGGGCCTGGAGAACCTCATACTAATAGGCCAGATAGAGGGACGTATTTGAAGGACCTAATCAGGTGGATGACAGAACAAGGATTGCACGGTGTAACAGGAGAAGTCATGCTCAGAGCCATCAGGGATAGGGAAATGTGGAAAGCCATGATCGCCTACGTCCTGAAGGGACAGGGCACATAGAAGAGATAAACACACGCCTTAAAAATTACATCATATTGCCACCCTTCTTCGAATCCATTATTAAAGAATCTAACTTATAGCTACTTACTACTAAGCGTGCATGCAAAAAAACAAAAAATAGTATAGTCACAGATTAAAGCCGAACCAGACCCCATTCGCCGGCTGACCGGTGAAGATATTCAAACAATTCCCATTCAACATACAAAATTATGAATACACATTTCCCCCTGATTCCCTCTCAGACATACCAGAATTTTTACATAAATAGTTATCTACTGATTTACTGCACGTGATACGTGATTAAGCAATAAGTATTAACCCAAGCAAAATGGAAAATACCAAATTTCCGACTTTTTGTCTGTTTTCTATGACGAAGTTTTAATAAAAATGAAACATGTCAGATTGATGTAAGTTTGTTCTTTATCTGATCAGCCTGTCAGATTCCGATCCATATTTGATCTTCAGATTATCTTTAACTCATATTGCTTTTTGTTATTTTGTTTTTTGGAGGTCTATAAATTTCTATACTGGGATATAATAATGGAGCGGATTATTTGAATGCCATTCTTATTTCGTCTTGATAGATAACGCCGCCTTCCTCTCAGACTACCGTTTATTATAGCGCAATAATTCAAATGTTCTGCGAGGTTTAAAACCAATTCTTCTTTGCTCGGACGGACGATTTCTTTGTTGCGTGATCCTCAAGCGCAATGAACAGTCACTTTAGTCGACATATCTCAATGATAATTTATTTTCGCGATACGATTTGATCTGAGAGTCTATTGTTTTCTTTTTTCACTAACTGTTTCCATGGACGTTTTTTATTTATTTTCTCCTTGATTATGAATAGTATTATCTTTATTATTAGTATTTATAAGAAAAACATTCTTGACTCTTATAAAATATTGCTCTACTAAGTATCGAGCGTTCTTCAGAAAAGATTACGACAGTGCAATAGTAACCTATTTATTTGTACTACTCTTTATATATATATATATATATATATATATATAGGAAAGAATATTAATAAAAGGTTTTGAATTTAAAAATGTACTTTTTTGGGACAGTATTTGTTTATTTTTATTATTGTCTTTTATATTTCAGACCGCCCTCGTACCCAACACCAAAATAAAATTACACCCACCAGACCGCCCTCGTACCCAACACCAAAATAAAATTACACCCACCAAACCGCCCTCGTACCCAACACCAAAATAAAATTACACCCACCAAACCTTACTTGTGACAGAGAAAACATCATATACTTTCTCTTCTGCTCAATTTGCCCCAACAGTGGATATATCGACGAATCCGGTAATAGCTTTAGATTTCGCTTCAATAATCACAAACTAAATATACGACAAAAAAATGTATACTCCCCAATTGCAGCACATTTCAATCAACCTAATCATACTTTAGAAAATTGCAAATGTTTACTAATAGACTCCAATTTTAGTTCTACATACACACGCAGAAAGAAAGAAAAATACAGTATTTTAAAATTAAATACACACAAGCTAAGGTTAAATAGGGACTTAGGTGTGCTGAATCTTTACAAATATTTCAATAGCTAAAAATTTTTTTTCAGATATTCCAAGAAATTTTTATCTAAAACAAACAGACTTTCTCTACGGACGTGCCGCATGTTGTGAACAAACACACCACTTGATGTAAACACAAAAAAAATATTCGGACGCTATCGTGAAATACGTTTCTAATTCAAATTTAAAAATCACTCGTTTCTGATGAAGGACCGAGGGCGGTCTGAAATATAAAATACAATAATAAGAATAAACAAATACTGTCCAAAAAAAGTACATTTTCAATTCAAAACTTTTAATTAATATTCTTACCTATACATATTAAGACAGTATACATGGAACATCACTATATATATATATATATATATATATATATATATATATAATGAATTTTATAAAGGAAAACTCAACGCGTCATTTCAATTGGTTATAAACTATAGCTCATTTCATTCGACCCTAAAATATTCCTTCCATCTGGTACAATATTTCTGCTGGAATGATTCTTTTCTTAAAATGAAGAGAGGGATAACAATAAGAATAATAAGAATAAACACAAAATTACAAACAAAAATAAATAACAATAAATATAAGGGGAAAGGGGAGAAAGAAGGAAGGAAAGAAATCAAAAAGGAAAGAGAGTCCAGTTCCAAATATTGGCGTCGGATATGTCTGGAGCCGTTCAGGCTCCAGATATATCCGACACCAATATCCGCCAGATATAAACGACGCCAATATTTCAACGTCTTGAAGAGGTTGAGCTCTGAAACAAAAAAAAATCCCTTGGCTGTTGGCGTCTGATTGACTCCATAAGGCCGACCTACCTACTAATACTAACTTCTTTCCATATATACATATGTGTACATTCCCACATATACATACAATGCGACTTTGCTTATGTTTACATGTTTCCCTCGGGTTAACACCCATCGAGCTCTCTATATGGATTTAGCACTTAATATTTTATATTAAGGTAATCTTGTTCGATTATCCTCAACGCTTACGGACTGGACACCTCTCTCTCTCTCTCTCTCTCTCTCTCTCTATATATATATATATATATATATATATATATATATATGTTAACGGAGATTATAAACTTGGTTATAAACAACGACAGTTTGAAATGATTTGCTTGCACATTATTTTTGATCGATACTCACATTTTATAAATTAAACAGTATTATGTATTTATATCTACCGGCCTGATTATTTACGATAAATTTTGATTACGAAAAAGTTACGAGAGTCTGATTACGAGAGTTTGAAAAATTTAACACTCATTGAACATGTCAAAATCAAGGGGAACAAATGAAATTAGAGAAGAATGTACCGAAGTAACAATTTTAAGGCGATAGCAAAAGATTGATTAGGAGAAATAGCAAGATTATGAAAATTGCAAAGAGGAAGTTGTGGAGAGATTTGCTTTTCTTTGCCACTCTTCTTAGCAGAGAGGTAAAGCACCAGGAAGAAAACGATTGTTTATCATATAAAGAAATAGGTAAGTTCGATTACAGTTCTTCAATACGGCAGTGAATGCTGGACAATATCGAAGATGATGAAAAAAATTGAAACAGCGGAAATGTGGTTTTACAGAAGGATGCTGCGGATCTCGTTGACGGAGCATGTGAGCAATGACGATGTGTTGGAAAGAATTGAAACGAAAAGAAAATTAATAGTGAGCATCAGGAAGAGACGACTGAAGTTCCTGGGACATGCAATGAGGAAGGAGGGCTTGGAGAACCTGATACTGACAGGCCAGATCGAAGGAAAAAGAGACAGAGGAATAACATATTTGATGGGCCTGATCAGGTGGATGTCGGAACGGGGGTTGTGAGGTGTAACAGGAGAAAACATACTAAGAGCCAGCAGGGATAGGGAGACGTGGAGAACCATGATCGCATACGTCCTGAAAGGACAGGGCACATAGAAGAAGAAGTACATTTCTTATTAAGATATCTTGAATACCCAGGATAACAGACGTAATAAGCACTATGAAAATAAAAATGGGAATTTATTTAAAATAAGAGTAGCCATTATATTAACGTTTAATATAAAAAATGCTAGGTTAAAATTAAATCCATTGATTCTTTATAAATCGGTTGTATATATGAGCTTTATTTCTGACTGAAGTGAACTTGGGACTCAGTGGGCGCTCAAAGCATAGAGACACATTGAAAGTAGAAAGTGGAGGAAGACGAGATAACAAGTCAGGGCCGATAAGGTTGTCGATTCTTCTTTGGGTCTCTAGATATGCCGAATAGTACATTTTCGTTTTTGAGATATCTTGAATACCCAGGATAACAGACGTAATACTCACTATATACCGATAAAATGCAGCCGTAACTTCTACTCCAACAGTTTCTTTCCTCGCACTTCCCGGCTGTGGAATTCTCTTCCAAATGATTGCTTCCCCGACGGATACAATCTCCAGGAGTTTAAATGTAAGGTCAATAGACACCTCCTAACACACTAACCTGCTCCCATTCTATCAAACACTCTTCCCATCTGCCTAACCCTCATCCTCGCTATCCTTACTCATCTGTCACCTTCCTCCTGACATTCCCTATGTCTAACCACTCCTTCTCTTTACCTTCCCCTATGTAGCCCCATGCGCAATAGTGGCAGTGGAACGCCATGCTTGGGGTGAGATGATTAAAAAAAAAAAAACTATGAAAATAAAAATGGGAATTTATTTAAAATAAGAGTAGCCATTATATTAACGTTTAATATAAAAAATGCTAGGTTAAAATTAAAACAATTGATTCTTTATAAATCGGTTGTATATATGAGCTTCATTTCTGACTGAAGTGAACTTGGGACTCAGTGGGCGTTCAAAGCATAGAGACACATTGAAAGTGGAAAGTGGAGGAAGACGAGATAACAAGTCAGGGCCGATAAGGTTGCCGATTTTTGCAGCAGAAGTATTCAGTACACGGACGAATAGTAAATTTATAAATGTGCAAAATAATTTCTAGAGAATAATATGGTCAGATGCTGCAGACTGAACCGTCAAACGAAGCAACTAATTCAAGAAATAAAGTAGATATTTATTCGCATCAAATTTACATCCATCATGAAAATAGAAGAATACAAAGTGCATTTTGAACACTTGACAAATTTTTATTACCAAAAATGACTCGCAAGTCTTCTTCTTATTCAATGTGCCTTGTCCTTTCAAGACGTAGGCGAACATGGCCTTCCACGTCTCCCTATCCCTAGTGGCTTTCAGCATGCTTTCTCTTATAACGCCTCGCAGCTCCCGTTTTGTCATCCATCTGCTTAGGCCCTTCAACTAATAATATAATGCCCAGTCAATTATGTCACTTTAGTGACATGATCGCCCAAGTGTGTATCAAGTATGACGCTTAACTGACTAATATATCTCTTGTTTAATGTTCAAACCCGGTTACTTTTTGATGAGAAATAGGCCAAGTGTGTTAGAAAATTCCGAATCATTATTTTATATAACGTGCTATCCTCTGCTTTCCTCTGTCTCTTTTTCCCTCTATCTGGCCTGTATCAAGTTCTCCTTCCTCACTGCATGTCTCAGGAACTTTAGTTGTCTATTCCTGATGCTCAGTATTAATTTCCTTTTCGTTTCCATCCTTTCCAAAGACTCATCATTGCTCACATGCTCGGTCAACGATATCCACAGCATCCTTCTGTAGAACCATATTTCAGCTACTCCAAGTTTTTCCTTCATCTTTGTTGATATTGTCCAACATTCACTGCCATATTAAAGAGCTGACATCACATAGCAATCCAGTACTGTCTTCTTTGTTTCTAGTGAAAAGTCCCCTACCCAAATTGTGTGCTCTCTACGATAAATGCACTTTAACTGATAAAACTGTATTGAAATGTTTTTCTAAGTTTGGAATAAATGATTGTCGTTTTAATGATAAAGAGTGCTCTAAAAGACCCTTAACTATAGACGACGATCAAATTAAGACATTGATTGAGAATAATCACGCTTTACCCAATGCGAGAATTAACAGAAACACAAAATTTATCAAAATTCAGCCTCCAATGATCACTTAGTGAATCTTGGGTACTCAAATGACTACGATGTTTTGGTACCACCGTATCTGAGTGAAAAGAATATTTTTTGATCGCATTTCTATCTGGGTGCTGATGTATAAATTCAATGAAAATGCAATCTTTTTGAAGTAAATTGTGACGGATCATGAGAAATAGATGGTTTACAAAAATGTTCAGCTAAAATATCCTGGGTTTAGAACATAAACGAATTTTAGCCACCCGAAAAAAATAAGTCTTCTCTTAAGAAATTCATGCTGTTTATTTAGTAAGATTGGATGAGACTTCTATACCATGAACTTCTTCCAAGTCAATTAATTCTGAAAAAGAGTACCTTTCACACCTGGACGAAGTTAAGGTGGAAATTCAAGGAAAATGTCAAGAATTTACGAACAAGAAACATGCTATTATTATCAAGATAATGCCAGACCTCACGTTTCTTTGGTGACCTTGAAACATTGTTGCAGCTTGGCTAAGATAAGCTACCTCACCCACAATATTCACCAGATATTAATCCTTCAAATTTTCATTTATTTACACGACCGACCATAATTATAAGGCCACCGCAGCTTTTTAAATGACATTATGTATTTCTATCTATCTGTCTATGTATATATATATATATATATATATATATATATATATACTTCAATTATAATTCATAATCAAACGAGAAATATAAAAGATAGAAAATTATATAAATAATGGAAGAAATATCGAAATTATATAAAAATGAAAACAAAAAGAGAAAAAAGAAAAAAAGAAAGAAAAAGAAAGAAAATAAAAAAAAGGAAAAAGAAAGAAAGAACATATATATCTGTGAGAGAATGTTAAAAACGACCTGAAATCAGACGAGAAAAATAATAGGTAGAAAACGATATGAATAATGAAAAAAATATCGAAATGATATAGAAAAGAAAAAAAGAGAAAAAGGAAGAAAGAAAGAAAAATAAAGAAAGTAAAAAGGAAGAAAAAAAGAAAGAACAAAAATGACTAGATGAAGAAGATAATAACGACCTGAAAGAAGAGAAAAATAATAGATAGCAAACTACTGAAAGAAAGTGTGAAATGATATCAAAAAGATAAAAGAAAAAGGAAAAGAACAGACAAAAAAAGAAAGAAGGAAAGAAGGAGAAAAGAAAGAAAGAAAGAAAGAAAGAAAGAAGGAAAATATCTATAAGTGAAAGGTTATAAAGACATGAGGTGAGACGAGGGAAACGATATAAATAATAAAGAAAGTCTGACATATTAAGAAGAAAACAGAATAAGTTAACAAAACGAAATAAAATATCTTCAAGAAGAAAATAATAATGACCTGCAACGAGACGAGAAAAATAATGGATAGTAAATTGTATAAAAAATTGAAGAATGTGTGAAATGATATAAAAAAGACCAAAGAAAGAAACCAAGAAAGAAACATTATAGGCAAAAATCAAACTAAATCAATAATTCTGAATAAAAACAAAAGAAAAACGAAACAAAAATAAGAAGAATGAAGATTTGATGTATCTTGATATGTCAATGTTTATTTTCGTAGTTGATCCGTCCCTATAATTTGAGAAAGCAATAATCACCAATAATTTTCGACGTATAAACACGCAACGAAATAAACAAAGGAGAGTCAAAAATAACTCAGATTAGAAGTTTTTTTGTTTCTTTGTTTTTCTTAAACTTTTCCGGAAATCGAAACTAAAAGAATAAAAAATAAATGCAGGAAGAAACTTTACAGTAGAAAGCTAAATATATCACCTGGTCAATAAATCAATGAAGACGCCAGTTTCTGCGTACAGATATGCGGGTAGAGGTTAGGGCGGTTACTTTTGAGGCTACGACTTTATGAGTGATTGATCTCTGAATGTATCTTAAGCAATGTTCATAAAGCATCTATCACGCAAGTACATGGCGTGTTGTACCGAAGTGCGAGTTTAATCTCATTAAATATTCAAATTGGTAAAAGGGACGGATTTAATTCTTGGATGAGACAAGAACGGTGAGGTTTCGTCAAGGACACTGAAACAAGAAACACGATATTTATGCCTTGAATGCTATTAAGAATGGAAATACAAATGAAAGACGTGTATCCGTATTTCGTAGACTACGCAAAGTAATTCAATAAAATACACCACAAAGACTTAATAGAAAGAATCAGCAACCTAGACATACAATATTTACATTATTCCGACCATTGTCCTTATCTTTGTTGCATCGCAAGTCCGTAACACGAAGGGAGATAGAAATATCAAGCGTATCTGACCACATATGGAGAAAGAAAGGGGGTCACCGCCCCCTATGGAATGAAGTTGAAATAATAGCTAGCGTAATCCACTGGAAACTACGTAACTTTAAGGAATTAGCACATATGCTAGGCTTCAAAAATCTCCTACGCCGACCAAGCATAGAGATGAACACAGCATGGAACCAATAATACGGAGTGCCAGATAAAATCATTAGTGTCAAAAATTGCAATATGAGCACTGGCAAAAAAAAAAATAGTAGAGAAAACCATTAAAATCAAAAATTGCAATATAATCTCTGGTAGAAAAGGGTTACTTGACAAAAGGTTTATAAGTCTCAAAAATTCAGTTGTTCTTGTCCTTAAGGATACATGGCCCAGTGGTTAGTTACTGACTCGACTCTTAGAATTGTGAGTTCAATATCTGGCTACAGCTGTGGTGAACAAGTAATTTGCAGAGGGAGATAACTCATGACATCCAATCGTAGGTTTACGCAAGGAATAAGGCCGAAAACGTCGTACAAATGGCAAAAAAGATGAGAACAATAGTCCGAATAATACAAGCTAGACATATTTGATAAAGAAATTGAGTAATGCAAACCGCTTGCATACGGACAGGAAACGAGTTCAGTAGATATACAAAGACAGAAGTTTGTGTCTTCTCACCAGATCTATTCAACGTAGACAGCGAGATAAGTCATTCATCAATAGAGGCCACATTCATAACAATATAAGATACGCAGATGGCACAGTGCTGATAGCAGACACGGAAAGGAAACTACAAGACCTGCTGCAGAAGGTAACTGAAGAAATAAGAATAAATATCTACATATAAATTACAAGAAAACTGAATGCCTGGTCATTAGTAAAAAGAGGAGCCTAGAATGCCATCTACAAGTCGGGGATACTAAAATTACGCAGGTACAGAAATTTAAATCTAAACTTATTTATAAGTAGAAATGTGTGTGTGTATGCGTGTGTGTCCGTTTACTATAGACTCCGAAACACCAAAACCGATTTTCTTAAAAATTTACACAGTTGTACTATAAGCGTCTGCGAGTGTTCTTAGCTAGGTTTTGTATCGAGGTACCCCCGATAAATATCGAAAATCGATAATCGAAATAATCGTGTTATAGAACGGGTGGTCTGATTATAATCAAATTTGATACACTCACAAAGACATAAGAAACGATATTCAGAAGTTTCAAAGTTACAGTTCTTACAATAGTGCAGAAAATCGATAAAATATATATATATATATAAATATATATAAATCGATAAGATATATATATATATATATATATATATATATAATACAAAATGTTTGTGTGTGTGTCTGTTTATCTGTCTGTATGTCTGTATTTTTTCAGCTCTTTTATTTTAGTTTTTGCTTCGGGTTTGGCTCTAAGTAGGTATAATTGTAGTTCTTAGTCTCAGCCATGATACAATTTACTCAGAGAACTTATTTAGTCTTCAAAATTCAGTTTACGACGAAAAAACTTATTTGATATCAATACCAGGAAATCAAAATTTGACTTACATTCATTCATTATTCTTTCAGACTACGGTTTCTTTTTAACTGGAAACAACGATTGCTTTTTAGTCTTTCGTGCCAACGTCCAAAAAGTCTGAGATCCAGGACCATAGATTAGTTTTAAAGCTTTCATTACACCCGAGCAACGCCGGGCTATACTGCTAGTACCTGATAAATATCCTAACAGAAGACGGAAAGTGCAACATTGAGATCCGAATGCGTATTGGCATGACTAATGATGCACTTCAGAAGCCGAATAGAGTATTGAGAGACAGGAAGATTCTAATAGCACGAGTATGTACATGTGCTCAGATATCAGAGAAAAATTCTGGTTAGTGCAGTTTCCATGATAGTACTTATAGAAAAGACAAAATCTTCCTATTCTTTTAAATCATATCATCCCAAGTAAGGCAATAAAGCTACTAAGAAGCAAGGTGTTACTCAATGTGAGAGAACACACAAAAAAGTATTTAAAATACGTGAACAATAAAAGAATAAACATTAAGAAAATTAAAGATAACGGTTGATCATCCATTTACTTTTTTGAGGATATAAGTTCACTGGAAGTATAAGAAACGAGGAGTGATTTAATGTTGATTAGGTTAGAGTGTGATCTCATAATCTACTAGTCATCTATGCATTAATGTAGTTGAGGTTTAAACCCTTTTTCTGTAGGTACATGATAACACCAAGATGCTAAATTTTTGTCCATTTTCTAGAGAAGTCGCTAGTGATTACTTCTGAAATATTCAATCAAATGTAAGTTTTCCTGAAAAGAAACCATGCAGATATCTCTTTAGAAGGATTGAAATTAATGTACAAATGTTCTCGAAGCAATAATATCTCTCCTTGATAGCCTATAAACTTTTCAGCTCATTCTCGTACCTAGAAAGAAACAATTCAGCTGGTAAAAAAAAGGGTTTAAATTAATGCATGCAAGATTTCATAGCGCTAATATGTCTACTTTCTAGTTAGTCTATGAACTTTTTTGACCCGCTCGCACTTTCGAATTCTCGGACACTGAGAGCGTTCACGAAATGTAAACTCAGACTTTGTCAAGATCCGATATCTGCTCATTTTCGTATCTAAAACGTAAACAAAGAAATTTCCAAAGAATATGTAGCGGACTACATCACATAAGACTCATGGAAAAGAATAACCAACAAAGTCCTGAGTTTGACGGTAAACTGCACCGGCAGCAAGGCCTCTGCTTGAGAGGTTATGAGGAGCATGAAACCACCTCTTAATCCCTGTTGTTCACAGGTCCATCCTGATCCTGAGCCGTAGTACCTGTTAGTGTCTCAGCTATGGGCAAAAAGCTAACCCCCAAACTAAGCTCAAAACACTATAAAAGTATAAAAATAGACATTTATAGAATTAAATATATGAAACCAAATTTTTATAGAAAAGGATACGTTTTTGATGGAAAAATATTACCAACAATACATTTTTGAAAGAAAAATTATTTCCACCTATACAAAACTAGAAGAAATCTTCAGTTTTCTCAAATAAATAAAATAAAAACAACTTTTTCATCAAAATATGACCAAATCAATCTTCTCATTATAACTGAACATTAAAAAATACCTTAAAGACCCACCTTTTTGGCACTAAATAACCCACGGATGTTGATATGCCGTTAAGCAAAACTCAAATCAATAACTAACGACGAATCACTCTCTCTCTCTCTCTCTCTCTATATATATATATATATATATATATATATATATATATATATATATATAAAAGGCAATCTGTGAGTCTGTGTGTGACTGTTCCCTATGCACACATACATTTTTTAAGCTACGCCATTCAAATATTCTAGGGGCACATATCTACAAGGAAGCCAAGTCGACACAAACTTTTTAAGTTTAAGTTTAGCAATTTTTCCTTTCGCATTTTTGGGCCAAAGGAGCTGGTTGTTTACATTTGTCCCGTAAAACATCTAAGAACTAAGATGGTTGTTTACTAACGTCACACAAATCAAATCACACGTGTCAAATATATTTTTATTATTGAGCCTTTATATTTAATTTTTATTCCGACGTTTTAAAAATTCATTTGGTCAACAAAAAATGTGAATATTTTCCCCGTAATTTTAAAACAAAAGAAATATTTTTTTTAAAAAAGTGTTTTTTCAAACAAAACAAAATAGGGAAAAAAAGTGCCAAAGATTAATTTCATTATTTAAGTCTTTTTATTTTTCAGATTCAATATTTCATACTTCAGAAAATAAGATTAAAAAAAAATAAAGCTTTTTTTTTCGCTAAATATTTCATGCAGGAAATCAATTGTCTGTAATTTCTGTGGCATTAATGTAACTTTTTCCTCTAAAATTAAATATTTACATTGTTAAATATTCTTCGAAAATTTCTGAACTGAGAGCGTAATAGTTTTCATATTTCTAATTTCTGTAAAACAAAATGAATAATTTTTATTTTTATGTTAAATTCATTTAGACAACAACAAATGTAAATATTTTCCCCCGTAATTTTGAAGCATAAACAAACGCAATGGTGTTTACAATGTCACACAAAACATCAAATCACGTTTACGCAAAACAAAAGAAAATAGATTTTTTTCTCCTACTACTAAAATGTTCTGAGTTGCACTGGCAACGCCGGGCTATGAAGCTAGTGTTACATAATTACATGTATTAACACATGTACAATTAAACAATTTTGGAAAAAAAAATTACGCGTTTAAGTTAAAACAGTGGAAAAATTAAGTGTTGCCTCTCTTTTACTGTAAATTAAAAGTCCAATTTAACCTGATTAAATGTTCATGAATGTTCATGAAGTTGTCCTTGTTAAGCACTGTTGAAAGAGTTTCTAGAGAAAAGGTGAAAATTGTTATCAGCATAAGCGTGTGTGAATAATTAGTGAATGTTTTGTGAGTAAGACTGGCGCGTATCCAACAGTCGTGGAATTGTTTGGCACTAGGATTCTCACTTTGTATGTGGGTGTGTGAATGTGAATATTGACGCGTGTCCCCACAACTGCTGCCCGCAGTTGGGGTCTAACTGAAGAGATGAGAAAGAATCTTTGTTTATATAGTTGATTGTTGGATCAGATTCGCTGCGCGGGAAAAATCTTTTTTCATGTGTGAACGATTTGATTGGTTAGCATCAACCAATCAGCGAGCGTACTTTGGGGAGACTAAGGAAACTTGTTTGACCCAATCTTCTCCCAAAAGTCAACAAAACCTACTACTTAAAAATAACGTGATTTGTAAATTGTCGCTTGGCTGAGATTTGTAAATTGCTCTATAGTGAATGTACTGGTGATTTATTAACCAATCATCGCTTGGTATAGTATGTGTGGCTTGTGTGAATGAGTGTGTGTGTGTGTGTGTGTGGGTGTGTGTGTGTGTGTGTGTGTGTGTGTGTGTGTGGGTGGGTGTTTGAGTTTGAGTTTTGTTTAACGGCATGTGGGTCTTGCTATCACACTTATGTATGTAAGCATGTGATCTCTTTCTTTCTTTCGCTGGCTAGCTGTATTCTAATGTACAGGTCACGCTGTCTATTTGACTCTCCCATGCCCGGGCCGAAAAGTTAAAATATTTTCTTCAACTGCCGGCAGAAACAATATGAATCTTGTCTTAAAATATTGTTAAAGGAAGCCATTTTTCTTTTAATTTTTGCTTAATTTTAAAGTTTTCATGCTTAATTGAAGGATTGATTTTGCTTTTCTAGCCAAAATGTCACTGACTGGACTTTAACTAAGTTAAAACTTAGCAAGTCACCAACTTTTTTTTTCTTCAATTGGAGTAGATATACTAAGCTATCGCCCGGTTCACACTCCACCCCCGTCTATTGAACAGGTGGAGAGTCTCATCCCTTGTTCCCTGTTTAGGATGTGGTTTCCGGTTTTCTCTCTTCCAATCTTTTTACTCTTTTTTTTTTTCAATTGGAGTAGATAGACTATACTATCACACGGTTCACACTCCACCCAGGTCTACTGAACATGTGTAGAGGCTCATCCCTTTTCCCTGTTTAGGATGTGGTTTCCGGTTTTCTCTTTTCCAATCTTTTTACTCTTTTTTTTTCAATTGGAGTAGATAGACTAAACTATCGCCCGGTTCACACCCCACCCACATCTATTGAACAGGTGTAGAGGCTCATCCCTTTTCTCCGGCTTTTTCTTTTCCAATCTTTTTACTCTTACGTAGCCCCTGCGCATCAGTGGCGTTACTGCCTTGCTTGGGGTGATATGATTTTTTAAAAAAATTAATGCCAAAAAGATGGGGTTTTAAGGTATTTTTTTTAAATATTCGGATATCGTGAAAAGTTTGATTTAGTCAGATTTTAATGAATTCTTTTATTTTAGAAACTGAAACTGTTTTATAGTTTTGTATTCAAAAATGTTTTGCTGAGAATTTTTTTTCTTCAAAAATACGTTATGGTAATAATTTTTTTTCAAAAATGTATTGTTAGTAATATTTTTCCTTCAAAAATGTATATTTTTCCATAAAAGTCTCTTTATATGTATATATTTCTATAAAAGTGTATTTTTATACATTCATCGTATTTCGACCCCAGTTTGGGGGTTATTTTCCCATAGCTTGAATCCTAACAGGTGCTCTCACTCCGGGTCAGAGTGAACCTGTGAACAACAGCATTTAAGAGGTGATTCCATACGCCTCACAAGAGGCCTTGCTACCAGATGCAGTTTACCGTCATGACCAGGACCAGTGTGTGTGTGTGTGTGTGTGTGTGTGTGTGTGTGTGTGTGTGTGTGTGCGTTCGTACGTAAGGAGGTTAGCAAATTTTTGTTTATTTAATTGTGTCACCCCATGCAAGGCATTTTACTGCCACTGTTGTGCAGCCGGTTACATAGGAGGAATTTTATGAGGAGTGAAATGTCGCAGTGCGTGTCAGGAAGAGAGTAAGAGAGGGAAGAGAGTACTGATGAGAGTGGGGTGGACGAAGAAAAAGCATGAGAGAGAAGGTGTAAGTTAGTGAGACAGGAGATGACTATTGACTTTACATTTAAATTCTTGGAGATTGTAACTGTCGAGAAAGCAAGTATGCGGAAGAGAATTCCACAGGCGGGAAGTGCGAGAAAAGAAACTGTTGGAGTAGAATTTGCGTTTACAATTTATTGCTTTCACAGTAAAAGAGTGGGACCTAGTTGCTAATCTTGTGGTTCGAGTAAATTCGTATATAGGGGATACCAGTGAGTTAAGTTCATCGGAGCAAAAGCCGTGAAAGTATTTGTAGAAGAGACACAGGGAAGCCACACTGCGTCGGTGAGAATGCGATTGTATCCTAGCTGCTAATCACATTGCAGATTCACCGTTGGATTTGGTCGAGGACACCTAAGTGGATAGCAGGAGCACCGGACCAGATATGGCAGCAATACTCAATGCACGGGTGGATGGTAGACTTGTATATGTGGGGGAGTGTTTGGGACTGGAAAAATTGATTTATTTTTTTATCCGACAATTTTATCGCTTCAAATTTTATTTTATTGGATACCCGTATTTGAAATAAATGCTCTGTTTTTTTGGTTTTTTTTTTTGTTTTTTTTTAATTGTACGTGTCGCTATTTTAAATCTGCGCACTCCACAAAGCAATAAAGGGTAGATAGGAACCTGTGGAACTCTGATGACGATTTCAACGATAGCAGCTTTGTATGGGAGGCGTTAAAATTTCCAAGCCATTTCTTGCCTTAATGTGGGTAATTTTTGAAGTCACCTGACACATTTATTTTTACAAACGAATATAAACGGATCACCACAAACTGATTTACTCACTGAAAATTGACTTCATGTTTTTTTCCTTTCAGAGGCCAGTGTATGCTGATGACATAGCTATTCAAAGATGGGATAAAAAATGAACCTGAACATAACAAAAAGTAACATTTTCTACCAAGTATTTACTGAAGTATGACACAAATGAAGCTTTTAAAAAAGAAACTATGATCTATGAAAGTGGATAATGTCACATACCTTGAAAAAAATGCAAAAACGAAAAAAAAGATGGCAGGATAAATGGCAAATATTTCAGTTATAAGTGAGTCTGGTCCAGTTATAATGCAAATTTAGTCTAGTGGAAAAAATACTTAAAATAGAATATACTGTGCTCGGAGTCAGTCAGTCAGTTAAATGTCATACGTGATACACGCTTTGGGCGATCATGTCTCTTTCGAGACATGACTGACTGGGCAGAAGGTTATCCCCCAGTAGGTTGCCATTGCTTTCTGCGGTAGACTTGTTGCCAGCCAAAGCTATAGAACCCAATCTATCCTATTATTTAACCCATAACTGGAAGGAAGAGACGGGTTAATACCTTTCCCAAGGGCATTTGCGCATAAGTAAATGCAAGGAATTTAACAGGAATTCGAACTCAACATCCTGATTTGTCGTTGCGAGCCGATATCCACTGCACCACAACGCACATCCTGTGCTAGGATTAGTTTTGTCTAATAATCTCAAGCTGCATAAAAACCTAAACATCAAATCCAAACCAGGGGTTTACAAATTTTTTGACTTACGGACTCCTTTATACTTGTACTATATTCAATTGGAGTAGATAGACTAAACTATCGCCCGGTTCACACTCCACCCATATCTATTGAACAGGTGTAGAGGCACATCACTTGTTCCCTGTTTAGGATATGATTTCCGGCTTTCTCTTTTCCAATCTTTTCACTCTTACGCAGCCCGCTGCACATCAGTGGCGGTACCGCCTTGCTCGGAGTGATATGATTAAAAAAAAACAAACTATAAACCCGTATGAAATTTCTACATAAAATTTTACTAAAAATAGCTTATAGTTTTGCATTAATGTATTAAAAAGTGGTTTTAAGCTCACTTTAGACGTAAATGTTCAAATGAAATAAATTAATACTTCATGTTGATACAAAATGTAACAAAATTAAATTTAAATTACTTTGAATTTCACGTGATGAATTCATCCACGGACCCCCTACCTTATCATTGCGGACCCCCAGTGGGCCGCGGACCACAGTTTGATAACCCCTGGTCTAAACTATCAACTGCATGCAACCTTTTGTTTCAGTCAATGATTAAAAATGAATTTCGGTAAATTATTCGTCTCGGTCTAGAAAGAACACGACTTGAGTGAATCTGGTACTAAAGAATTACAAGAATCTGTGTCAGATACGATAAACTATTTCTCTTGGTTGTCTTTCAACGACGGGACCAAATAGAATTAATAGCGCTTAGAAAGAAAGAAAAGAGTGCTGGATTGCTATGTGATGTCAGTTCTTCAATACGATAGTGAGTGCTGGATAATACCATCGAAAATGAGGACAAAACTTGAAGCAGCGGAAATGTGGTTCTACAGAAGGATGGTGCGGATATCGTGGACTGAACATGCAAGCAACGATGAGGTGTTGGAAAGTATTGCAACCAAAAGGTAATTAATACCAAGCATCAGGAAGAGACAACTGAAGTTCCTGGGACACGCAATGAGGAAGGAGAGTTTGGAGAACCTGATACTGACTGGCCAGGTAGAGGGATAGTGAGACTTAGGAAGGCAGTGGATAACATATTTGCAGGGCCTGGTCGGGTGGATGAAGGAACGGGGGTTACCAGGAGTAACGGGAACAAACATGCTGAGGGCCACAAAGGATAGGGAGACGTGGAGGGCCATGATCGCCTACGTCCTGAAGGGACAGGGCACATAGAAGAAGAATAACTCGAAGACTGATATGGACCCGGTATTGGACCATAAAATAATGAGTCAACACGGTGGTAGGTGAAGAACATATAGTTATAGTGGGGACGCGTTCTTTTGAAGGGTAGTTGTATATTGTTGAAGATTTACGGAATTTGGCCTCGTTGTAGATAGCCCACTATAAGTCATAATAAAATACATTAAAACATTACTTATATCATTTTTAAAACACTAAGGGCAGTATTTATGAGCATTTTTACTTTATTTAGTTATATTTAATACACTATGGGCATTGTTCTTATTTAATACATTAAAAGCATTACTTAGATTTGACTGAGGACAGAAATCATATTTAAACACTAAAGGCAGTATTTATATTTAATGCAATAATGGCATTTAATAAGATAAGAGTATCATATTTGATACACTGACAACATTACATTTAAAATACTAATAGCATTATTAATATTTAATTATAGTGGGGAGCCGTTCTTTTGAAGAGTCGTTGTATATTGTTGAAGATTAACGGAATTTGGCCTCGTTGTAGATAGCCCACTATAAGTCATAAAAAGATTATAAATCACGAAAAGCAAATTGTGTTGAGAAATAACATTTTATATATACACATATCAATTAAGGTTTTTACAATTAAAGTAATCCTTTAAATATCGCTCCAACGGACGTTAAAATGTTCATGGCAAGAAAATGCTGAAAAAAGAATTTATACTTAGTTATGTTGGAGCGTTGTAAGTAAGTAATGTCTTTGATATATCCGCTCCTTTGGTCAGTAAGTAGTTTTGAGACAGCGAAGAAGGAAAATAGACGTAAGGGGGCGAGCATAGTAAGCCGCTTGATTTGGTCAAGGGAGTTACTAATTACTTTCATATCTCTCGAGTCTGTCTGGGTCGGTCTGTCTTTCTGTCTGGCGAAGCTTTCTGTATCGGCTTTTTATTTCGACTTTTTGAATCGCAGCAGATCATTTGTAAATTCACATCCGTATTTGATTCTGAGCTTCCCATTGGCCGATAAATAAAATTCGCGGAGGCTCGCGAACTGGAATTTAATATTTAATTAATTTTTAGTTTTCGACCGCAACATCTGGTCATTTGCTTTTTGGTCGTGAGAGTGCAAACATCCGGTCCATCGCTTTTGCTCGGTCGGTATCACCACATATTACGTCAACAAGAGATACAAACAGATACAAAATGATACAAAGAGAAAGAGTAATAATAGCTTGGCTAGAAGTGACCGACAGATAGACAGACTAGCTGAGTTGAACTGAAGTCGTACTGGAAACCAGTGTCGCTATCGCCCCGGCTCTGTTCTCGAGAGTAATTAACTCTCGGTTAATATAGGCAACTAAGAGTCTGCTGTGTTGCTTGGTTTTTTTATAATTAGAAGATAACACAAACTTAAATTAATGACGTTAATATTTTGATATGAAACTTTAGGTTTTATATCAAGTTAACAACCGTTAATTTTTGTGTGTGGATAGAGGCGCAGACTAGCTGACTTCTCTTCACGGTGGGATCATAGTAGTAAACGCGCCTATCCCTTTTGGACTCTCGCGGTCAACTGACAGCGTCTTCCTCTTTTCAAATCTCTCCAGCTAAACTCCGTCCTTCACTCCTACTTCTTGCTGCTACTCCTACCAAAAGAAACCGTTAACTTGTTTTGCCGCCAAATTTTGAATTCTTGGCGTCAGTGTGCCTACCTTTTTCTATTTTTAGCACACTCGCCATTTTGTAAACCATAACAAGTTCATTATTAAGTGGGTAAATCCCCACATCAAAGAGAAAATAACGAATTAATATGCTTGACATTCCCCTCTACAGCAGACTAGAAAGAAAACTTCCAACCATAACTAAAAAGGCCAAAAGCTAAAACGGTTTTACATGTTCTCGAGAGAAACTGTTTTAAGGAAAAGGCTCCCACAATATCAACCGGCAGTAGCACAATCTAGATTCAGTATATTTCCTGAACGTAAACAATAAATTTCTATAGACAGACACGCTGAAAATGATATTAATTTGTTTAAAATCCACATATTATCTGATGGTGTAGAAGGTCCAAAATTCCAACGCAGTGAAAGACCATACCGTACATCGTGTGTAACAAAGACATTCTCACTGATAAACGCAATCCACTTGAATATATAAATAGAATTATTTTATGCTATGTTATTTTTCTTCCATCAATAAAAAACAGTTAATTTTACGTTTCTTCTAATAGTTAATCGATTTTATATGCCATTTTCTCTAGGATAGAAAGACATCTAATTTTTTGTATTTACCAGAAACTACGAAGTCGAGGCCAGCCGTGGCATAAGGCCGATTGTTCGGTCATTGAGTGCTGAATGTTTCCTTAGACGAAAACGGCTAAATATAGTATTACTTTTAATAATTCATAATATAAAAATGATTCTCTGGGTCCCACCCATTCACAGTCAGGTTAGCCAAATGCAGACGACAATTCTACTCCTGCAGCTTCTTCTCTCGCACTTCCCGCCTGTGGAACTCACTCCCGTATTCTTACTTTCCTGACAGCTACAACCTCCAGAAATTTAAATGCAATGTCAATACTCATCTACTAACCACTGGACTCTAACTCTCTCCCCTCCCCTGTATAACCTTCCCTTTCTCTCCAGCTATGTATCTGTCATCGCACCTGCTTTCTCAGCTTTCTATTGTTCCTTTCTAACTAGTTTGTACTCCTCACTCTTTTCTAATTAATCTTTTTACATTTATGTAACCCCCTGCACATCAGTGGCGTTTCCGCCTTGCTCGGGGTGAAATGATTAAAATAAAAAAAATAAAAGTTATCGCAAATTATGCATTTCAGTAAAAATGTTATGATTAACTAAAGAATAAAACAACGAAAAAGGCGAAAGAACGTATTTTATAAGATCATTAATAATAAGAAAAAGTGAATACATGGTGATCAATAAAAAGAGCAGTCCAATACGCCAAGTACAGGTGGGGGATAGTAAAATCAAGCAGGTACAAAAATTTAAATACCTGGAAAGTGTTATAACAGAAGACAGAAAGTGAGACACTAAGATCCGAAGGCGAATCGGCATGGCGAAAGAAGCATTCCAGAAGTTCAGTAAAGTATTAAGAAACATGCCAATTTCGCTAGAAACAAAGCAGAGAAGACTGGATTGCTATGTGATGCCCGTCCTTCAACATGGCAGTGAATGCTGGACAATATCATCGAAGATGAAGGAAAAACTTGAAGCAACTGGAATGTGGTTTTACAGAAGGATGCTGCGAATATCATGGATCGAGCATGTGAGCAATGATCAGGTTTTGAAAATGAAGGAAGCGAACAGAAAATTAATACTGAGCATCAGGAAGAGAATTTTCCTGGGACATGCAATGAGGAATGAAGGCTTGGAGGACCTGATATTAACTAGTCAGAAAGAGGGAAAAAGAGACAGCGGAAAGCAGCGGATAACATATTTAAAGGACCTGATTAGGTGGATGATGGAATGAGGGTTGTATGGTGTAACAGCAGAAGGCGTGCTAAGAGCCACCAGGGATAGGGAGACGAGGAAAGCTATGATCGCCTACGTCATGAAAGGACAAGTCATATAGAAAAAGAAGAAGAAGAAGAAGAAGAATTAGGGAAAGTGATATTTTATGAAGAAAGCAAAATAGTAATAAATTCTAGTGCAAAATAAATTTCCCAAAATCAAAAATATGAAATAATCCAAAATATAAAGTACTTGCGTTTGTTGCAGTTTACGTCGTCGATGTACTGCAGCCATAGCCGAGATAGAACTCACTACACCCTTCCAGTGTTCCCTGTGCATCTGGAACCCTGGTGCAGTTTATAGCAAAATTCATAATCTTGTCAAATAGCTGAATACTTGATGCTTTGCCAGGGCTACCAAGGATGTTTTTATTGTGATACCAACACTGGATGGATTGCCTTCAGGCCCCATCCTGTTATTTAAACCATAACTGGAGGGAAGTGACGGATTAATAACTTTCCCAGGGGTACCAGTGCTTAAGTGAATGCAGGGTACTCAACTGGAATTCGAACTCGGCTCACCGATTTCTCTTTCCAAGCCGACATCCACTGCACCACAACGCACATCCGTCACTGATCGCTTACAGCGCCTGGAATCCCCAAGCGGTCACCCATCTAAGTACTGACCAGGTTCAACGTTGCTTAACTTCGGTGATCGAACGAGAACCGGTGTATTCAACGTGATATTGCAGCCTACACATGCGATCGAACTTCCTTTAAACCAACTTACAGCCTCCCGAATGACATGCATAATGAAAGTTTAATGAGAATTTGCAATCACAAACTGCATGTATACACACTTTAGGATAGTGCAATCCGATGAATTCCAGGGTTTATTTAAACGTCCATTTTTTAGACCGGTTGCTAAGCAAGTTTAATGTGCCCAATTTCTTCTGCAATTTATCTATGGCTGGGGTTGGATTTATATATTTCCAAGTAGATACGTGAATGTAATTGACACGACTGGAATTTAAACTCGGGTTACGGATTCCTCAATACAAGCAGCTATTCATTACTCTACATCGTCGCTATTATAAATATAATATGTTTGGAATTTAATAGTTCGGAAATCAAGTTGATAAATATCGATTGTATCCTAATCTCGGTTCTGCTATCGATGTGCACAAGTGGCCCACGTGACAGTATTTACATCATTCGGACTTTTGTCCTCATATTTGTTGCCATCTGTACGACGTTTCGGTCGTTGTACGTTCGGCCTTCTTCAGGTGCTAGGGATTTCGAACCGAACTCATTATACTCACTGGTGTATATAAACTGCATTCCTTGCGTAGAGTCTATATAATGAGATAAGGAGATATACAACAGTGGTGAAATACTGGAAGGCCTACGAAGATCAACTTTTATAGTACTACCTAAGTAGCGAGGCGCAAAAAATAAATATGAACTCCACCGACAAATCAGCTTGATGAGCAAATGACGTAAGAAATCTCGTCTTCTGGATTTTGATGAACAGAGCGCACAGCAGTATCGGCCCAGCGATAGGACAAGAACGTTGCGGGTTTCTAAGCGACACCGTTATAAGAAACGCGATATTCATGCTCGGAATGTTATCAGAAAAAGCAATACAAAATCAGAAGGATGTGTACCTGTGTTTTATAGATTATACAATGGCGTCTGATAAAGTATGCCACCAAAAAATTCTTAGAAATTCTCGACATATCCGTGTAAGACTTTAGAGTTATCAAGAATCCAAACTAGCAGCAAACCGTTGGCATACAGACAGTAAATAAAATCTGCCAGATACGAAAATAGAAAGGAGCGTAAGACAAGGTTGTGTCTTCTCACCGGATCTATCTAACCTGTACAGGAAAACAATTCTGAGAGACTTAGAAATCCTCAAAGGGTTCCTTACTGGCGGCCACAGTCTGAGCAATATAAAATACGCAGAAGATACAATGTTGATAGCAGACACGAAAAAGAGAATAGAGGATTTCTACAGAAGGTAACAAGGAAAAATGAAGAGACAAGGGGTAAACATAAACTTCAAAGAAACTGATTTCATAGCCTTTACCAAAAAAAAAAAAGGTCCCTAAAATGGCGACTACACGTCGGAGATACTAAAATCAAACAAGGACAGTAATTTAAATACCAGGAAAGCATTCTGATAGGGGATGGAAATTACGACAATTCTAGGAAATAGGTTGAAAGTACTTGGGTATGTTGAGAAATGAATGAAAATAACATCTGTCAACGTTACAGCAAATTTCTTATATCTTTTGATTGTAATACGCGAAAGATCATCCGTGACTATGAACGGATTTTATTAAAAATAAGCAAACATAATGTTTGCAATTTATTTAATCTGAAATATATATATATATATATATATATATATATATATATAAAATAAATTTTGATGTTCAAAACTGCTGAATATATATATATATATATATATATATATATATATATATATATATATAAAATAAATTTCGATGTTCAAAACTGCTGAATGATCATTTCAATTT
Source organism: Ascarosepion bandense (assembly GCA_037127315.1). Lineage (NCBI taxonomy): Eukaryota > Metazoa > Mollusca > Cephalopoda > Sepiida > Sepiidae > Ascarosepion > Ascarosepion bandense. Next base: position 58,078 of record JBBBDQ010001428.1, read on the forward strand.
TATGTTAAAATGATCATTCAACAGTTTTGAACATAGAAATTTATTTTATTTTATAATTGGCTCTGTAATTTTAATTACATTGAGCTCTCCACCTATATCATTTTTTAATGTTAAAATATTAATATTAATTAGGATCGGATCTTTGGGATTTACCTTCCTGCTTTTTCTTTTCGATTAAAATCATTTAAATATATATATATTGGAAAATCTCCTTAGTACTGTGTAGTACTTTGTAGGTGCTTCGATACTTTGAGAATTGAATGAAAATAACATCTGTCAAAGTTACAGCTCATTTCTGATATCTTTTGATTGTAATACACGAAAGATTCTCCATGACTACGAACGGATTTTATTAAAAATAAACAAATATAATGTTTGCAATTTATATAATCTGAAATATATATATATATTTGTGATGAATTATTTTGAACATTATTTTTACCGATACTCGTACTTAAGTAGATATTCTGTTTTTAATTAAACAGTATTTTTATATTTATATCTACCGGCCTGATTATTTACGATAAATTTTTATTACGAAAATGGGTGCTACCCAGCAGGATTCGATAAATAATCAGGCCGGTAGATATACATATAAAAATACTGTTTAATTAAAAACAGATTATCTACTTAAATACGAGTATCGGTAAAAAATAATGTTCAAAATAATTCATCACAAATTGTCGGTTGCTTATAACCAAGTTTCGTTAAAATTCGTTAATTTCCGTAACATGTTTACATTTGTTGACATTACGATACTTTTCAGAGAAGATATGCTTCTTTGCGATGGATCAAAAATTGTGGTATATAAGCATGATAAAAACCTCGTCTGATCAAGAGGATATCCATGGTCGAATGGTCAAGACGGTACCAGATCAAATGGTATGCTTCCCCTATGTAATAGGGGTCGCAGGTTCTAATCCTGCTGGGTAGCACACATTTTCGTAATAAAAATTTATCGTAAATAATCAGGCCGGTAGATATAAATACAAAAATACTGTTTAATTAAAAACAGATTATCTACTTAAATACGAGTATCGGTAAAAAATAATGTTCAAAATAATTCATTACAAATTGTCGGTTGCTTATAACCAAGTTTCGTTAAAAAATTCGTTAATTTCCGTAACATGTTTACATATATAGATAGATAGATAGATAGAAATAAGGTTACACAAAATGGCTTTTATGTATTGTGTATGACAAGAAGGATTTAAATAAATATTTCATAGTTAACAGCGAGTGACTTGCTTTTTAATATTTGGGAGAAAATAGTAATATAGAGATTATTCACAAAACACTGAAAGTGGAGTGTTTTTGACTGAACATCAAATATGAAATTGATAAAAACACTATAAGGAGATCAACATCAAATATGAAGTTGATAAAAACACTATAAGGAGATCAACATCAAATATGAAGTTGATAAAAACACTATAAGGAGATCAACATCAAATATGAAATTGATAAAAACACTATAAGGAGATCAACATCAAATATGAAGTTGATAAAAACACTATAAGGAGATCAACATCAAATATGAAGTTGATAAAAACACTATAAGGAGATCAACATCAAATATGAAGTTGATAAAAACACTATAAGAACATCAGAGAATCTATTTGTTTCTCTATAAAAGTGTTGAAAGCAATGTGAAATGGAAATGAAAGGAAACATTCTTTAAAAACTAAAATATTGCGCATTGATCATCACCTCCTGCAAGAAAGACAACTTATGATTCATTTTTATGTTTGCGTTATTTCCCATCTTCAGTCAGTCAGTTAAGTGCCATACGTGATACACGCTTTGGGTGATATGTCTTGAAAAAGACATGACTCATTGGGCAGAAGTTGCCATAGCTTTCTGTGTAGACTGGTTGCCTGCCAAGGCTATAGAACGCAATTTTTTAATAATTTAACCTATAACTAGAGACGGAATAGATGTATTATATTATTAAGTAATAATTAGTGGGTGATTAGTTTATTACTTTATGACAAAAGAAAACCGGTCCCTCACTTTATGCCTAGTAGAAGCCTTAATCATGTTTCCAACTACTATATTCACTCATTCAGTTAGATGCCATACGTGATTTACGCTTTGGGCGATCATGTCTCGAAAGAGACATGACTGTTTGGGCAGAAGATTATCCCGCAGTAGGTTGTCATCGCTTTCTGTGGTAGACTGGTTGCCAGCCAAGGCTATAGAACCCAATCTGTCATAGTATTTAACCCATAACTCGAGGGCAGAGACGGATTAATACCTTTTCCAATGGTATTCGTGCGTATGTGAATTTAAGAAATTCATCTTAGTTTTCTCAAAATACAAGCCCATTTTTTTGTTGTATTTGTTTCCTTTAATAAATGGAAATCAACTGAAACCCAAAGAAGAAACTTTTCCAAATGAGCTCAAGAATTCAATCAAAGAACCAACCAATTTCAAAGTATCCTCTATTTATCCCCAAAACCTGATCCTAATTAATATTAATATTTTAATATTAAAAAATGATACAGGTGGAGAGCTCAATGTAATTAAAATTACAGAGCCAATTATATACGTATATATATATATATATATATATATAGGTATAGGTATATATGTCCAGTCCGTAAACGGTGAGGATAATCCAACAAGATTAACTTAATATAAAATATTAAGTGTTATATCTATATAGAGAGCTCAATGGATGTTATCCAGGGCAATATTATATTTATAAAGGAAAATTCAACAAGTCATTTCAAGTGGTTATAAACTATAATTCATTTCTATGAGCTAATTAGCTCATTTCATCAGACCTTACAATATTTTTTCCATTTGGTACAAAATTCGGGCAAAATGTTTAGTAATAATAATATTAATATTGAAACGTTGCACATGTTTGGCCACGATTGCGTCATCCATAATTTTTTTTTTTTTTTAATCAAATCACCCCAAGCAAGGCGGTAACGCCACTGATGTGCAGGGGGCTACATAAGAGTGAGAAGATTAGAAAAGAGAAAAACAGGAAACCGCATCCTAAACAGGAAACAATGGATGAGCCTCTTCACTTGTTCAATAGACGTGGGTGGAGTGTGAACCGGGCGATAGTTTAGTCTATCTACTCCAATTGAAAAAACAGTGAGAAGATTAGAAAAGAAAAACCGGAAACCGCATCCTAAACAGGAAACAAGGGATAAGCCTCTTCACCTGTTCAATAGACGTGGGTGGAGTGTGAACCGGGCGATAGTTTAGTCTATCTACTCCAATTGAAAAAACAGTGAGAAGATTTAATCGCCTTAGATGTTTATCACTCCCAGACATTATTGTCTCCACAGTTGATTAGTTGTCTTACGGCCAGTGTCTACGATAGACGTTACTCCAAAGGAGCGTATAAAAATTGTAACGCTTAACGAACACACTGGCAAGCCTTAGCTGGAGATCACGAATAATATTTGTGTCAGCTTTTTGTGTCATCAAGGCGAAGAAACAAACTGGATCCATCAGTCCGAAACGTAACGGAAAATGCGGTCGCAAGAGAAAAACAACCCCAACAGACGACGTATACGTGATCAGGAAAGGTGCGAAAGATCCTAGGAATATATTTGTTTTGTTTAAGTGTTTATAACAATAATAGTTCATATACATAATTAACCAAAAGATATTAGTCGTAACTCGTGCTCTAATATAAAAATCAACTTACAGTTAAAATTATTTACCTATTAGTGAAGTATTATGTGGCCCCATTACATACCTTACTCAGATAAAATAATCCTCTCCAAAAGTTAATTAATATTCATGTTTAAACCACAAAATAAAAAACGAATATTATATTAGTAAAATAAAATAAAACCATGCAACACTAAAAAGTCACTCATAGATAGTAGTAAAATAAAAAGTGTCTACCCATTTTTAAAAAATCTAACACCCCCATATAAAAATTACCCAGGCAAAACTAAAAAGTGACCTGTCCAAAACTAAACTACTTCGCCCCACTCACCTAACCCAAAGCTGTATCTCTATGGTTAAACACTGACGACTGACAGGCTTAGATTTAATAAATTCCAATCCCACACATCACTTACATATCATATTCCCAAAAATAATTCGTTTCCACCATGTATTTTCAGTTCCACAAATCACCCGAAGAAGAGCGCTTGTGCTCTGAAACATGAGATTTTTTGTGGAGTGATACTATGCTTTGATAAAACCATTGTAAAAACTATTACACTATATATAATAATCATTTCACCCCAAGCATACATAGGGGAAGGTGGTGAGATAGAGTGGTTAGATATAGGATATGACAGAAGGAGAGTAATAGACGGGTAAGGATGTAGATGGGAAGAGTGTTTGAGAGAATGGATGTGTGTTAGTGTGTTAGGAGGTGTCTATTGACCTTACATTTAAACTGCTGGAGATTATAGCTGTCGGGGAAGTAAGTATGTGGAAGCGAGTTCCACAGGCGAGAAGTGCGAGAAAAGAAGCTGTTGGAGTAGAAATTGTTACATTTTATCGGTTTAACTGTAAAAGGGTGGGACCGAGTTGCTAATCTAGTATCTCGTACAAATTCGTACCTAGGGGGAACCAATGATCTGAGTTCATCGGAGCAGAAGCCGTGAAAGTATTTATAGAAGAGGCACAGGGTAGCCACATCATGCAGGTGAGAGAGTGATTGCAGACGGTCTGCCAAGTCGGTATCGATCACATAACAGAGTCTCCGTTGGATTTTGTCAAGAAGCCCGAGATGAATAGCAGGGGCACCCGACCAGATGTGGCAGCAGTATTCAATACACGGGCGGATGGTTGATTTATATATGTGCAGGATAGATTCAATCGGGAAAAACTTCCGGGCCCTGCACAGAAAACCGATTTCTTAGAAGCGAATTTAGTAATTGATTCGATATAGACTTTCCATTTGAGGTCCTCTGAGAGACTGAGGTTAAGGTGGCGTAGTATTTTACTCTCTGGGAGGCAAGCCTGTTTCATGCTAATGGGAGGTAGGAGCGTATATATATAATATTTAAAAATATGTGTGTGTATTTCTTTGAAAACGACTGCTAAAAAATTTATTCAGTTTTGATTTAATTTTTTCCAATATTTTTAGATGTTTTCTTTTTGCTGAATATTAAGATTGTAAAAATGTTCTGTAATTATATTTTCCAAGCGCTTTCAGTCAATTCATTGTCCATTCTGAATAGTGTTTTATTTTTTTCCGATGGTGTTATTTTTACCTCATGTTTTAACTGTGACGTAATGTATTTTGTGTTTTTGAACAGGAGCCTTTTTTCCAAGTTTTAATGTGCCTCGTGTGACTAGAAACCGCGTGGGCAACGATCTAATTAAAAAAATATCAATTCTCTATTTTCATAATGCTTATATACTAAAAAATGCTTAAAAGAAATGTTTTTGGCTATATATATATATATATATATATATATATATATATATATATATATAAGAAATTATATGTAAATGAATATATTCGCAATTGATTTAGTTATATTCAGCTTTCATTGGAAATTTCTTACTGATATGATCAGAATCTCTTGGGCATTTATGCTTATAAAATCAACCATTATTAAACATATTGATAAGTGAATTTTGGCTTTCAGGCTTCATTATATAAAGAAAATCTACAGCCGCCCCCCTCGTATTGATCTTGATACGATCTTTAATTTTAAAAGGAACTATAATTTTATTGCCTACTCTAGTATGCAGTAAAATTCAACTGCCTCGTCTATGTTATGTTTTGTTCTTTTGATGATTATTACAACAAAGGAAGCAAATTATTTTCTTGTCTGGTTAATTCAGTGCTGATTAAAGATCATCTCTACAAAATAATTGTTTCCTCTTGTTTCTTCATCTTGATTTCACGTTTGTCTTTGTGATGCTGACTCACATTAAGTATTTCGGTTGTTTCAAAATATTTAGTCAATGTCTTTGATATTCCTCAACTTGCCTCTGCTTAAATATGAAACACCAGATTCTGAAAATATTTTCATGCTAGACAATCTCTTCCCAAATTTCTTATCCTTTTGTTTTTTCTTAGTACACTTTTTCTGTTAGCTATTACTAGATATATAGCCCAGCGTTGCTCGGGTGTAATGAAAGCTTTAAAACTAATCCATGCTCCTGGAGCTCAAACTCTTTGGACGTTGGAACGAAAGACTAAAAAGCAATAGTTGTTTCCAGTTAAAGCGAAACCGTAGACTGAAAAAAAAGTGAATGGAAGTAAGTCAAATTTTGATTTCCTGGTATAGATATCAAATAAGTTTTTTTCGTCGTAAACTGAATTTTGAAGTCCTCTGAGTAAACGGTATTATGGCAGAGAATAAGAGCTACAATTATACCTACTTAAAGCCAAACCCGAAACAAAAACTAAAATAAAAGGACTGAAAAAATATAGACATACAGGCAGATAAACAAACACACACACAAACATCTTGCCTTTTATATATATATATATATATATATATATATATATATATATATATATATATATATATTATCGATTTTCTACACTATTGTAAGAACTGCAACCTTGAAACTTCTGAATATCGTTTCTTATGTCTTTGTCTATGAGTATATCAAATTTGATTAACATCGGACCACTCCTTCTATAACCCGATTTTTTCGATTATCGATTTTCGATATTTATCGGGGGTACCTCGACACAAAACCTAGCTAAGAACACTCGCAGACGCTTGTAGTACATCTGTGTAAATTTTCAAGAAAATCGGTTCCGCTGTTTCGGAGTCTATAGGTAGCGGTCACACACACAGAGACACACACACACATACACACACACGCAGAGACAAATTTCTATTTATAAATAAGTTTAGATTAAATGCAGGCATGTTTGTTTTTGTTTCTTTTTGGCTTCTCGTGACACCTTTTTCAGCGGTGAGTAAGTAGAAACATTGATTGCCAGGTCTGCTTATAGGAAATTGAGTCCATTCTGACGTGCTGCACAAATGTTTCACAACAGTTTTAAAAACTAATGCCACTTCTGTTTGCTGCTTCTACTGTAATATGCAAACAATAACTTTTTAAACTTATCGCCCCAGGCAAGGCATTTTACTGCCACTGTTTTGCAGGGGGGTTACATAAAGGGAAAGTTATGAAAAAGAGTAACAGGTTATACGAGGTGTCAGAAAGTAGGTGAGAGAAGGATGAGAATACTGATGAGAGTGGAGTGGACGGACAAATGATCAGGAGATAGAGGATGCAAGTTAGTGAGATAGAAGATGACTATTGACTTTACGTTTAAATTCTTGGAGATTATAGCTGTCGGGAAAGCAAGTAAATGGAAGGGAATCATAGGGTGTGTCAGAAAGTGGGTAAGAGAAGGATGAGAATACTGATGAGAGTGGAGTGGACGGAGAAAGGATCAGGAGATAGAGGATGCAAGTTAGTGAGATAGAAGATGACTATTGACTTTACGTTTAAATTCTTGGAGATTATAGCTGTCGGGAAAGCAAGTAAATGGAAGGGAATCATAGGGTGTGTCAGAAAGTGGGTAAGAGAAGGATGAGAATACTGATGAGAGTGGAGTGGACGGAGAAAGGATCAGGAGATAGAGGATGCAAGTTAGTGAGATAGAAGATGACTATTGACTTTACGTTTAAATTCTTGGAGATTATAGCTGTCGGGAAAGCAAGTAAATGGAAGAGAATTATAGGGTGTGTCAGAAAGATGGTAAGAGAAGGATGAGAATACTGATGAGAGTGGAGTGGACAGAGAAAGTATCATGAGAGAGAGGATGCATGTTAGTGAAATAGGAAATGACTATTGACTTTACGTTTAAATTCTTGGAGATAATAGCTGTCGGGGAAGCATGTAAATGGAAGGGGATTCACAGGCGGAAAGTGCGAGAAAAGAAGCTGGTAGAGTAGAATTTGCGTTTACATTTTATTGGTTTCACAGTAACAGGGTGGGACCTAGTTGGTAATCTTGTGGCTCGAGTAAATTCATATATATGTGGCCATAGTGAGCTAATAAAAAATTTCAATGCAATATCAATTGTTGTCATGTAACTTCTAGATTCTCGGTCTTTTATTGTTCTCAAGGCTTCTTGGTGTTTTGATTATGGCGAAATGATTAAAAGTATTGCATTCAATTTCTGTTTGAATTTTTTCCTAAATTGGAAATATTGCAAAATATTATCATTATGTTTACATTTTTATCATATTTCTATTTGTGCTATGGTCGCACTACCTACCAAATCTGTGGGAAGACCTAAGGAAGGTTGTGGTGCGTTATTATGGCGCCATTTTATTTTATTTTTTTTTTAATCTTTTTTAACATCCCTAGCGTTACATAGACAAAGTTCTCTTTAGTGTGCCGGCTGTACTTAAGAAACAATATTTTTGTAAATCTCTGAAGCTGGGGGTTCCAAGGATTCCTTCAATGTGTTGTTTTCCATTTTTTATCATTCCAAATACACCCACTATCACTTGTACGATACTTGTTTTCCATTTCCACATTTTTTCTATTTCAATTTCCAGGTCTTTATATTTTCACAGTTTTTCGAATTCCTTGGTTGCTATGTTACAATCCGCTGGACAAGAAAATCATCTCAATCAATAGACAAGTTTATTATTATTATTATTATTATTATTATTATTATTATTACTAGCGGAACCCGTGGGATTTCTACGGAAGAATAATTATGATTTCCTGGAAAAAATTTTCAAACTACAAATGATAGTAACGTCTTCAAGCATAAAGGCACTGGATAATAAAATAACGATAACACAGTGTAATTTTATTAAAATACGTATAAAAGTAATGTCCATGTAATCTTATATTAAGCGGCGTATGCAGCAAAGACCATAACCAAAATACTGTACACTATTTTATGAGAGATTTTGAAAGAGAAACTTTTTTTATTACTGAAAAATCATGGCTCCTGTGTCTATATATGGACCATGATGTCACTATTATTATTATTATTATGACATTTTTCATCATATTTGGATTTCTGCTATGGTCGCACGACCGAGCATTTCTGCGGGAAGAGCTAAAACAGGTCGTGGTGTGTCGTTAATGCTCCATTTCAGGTTTTTTCTATCTCCCCTATCACCCCTAGCGTTCGAAAGATAAAGTTCTCCTTAGTGTGTGGGCTGTACTTAATAAGACAATTTTTGTATATCTCTGAAGCTGAGGTTTCCAAGGATTCTTTCAATGTGTTGTCTTCCATTTTTTATCATTCCAAGTGCACCCACTATCACTTGTACGATACTTGTTTTCCATTTCCACATTTTTTCTATTTCAATTTCCAGGTCTTTATATTTTCACAGTTTTTCGAATTCCTTGGTTGCTATGTTACAATCCGCTAATAATAATAATAATAATAATAATAATAATAATAATTTTCATTATTATTAATTTTACGTCATTTTTCATCATAATTCGATTTCTGCTATGGTCGCACTACCTATCAAATCTGCGGAAAGACCTAAGGCAGTACGTGGTGTGTTGTTATGTCTTCATTTTCGGTTTTTCCTATCGCCCATAACATCCCTAACGTTACATAGATATATTTTTACTATGTGTATAGGTTGTACCTAATAAGACAATCTTTTGTATATATCTTAAGCTGGTATTTCCAGGGATTCTTTCAGTGTGTTGTTTTCTCCCATTTATTATTATTATTATTATTATTATTATTATTATTATTATTATGATTATTATTATTCGTCGTCGTCGTCGTGTTGTCTTACCGCTTTCTGAAACTGAATTTTGAAAAAAATTTAAAACTCTGAAGATCTTTTTCATATAATTCAACAAAACGTGTTTGAAAATGTTCGTTCTCTCTCTCTCTCTCACACACACACACACACACACACACACACACACACATAAGTACACACAGAGACATATACACACAAACATATATATAAATTTGAAGATTCGTGAGAACTCACTGTTATGATGCTAACACTCGCCAGGGCTACATCTTGGTGCTTATCAACGCTTTATATCCGCTTTGATATCGAGCAGTTTATGATAAAGTAAATGCTTGCCAAAAAAAACCGCTGAAGGAAACAACCCTGTCGGTAAATTTTATTATAATTAAACACTATATATATATATATATATATATATATATATATATTGTAGTAGAAAAGCTTTTGGATTTATTACAATTTCAATAGGTAATACATATTTCACCGCATAATGATGTTATATTGTGGCTCGTCAGACCAAAATGTTACAACAGTTGATCCTCAAAATATCCCCCACCAAACTTTTTTTTACACAGACGCTCACATGTAATGTTTAGAATAGACATTTGTAACGGCAATTTACAAAAAAAAAAAATTCTCGCTTATTTAAAAAGAACCCCAAAGAAAAGAAAAAAGCAAGGATAAAGAAAAATAGACGATGGATTAATAAAAAGAGGAGAAAAAAGAAGAGAAAAAAGAAGAGAAAAAAGAAAAAAAGGAAAAAAGAAAGGACAAAGAAATAAAAAGAAAATAAACAGTATCCATAAGAATAAAATGTTAACTTCATGTATCGAAATAGTTCCTCTAACGACTCGTCTGCTTTCTTAGAAAAACATGACGTGGAAATTTAACATTAATACTTACTATGGGGCAATTTATGGTGAAAAAATATCATAAATCATACATCCTAATATAAATTAAAATGTTAAATTTATTTATTTAATATAATAGAGTAATATGATCTAGAATTTTTTTAGATATTCTACAATTTTATGGGTAATATATTTATATATATATATATATATATATATATGTATGTGTGTGTGTGTGTGTGTGTCTGTTAAGCCACTTAAGTGAAACTGATATCAACACATTTTACTTGCTTGAACGCAATTGCGAGGCTCTGTCTCTGACAATTTATCCTGTTGTTTCCATTTTCGTTGCTATATTCACAATGTTTTGGCTACATGGTCATCAGCAAAAGATACAACCCAAAATGCCAAATACAGGTGGGGGATAACAGAATCAAACAAGTCCAAGAATTTAAGTACCTAGGAAGTGTTCTAACAGGAGATGGAAAGTGCGACACGGAGATCCGAAGGCGAATTGGCATGGCAAAGGACGCGTTCCAGAAGATGAGCAAAATACTAACACACAGGAAAATCTCAATAGAAACGAAGAAAAGAGTGCTAGACTGCTACGTGATGTCAGTTCTTTAATACGTCTGTGAATGCTGGACAATATCATCGAAAATGAGGACAAAACTGGAAGCGGCCGAAATGTGGTTCTACAGAAGGATGCTACGGATATCGTGGACTGAGCATACAAGCAACGACGAAGTGTTAGAAAGAATGGCAACAAAAAGGAAATTGATGCTGAGCATCAGGAAGAGACAACTGAAGTTCCTGGGACATGCAATGAGGAAGGAGAGCCTGGAGAACCTGATACTGACTGGTCAGATAGAAGGAAGGAGAGACAGAGGAAGGCAGCGGATAACATATCTGCAGTGTCTGATCAGGTGGATGACGGAACGGGGGTTGCCAGGAGCAACAGGAGCAAACATACTAAGAGCCACAAGGGATAGGGAGACGTGGAGATCCATGATCGCCTACGTCCTGAAGGGACAGGGCACATAGAAGAAGAAGAAGTACGTCTCCATATATTTAGAATAGCACTATTATATCTATCAATCTAGCTAAATATTTTTTAATCTAAAATTCTGTACCTGCTCTTCGGTCGGCCAGCCAGCCAGTCATGTGCCATATTATGGGGAAATGATTAAAAATATTGCATTCAATTTCTGTTTTAAATTGTTCCTAAATTGGTAATATTGCAAAATATTATCATTATGTTTACATTTTTATCATATTTCTATTTCTGCTATGATCGCACTACCCACCAAATCTGCGGGAAGACCTAAGGAAGGTCGTGGTGCGTTATTATGGCGCTTTAGGCGATCATGTCTCAAAATGATTAAGCAGAATATTAACCCGAGAGTAGGTTGCCATTGCTATCTATAGAACAAAATATGTCCTATAATTTGACTCATAGCTACAGAGGAAAGAGATGTATTATCTTATTATGTATCAATTAGTGGGGGATATTTATTACTTCCAACAATATAAAACTGATCCCCCACTTTATGCCCAGTAGAAGCCATAATCATGTTTTCAACTATTATATTCAGTCAGTCGGTTAAGTACTATACGAGATACACGCTTTGGGCGATCATGTCTCGAAAGAGATATGACTGACTGGGCAGAAGATTATCCCGCGGTAGGTTACCATTGCTTTCTGCGGTAGACTGGTTGGTAGCCAAGGCTATAGAACCCAATCTGTCTTATTATTTGAATCATAATTGGAGTGGGGAGACGGATTAGTACTTTTCCTAAGGGTATTTGTGCGTAAGTACTTTGTTATGATCTGCTGGAACCAATCGACATCATCACAGGAGATCGCTGTCAACTACAGTTGATGCGTTTGAGCCGAGCCTTGAAGAAAAATGGCAGTTATTCTAGCTAAGATAAAAAAGAGTGATTTTGCAACAAGACAACTTTACAAAACGGGTCAAAACTTATCCGGAATAAGTAGATTGTCATTGCTTTCTGTGGTAGACTGGTTGCCAACCAAGGCGATAGAACCCAATCTGTCCTATTATTTAACCCATAACCGGATGGAAGAAACGGATTGATACCATCCCCAAGGGTATTTGTGCGTAAGTGAATGCAAACAATTCAACTAGAATTCGAACTCGGCTCCCCGATTTGTCGTTCCCAGTCGATATCCACTGGACCACAGCACACATCCTGTTCTTAGTCGGTTTAATTTTACTTCCGTATATTCATTAGATAATAGCTTTATTTTATCGGTTAACAATTAAATACTGTGTTTATTGTATTTAAAGAATGCTTCATGTAATATTTCTACGTGTTTTAATTTCTTTTCTTTTTTTTTTAATCGTATCACCCTGAGCAAGACGGTAACGCCACTGATGTGCAGGTGGCTACATAAGAGTAAAAAAGGTTAGGTAGACGAGAGTGAAGAGAAAGACGAACCAGTTAGGAAGGAGAAAGGGAAGGATGGAAATACAGGTGTGATGACAGTTGTAACGGTGGAGAGAAAGGAAAGGACATAAAGTGGTGTGAAGAAAGAACTAGAGTCAAGTGGTTAAGAGATGAGTAGTGACATTGCATTTAAATTCCTGGAGGTTTTTTAAAACATTTCAGGAAATACAAAATTTGATCGCTATATACGTTTAAACGTATACTTGCAAAAAGTTGTTTTTGTTGGTTGTAGATGGGTTGATCAGGTTTGGATGTGGTTTATTGGTGAAGAACAGTAGGCATCTTGCCGCCGTTGGGCCGTTATCCAAAGTGGATCCTTGATGTTCGCGAGCAACTGAGGAAAATAATCAAGTTGATTCAAGGGAAGTGAAGGAAGCAAACAAAGATGTTGAAAAACTGCCAAAATAAGGATGATTACGAATAAGCAGAACACACATATTTTATTTAGCAAATATTTACACACACACACACAGACAAACACACACACACAAACAGACACAAACACTACATATAGATACAGTGATACACAAAAGTCTATAACACATTACAACAAGATCTTCCTTTGAGTATTTCTACTACAGAATAATGAAACTGCTAATAATACAAGGTAACCAAAAATGTTCTGTCCGTTTTTAAAGGAAAAAAATAGAAAACTCTTCACAGTATGTGGAACTTAAATTTAATCTTTGAATTAATCGCTATCGGCATCCAGGTCCTTTTACCAACGTGTCTCCAGCTGTTCAATGCCCTTGCGGTAGGACTTGGTGGTGGGGGGGTGCCGCAAAGAAGTCCGTGACATGTCTGCTTCATTGGTGTAGGACTCTCCACGAAAATGATTATCCAGGGAGGGGAAGAGGTGGTAATCGGATGGCGCAAGGTTAGGTGAAAAAGGTGGATGGCACAAAGTCTCCCACCCAAGTTGCTGTATAGTATCCATGACCACTTCCGTGACATGCGGCCTGGCGTTGTCATGGAGGAAAAGCACACCTTTGCGATTCACCAGTGCTGGCTCCTTCTGGAGCAATGCCTGTTGCACACGTTTCAATTGCTGCGAGTATAGGTCTCCAGTGACCGTTTGGCCCGTTGGTAGCAGTTCCTAATGAACCACTTTATGATCTGTCCACCAGATACAAAGTCTAATCTTGCGTGGCTGCATAGGCGGTCTTGCAGTGTGGTGGACAGCATCCTGAGGAGACAAACAATGTCTGGAACGCTTGGGAGTTTCGTACAGAACCCACTTTTCATCACTGGTAAGCACTCGATTGAATAAGGATGCGGTACAGTGGCGAGAAAACAGCGATACGCAGGCGGCCACTCATTATTCCTGGTGGACCTCCAACAGAGTTTGCGGAACACACTTGCTGAGTTTGTACGTCTTACCTAGGCGGTGCAGGTGAAGTCTAACTGTTTCATCGAAAACGTTGAACTGTCTTGCAAGTTAACCATATGTTAGACTACTGTCCTCTTCACTGGCCGCTTTCAGGACTCCGTCCTTCAACACCTGTGGTCGCTCACTGCAAGGCTCATTATGGAGAGAAAAATCTCCCCACTTGAATTTTCGAAACTAACGCCTTGCAGCACTATCCCCAAACGCTTGACAAATGCGGCGACTTGATGCAGGTTCCGATAAGCCCATTTTAAAGTCATAAATGAAACAGACCCGAAAGAGATCTCTAGACAATTCCATTCTATGGCCAGGTACGGTGCGCGTGACTTTTATAACATCTGATGTTCCTACTTCCGGCTGTCCGAATTTGAAAACAATTGCTACACAAATTTTGTATATATTTCAAATGTAATCAATGATTAATCATAAAACGGACACAATTTTTTGGTTATCATGTACATATGATAAAGCCTTTTATCAAACAATCAGATGTTAAAAAAGTAATAAACAAAAAAAGAATATCCCACGAAGCAAAACCAATATTTAATAACGCAAAATTTTACAATACATTTTTTAAATCATCTATTAATATTGCGTAGCGTAACCTTTATTGCTAACTATATTTTATCATATATATATATATATATATATATATACATTCACGGCTTCTGCTCCGAGGTAAGAATTTGCGCGAGATACTAGATTAGCAACTACGTCCCACCCTTTTACAGTGAAACTGATAAAATGAAACTGCAATTTCTACTCTTCTTTTCTCGCACTTCTCGCTTGTGAGATTCCCTTCCACATACTTGCTTCCCCGACAGTTACAATCTCCAGGAGTTTAAATGTAAGGTCAATAGACACCTCCTAACACACTAACTCGCATCCATTCTCTCAAACACTCTTCCCTTCTACCCAACCCTCATCTTCTATATCCTTACTCGTCTATCACCCTCCTTCCGACATATTTTATATCTAACCACTCATCACCTTCCCCTATGTAACGCCCTGTGCAATAGTGGCAGTGGAATGTCTTACTTTGATGAAATGATTATATATATATATATATATGTATAAGAAAATTCAAATTTCCATATATCTCAGGGTCTTTAAATGGGTATATATAACACCAATCACATCACCGAGACCTAAACATTATGGGAAAGTAAATTGATTTAATTGTGTGCCTATAAGAACCGAAAAAAAGGGACTAATTATTACCGAAATATTGACACGGGAATGACTGTCACGAAAAGAGATAAAATAAAAAAATAATAATGATAAAAATAAAGAAGACGTAGATCAAAACAAATTACGGTTTTTTAAAGCCACTGTTAATGGGCCACTAATTATGTTCATAGCAAAATAAATTTGTTAAACATAACTTAAGTTATAAATTAAATCGATAGAACTAGAAGGAGTATAGATTGAAGAAAAGGAAAAAAAATTCATTTTAGGAAAATTATTAGCAAGATTTAATTTAAATCTAAATTCATGACGGCATCTGCTTATTAAAGATTTTCATCAGTTATGAGAAAATTTTGCTTTGTGTATTTTATATTTTAACTTTTTACAGAAAACATTGACAGAATCTATAGTTTATGTATATACTAGCAGCATAGCCTGGCATTGCTCGGGTGTAATGAAAACTTTAAAACTAATCCATGGTCCTTGAGCTCAGACTCTTTGGACGTTGGCACAAAAGACTAACAAATAGTTGTTAAAGCGAAACCGTAGACTGAAAGAAAAATGAATGGATGTAAGTCAAATTTTGAAGTTTGGTGGGAATCGGATAAAAAAATTGTGGATTTGAATAAAGAACATACAGATAGATAAACAGACACACAAACAAACATCTTGCCTTATATATATATATATATGTATATATATATATATATATATATTATCGATTTATATATATATATTATCGATTTTCTGCACTATTGTAAGAACTGAAACCTTGAAACTTCTGAATATCGTTTCTTATGTCTTTGTCTATGAGTATATCAAATTTGATTAAAATCGGACCATTCCTTCTATAACCCGATGTTTTCAAATATCGATTTTCGATATTTATCGGGGGTACCTCGACACAAAACCTAGATAAGATCACTCGCAGACACGTACAGAACAACTGTGTAAATTTTCAAGAAAATCGGTTCAGCCGTTTCGGAGTCTATAGGTAATGGACACAAACACACACAGAGAGACACACGCACATATTACACAGTTCCATTTACATATATATATATATATATATATATATATATATATATATATATATAACATATATATGTTATCAAATGACTACAGAAGTTGTTTCAATACTTGTTTCTTATCAAGTGATGGTGCCGAATGCGAAATGAAAAGTTTATATATATTTATATATATATATTAAATACCTAAACCTATTTATAAATGGAACTGTGTATATGTGCGTGTGTCTCTCTGTGTGTGTTTGTGTCCATTACCTATAGACTCCGAAACGGCTGAACCGATTTTCCAAGCCGATATCCACTGCACCACAATGCACTGAACGCTTACAGCGCCTGGCATTCCCAAGCGGTCACCCATCTAAATACAGACCAGGCTGAACGTTGCTTAACTTCAGTGATCGAACGAGAACCGGTGTATTCAACGTGATATGCCGTAAGCTTATTCAAAGACCTAACAAGTTTTATTGTAGGATATATATATATATATATATATATATATATATATATATATATATATATATATATATATATATATATATATATATATATATATCCGCAGACAAATTTATTTCACTGTATCACAGCTCATTAGTACGGTTAGACATCTGATTTCTTTTAGTCAGGATTTAAACCCGACAGATTTGCCATCAGTTTGCGATTCTGCCTCTGAACTATGGGCACTCGGTAGAAGGAGGAAAGCTTTTAGCGTGTGATATACCATATCAACATACGCCAGTAGCTGAAAGTGTTTTAACTCATTACTGAATGAACCATATATAGAAGAAAACGTACGGGAAGCAGTGAACGTTTTGTTTAATGTGTGAAATTATTGTTGCTATTATTATAACTATTACTTGGTTTTGGTATGATATGTTAAATGTCCATAATGGTATTTGTGGCATTATAACTATTTCGAGTCTAAAGTTGACACTCTTCAGGCGAATGAACTTGTGATTCACATGACGCTTTCCATCCCTTGTACCGTAGTTTTTTCTCTTTTCCCTCTCTTCCAACTGTAACTCCCTGCACACAAGTGGCTGTACTGGCTGTACTCCCTTGCTTAGGGTGAAACGATTATAAAAATGAATATATATATATATATATATATATATATATATATATATATGTTTCAGAAATTTTTTTGAGTTACTACAGTTTCAATGTGTAATACATATTTGACCGCATAATGATGGTATCGCGGCTCGTCAGACCCAAATGGTACAACATTTGATCGTAAAAATATATCCCCAAATTTGTTTTTGTTCTTTTTTTTTTTACACAAAGGCTCACATGTCCATATTTAGAATAGATATTTTAACGGCAATTTATAAAAAAAATTCTCGCTCATTTAAAAAGAACCCCAAAGAATATATTATATTGAGGATCAACTGTTGTATCATTTTCTCATTGCATGTCCCAGGAACTTTGGCTGTCTCTTCTTGATGCTCAGTATTAATTTCCTTTTCGTTTCCATCCTTTCAAAAACTTCATCATTGCTCACTTGCTCGATCCATGATATTCGCATCATCCTTCCGTAGTTGCTTCAAGTTTTCCCTTCATCTTTGATGATACTGTCTAGCATTCACTGTCAGATTGAAGAACTGACATCACATAGCAATCATGTACTCTCTTCTTTGTTTCTAGCGAAAGTATCCTGTTTCTTAATACTTTGCTCAACTTTTGGAATGCTTCCTTCGCCATGCTGTGTCGCACTTTCTGTCTTCTGTTAGAACACTTCCAAGGTATTTCAATTTTGTACCTGCTTGATTCTAGTATCCCCGACCAGTATTTGGCATATTGGACTGCCCTTTTTTACTGATGACAATGCATTTGTTTTTCTTGCAGTTTATTTGTAGTCCTTCCTTGTGACTCTCTTCAGCTACCTTCTGTAGGAGTTCTTGTCGTTTCTTTTCTGTGTCTGCCATCAGCACTGTATCATCTGCGTACTTTACATGTTCAACTGTAAATTTCTCGTTGCATTTAGTGCATATTGGGGATTCTCTGTCCTCTAGTTAATGAGCGGTGGGAAATGTAAGTGTGGCCTATGTGCAGGCGGGTCATCACGACTTGTTCTCTTTTATTTTTGTATTCTGCGTTCCATTCTCTAATAGTTGCTTTAATGTTTTGGTATTTGTTATTAATAAATGTATCTCAATGATGTTGCCATTTTTTAATGATAAGTTTTTTTTTGCAAACGTCTTATAATCGTAGTATGGAACCTTCGTGTATATTATTGTATCTTTCAAGCCTTTATTGCCTCCGAATCCGCCCTGTCATTTCCCGATATCCCAAGATGGCTTGAGATAAAAAAAAAACAAAAAAAAAAACAAACATATATTATTTCTTTGCTTTTAGACAAATGGTAGATTCTGTTTAGTGCTTGTGTGGTTAAAGGGTGACTAAAATTTTTATTTATTAATGCAGTGAGTGTACCTTAGGAATATCAAATGTCTGTTTCCTGTTCTCAGTATCAGTTAAGTGTCATACGTGATACACGCTTGGGCGATCATGTCTCGAAAGAGACATGACTGACTGGGCAGAAGATTATCTCGCAGTAGGTTGACATTGCTTTCTGTGGTAGACTGGTTGCCAGCCAAGGCTATAGAACCCAATCTATCCTGTGATTTAACTCATAACTGGAGGGAAGAGACAGTTTAGGACCTTTCCCAAGGGTATTTGTGCGTAAATGAATTTAACTGGAATTTGAACACGGCTCCCCGATGTGTCGTTTTGAGTCGATATCCATAGCACCACAAACGCACACCAGTCAGTCAGTTATGTGCCATACGTAATACACGCTTGGGCGATCATGCCTTGAAAGAGACATGACTGACTGGGCAGAAGATTATCTCGCAGTAGGTTGCCATTGCTTTCTGCGGTAGACTGGTTGCCATCCAAGACTATAGAAACCCATCTATCCTGTTATTTGACTCATAGCTAGGAGGGGAAGACATGTACTATGTCATTAATTTGTAATTAGTGGAGGATCAGTTTATTACTTCATAAAAATTGAAAACCACTCCCAGACTTTAAGCTCAGTAAAAGCCTTATTCAGTTTTTAAACTATTATATTCATTCAGTCAGTAAAGTGCCATACGTAATACACGCTTTGGGCGATCATGTCTCTAAAGAGGCATGACTAACTGGGCAAAATATTATTCCGCAGAAGTTTCCTATTGCTTTCTGCGGTAGACTAGTTGCCATGACTGTAGAACCCAATCTGTTTTGTTATTTGACTCATAGCTAGAAGGGGAAGAGATGTATTATATTATTAATTAGTAATTAGTGGAGGATCAGTTTATTACTTCATAATAATAGAAAACCGCTCCCTCATTTTATGCCCCGTGTTTCCAACTATTATACTCAGTCAGTCAGTTTAGTGCTATACGTGATACACGCTTTGGGCGATCATGTCTCGAAAGAGACATGAATGACTGCGCAGATTATCCCGCAGTAGGTTGGCATTATTTTCTGCGGTAGACTGGTTGCCAGTCAAAGCTATAGAACCCAATCTGTTCTATTATTTAACCCATAATTAGAAGAAAGAGACGGATTAATACCTTTCCCAATGGTATTTGTGCGTAAGTGAATGCAAGGAATTCAACTGGAATTCGAACTCAGCTCCCCACTTTCTCGTTCCGAACCGATATACACTGCACCACAACGCACATCCGATTGTCAGTATAAGTATCTTTTTTGTTGCTTTCCATAATATTTCGTCATTGGTGACATCTTCAGTCCATGGTATTCTCAGCATCTTTCTGTAGATCGACATTGCTTTTACCTAGATATTGTCTTCATCTGTGAAAAAATAATGTAGAATTCATAGCTCTATAGGGATGATTTCAGATAGCTCCATTTCTTTTGTTTCTAAAAATAATTGCCCTTTTTTTTTACTCTGTCAATTATTACCATACATGATACCTGCTTGGGCGATCATGTCTCGAAAGAGACATGGCTGATTAGGCAGTAGATTGCAGTATTCCCGCAGTAGACTGCCCCTACTTTCTGCGGTAGACTGGTTATTAACCAAAGTTACAGAACCCAATCTGTCCTGCCATGTGGCTGGAAGGAGAATAAGCGGATTAATAATTTTCCCATAACTATTTGTGACTAATTGAGTGCAATGAATTCGACTGGAATTCGAACTCCACTCTTCGATCTCCCATTCCAAGCTCATGTTTCCTGCACCAGAACGCACATTCTTCTTCTATGTGCCTTGTCCTTTTAGGGTGTAGGCGTTCGTTGCTTTCCACGTCTTCTTATCCCTGGTGTCTCTTAGCACGCATTCTACTGTTACACCACGCAACCCCCAATCTGCCCTCCACCTGCTCAGGCTCTTCAAATATGTTATCCGCTGCTTTCCTCTGTTTCTTTTTCCTTCTATCTGGCCTGTTAGTATCAGGTTTCCAAGCCCTACTTTCTTATTACATGTCACAGGAACGTATTATACATGATAAGATATTATCAAAGGCAGCAATAATAAATTAAAGGAATTTTAACAGCATAGTAGACATCCCGTCAAAACCTGACCCCCTGAAACGGGTATAAATGCACTAATCCCACTGCATAGGCTCATAGTCTCGATGAATAACAAAATACAAAAAACATTATAACAAAATGCACCCACCTATTTGAGATATTTCACGTATTTCTCAGTATACATTTGCAAATTAAGCCTGTATTTTTGTGTCGAATTGAGATCTTTCAAGAAAAATTCTAACATTGTGTAATCGTGTTTTTGAACCACGATCTTTCAAGTTTTTAGAGAAGACATTTGCAACACCCAGTTTATATGCCTATCCGAGTCTAGATCTTGCAAGGCTTTTAAAGTAGACATTTGCAACTTCAGCGTATATTCCAGGCTTCAAATAGAGATCTTTCGAGTTTTTTTAAAGTAGACATTTGCAACACCAGCGTTTATTTGCATATCTGAGTCTAGATCGTTTTTTAACATAGTCATTTGCAACTTTAGCGTATATTTCTGTGTTTTTTTTTTGTTTTTTTTTAATCATTTCACCCCGAGCAAGGCGGAAACGCCAATGATGTGCAGGGGGCTACATAAATGTAAAAAGATTAATTAGAAAAGAGTGAGGAGTACAAACTAGTTAGAAAGGAGCAATAGAAAGCTGAGAATGCAGGTGCGATGACGGATACATAGGTGGAGAGAAAGGGAAGGTTATACGGGGGTGGGGAGAGAGCTAGAGTCCAGTGGTTAGTAGATGAGTATTGACTTTGCATTTAAATTTCTGGAGGTTGTAACCGTCAGGAAAGCAAGAATACGGGAGCGAGTTCCACAGGCGGGAAATGCGAGAGAAGAAGCTGCAGAAGTAGAATTGTCGTCTGCATTTGGCTAACCTGACTGTGAATGGGTGGGACCCAGTTGCCAGTCTGTAAACACCTGTTGAGGAGGTATCAGTGACTTAAGTTCGTCCGAGCAGAAGCCATGAAAGTATTTATAGAACAGACAAAGGGAGGCCACATTTCGACGATGGGGAAGTGGCTGCAGTCGAGCCGCCAGATCAGTACCTATCACATTACAGACTCTCCTTTGGAGCTTGTCAAGAACACTGAGGAGAACGGCAGGGGCACCTGACCATAAATGGCAGCAGTACTCCATGCACGGACGGATGGTTGACTTGTATATATGCAGGATGGATTCAGGTGGAAAAAACATCCTGGATCGGCATAATGACCCAACCTTCTTAGCAGTAGATTTTGCTATGGATTCAATATAGTGGTTCTATTTGAGGTCTGAGAACAGGGTAAGTCCGAGGAGGCGTAGTGTATTACTCTCCGGGAGAATGGCTTGGTCCATGCTTATGGGAGGCAGGAGAGGTTGCCTGTAATGGTTGACAGACAACAGCTTGGTCTTAGATGAATTGAAGTTGACAAGCCACTTCTTGCCCCAGTTCACCACAGAGTGTAGTAGAGATCTTTCACGTATATTAAACATTTGCAACGTCAACGTATATTCGTATGTCTGAATCGAGATCTTTCAAGTTTGTTTTTTTTTTTTAATAGTCATCAGTATCTTAAACGTATATTTTTCTTTCAGAATCGAGATCTTTGAAGTTTTTTGCAGACATCTGCAAATTCAGCGTATATTTGTATGCTTAACCGAGATCTTTCTGGTGTTTTAGCGTAGAAATCTGCAGTTTAGCGTATATTTTTTTACCTTTATCAAAATATTTGCTGTAGCAATTTACAACTTTAGTGTGTATTCCTGCGCTTGATTCGAGATCTTTCAAGTTTTCAGAGAAGACATCAGCAGCTACACCCAAATTTTTTGTGTCTGAATGTTGAGCTTTCGAATTTTTTTTAAGTAGTGTTACAAACCCGTTTGGGTCAGCAACACATGAAAATACAATTTTAGTTGGAATAATGCTGAAGGAAGTGAATTAAACTATAACGCAAGATAATTTTATACAGAAAATATATACAGAATATTTATTATAACACAAAAAAATATTCAGCAACACAAGGTGACAAAACTATAATATACCAGACACTAGAACAGGTTCACCTTCACACAATATTCACTGGAAAATAAAAAGAGAGTCTAACGAGGAAGATATTTAGAGGAAGTTTAGGCGGAATGGAAAAAGGTCATTCAACTCGGCCAAAGATTATATATATATATATATATATATATATATATATATATAGCTATGGTTTGGTCAGAGTGATTAACAAAACAATGTTTACCTTTCACTGCTGCACGTGGTGTATTATTTGGATGATGAGTAAGGACTTCGTGTGGAGAAATTCCGCTGGTAGCTTAATGGAAAGTTCTTTAGACGTCTTGAACGAATAGCCGGAGAGAGGTCTACGCCTGGCCGGTAGCCCAACAACTCTGGGGTTTTCTACTATTTCTTCCCTTTTATAGAGAAACAGGGGCCTATTTTCATTGGCCCTCTCTTTCTCTGGTCTTTTCCTTCTTTTCACTGTAACCATAGATACCAGGCTATTTAATCTCTTTTTTGGGAAGAGTAGAACCTGACCCAGTGACCTAATTCATACTACTCTCTTTTCTGGAGTGGCAGAACGCTGATCGAATTACCTAATTCATACTACTCTTCTTTCTGGAGTGGTAGAACCCTGACCGAATGACCAGTTACTACTACTGTTACTAAGGTGACTATTTTAGTCATGACCCAAGATTTTGAGGCAAAAAAACGCTTCTAACTTACTCGTTAAAGTAGACATGTACAACTTCAGCGTATAGTTGTGTATGAAACTAAGATTTTCAAGAAGACATTTGTATTTTCAATTATATTTCTGTTTCTGAATTAAAATTTTTCAAGTTTTCATCACATCAGTTTACGGTTTTGCTAATTGATAAAGAAATAAATTTTTTGAAAACATACAAATAAATTTAATTTTCCAAAATATTTTGTTAGCACTGATGTAACGGATGTTAAATTCACTCGCTGAAATAGCCATACGATTTTGAAACATTTGATTTTTTCTAGAAACAGAGAAAAGAGTGCTGGATTGCTATGTGATGTCAGTTCTTCAATACGGCAGTGAATGCTGGACAATATCATCGAAAATGAGGAGAAAACCTGAAGCGGCGGAAATGTGGTTCTACAGAACGATGCTGCGGATATCGTGGACTGCGTATGCAAGCAATGATGAGGCGTTGGAAAGAATGGCAACAAAAAGGAAATTGATACTGATCATCAAGAAGAGACAACTGAAGTTCCTGGGACATGCAATGAGGAAGGAGAGCTTGGAGAACCTGATACTGACGGGCCAGATAGAAGAAAAAAAACAGAGGAAGGCAGCGGATAAGATATTTCAAGGGCCTGATCAGGTGAATGACGGAACGGGGGTTGCGAGATGTAACAGGAGCAAACATACTAAGAGCCACAAGGGATAGGAAGATGTGGAGAATCATGATCGTCTACGTCCTGAAGGGACAGGGCACATAGAAGAAGAAGAAGAAGAAGTGAATAAATACATATAAAAAAATTAAATAAATGAAATTAAAAAGATTCAGCCCACTGGATGGATCAGTTTTAATATTTATATTAATAGGATCCGTTGGTATTTATCTACAAACCGTTTCTTTCAGATTTATAATATATATATATATATATATATATATACAAAGATAGATAGATAGATAGATAGATAGATAGATAGATAGATAGATAGATAGATATTAACAACAGAACTAGGGGTTGTTTCGAACGAGGAAGATTGGTACAGAAGAAAAAGTGCAAGAAGCTGTGAATGTTTTGTTTAATCTTATTTATAAATGGAACATTGCGCGCGCGTGTGTGTGTGTATGTGTGTGTGCGTCTGTGTGTGTCTCTGTGTGTGTGTGTCCGTTACCTATAGACTCCAAAACGGCTAAACCGATTTTCTTGAAAATTTACACAGTTGTACTATAAGCGTCTGCGAGTTTCCTTAGCTAGGTTTTTTGTCGAGGTACGCCCGATAAATATCGATAATCGAAAAAATCGGGTTATAGAAGAAGTGGTCCGATTTTAATCAAATTTGATACCCTCTTAGACAAAGACATAAGGAACAATATTCAGAAGTTTCAAGATTGCAGTCCTTACAATAGTGCAGAAAATCGATAATATATATGTATAAAATCAAGATATTTTTGTGTGTGTCTGTTTATCTGCCTGTATGTGTGTATTTTTTTCAGTCCTTTTATTTTAGTTTTTGCTTCGGGTTTGGCTCTAAAAACGTATAATTGTAGTTCTTAGTCTCAGCTATGATAGCATTTAATCAGAGGACTTATTTAGCCTTCAAAATTCAGTTTACGCCGAAAAAAACTTATTTGATATCGATACCAAGAAATCAAAATTTGACTCATATCCAATCATTTTTTTTTTCAGTCTGCTGTTTCGCTTTAACGGTAAACAATTATTGCCTTTTAGTGTTTTGTACCAACGTCCAAAGAGTCTGAGCTCCAGGACCATGGATTTATTTTAAAGATTTCATTACACCCGGGAACGCCGGGCTATACTGCTTGTAGATATATATATATATATATATATATATATATATATATATATATATATATAGTTTCTTTGGATATGTAATATTACTCCATTCTTTACTTCATTATAATTGTATTGAACACTTTTTAATATAACTATGTACTGGTCTAATTTTATTATGACCAAAACTTAAGTAATTAAATAATATATATATATATATATATATATATATATATTAGAGTCGTGAATAAGCCAACATGTTTCTAGGTATATTATATTACATATATGTGATCATACGTGTGTGTCGCAATCAGTGCATGAGTCTTCATTTGGCCAACAGCTATTAGATAATGATTCATGCTCGTCTTGCTTAAGTTCTTTGCATTTATTCGGAGATATATGAGCTTAATATTTTCTTTTTATGCTCCACTGAATCATATATTTTATTTACGTATTATAATCGTAATCATTTTTCTTAATTTTACGTATTTACAATATTCGTCATTTTAATCGTGTTCCAGTACTGTCTCCATATTTCTGTTCTAATCAATCTGATAAAATATAGTTGCCAACGACTGGTCCCTAACGAAGCGTTAGCTGAAAGGCAGCTTAGGCCCAGATATTAGAAAAATGAATATTAAATTATGTTTATTTAAATCCATATTCCTTTTCTGTAGTATCAAGTCATTATTTCGATATTATATATATCCATCACTTCTAACTATAAGTCAGGTAATTGCCATACCTGATACACGCTTGGGCGATCATGTCTCGAAATAGACATGTTTGACTGGGCAAAAGATTATGCCGCCGTAAGTTGCCATTGCTTTCTGCGGTAGACTGGTTGCCGACCAAGGCTACAGAACCCAATCGGTCCTATTATTTAACCCATAACTGGAAGGAAGAGACGGATTAATATCTTTCCCAAGGAATTCGACTTGAATTCGAACTCGGCTTCCCGATTTCTCGTCCCGTGCCGATATCTACTGCACCACGACGCACTATAAGTATGAAAATAAAATATTACAAAAAACGTTTACAAAGTTATAATATTATGCAAGTTTTGGGAAATTTAATTTAAAATATGCAATAAATTTTTCCTTTCTTTAGGTGAAAATTGATTTACCTTGATTTGTTTAGGCTTAAATTGGTAGGAAATGGCATAATACAAGGAAAAGGATTTCTTCAGTTCAAATTACTAGGCCTTATTAAACAAACTGTTTCTTTTAATCAACTATCACGGTTGTGTATAAGGCTTCAGATTTCGAAATATATGTACACACTAATGCGCCTTGTCTCTCAAGACCATCTTGATGGTACCTTTTTATCCACTTTGTATGTAACCTACCTAGTCAAAAGCCACACCAGCATGACGTGTTCTTAATTGGCCATCTGATTAACGACACGTACTAAATAAGTCACACGTTTAATAGCGTATATAGTTCGTCAAAACCAAACTGAAATCTCTGCGTTGAAATTTCTATTATGGCGTCTTCTTTTTTGTTAGTGGTAACCCCATATAATTTGCATGTGATAGAAGGCGCTAGTCGACATAGAACGAAAAAAATATCACCGTCTCGTTGTCAAGGGGCGTGGTTAAAACCTTGAAACAACAGAATTATTTGCTTTTCATCCAGACCTGAAAACTGACCACGGAAAATTGCTTGGACAAAGAGCTTGAAAAACTTTGATACAAAAATAGAGACGAGGTGATGATAATTGAAGATTAGACAAAGATTATTATTATTATTTTTATTATTATTATTATTGTGATGTCAGCTGAGTATGATGTGAAGGCGAGCTTATGGGGATGAGGAAAAAAAGGATTATGTAGTCGATATCATATCTCTGCTGATTTAATTAATCACCTCTTGTCTCAGAGCCATAAATGTAATTACCACGAGAGATAGTCGAAATAAAATGAGACTATGATGATGAACGAAACGAACTCCCTGGTTGTTATTAAAAACTCTATTAGATGTAAAGTCTAAAGAAAAAAATTTTTCTATTCTGTTTTTTTTATTTTTATTTTCAGGTGTGAGTGGTTTACTTTTTCACGAAAGCTCTTATTAAATTCTTTCTTTCTATATTTTTCTATCGCTTCTTTTTCTTATTTTTCTGTTTATTTTCTCTCGCTTCCAAATTCTTTCTTTGTCCATCTTTCTTTCATTGATCTTTTCAACACCACCCACCATTTTATACTATTCTTTCCTATTTCTTCAATTGTCTGCTTTTCTTTTTTGCTTACTTCCTTTCTTTTTTCTTTCTTTCTTTATTATTTCTCTTTTCTTTCTTTCATTTGCTTCGGTTTCTTTTCCTTATTTTATTTGTTTTCTTCTTTTTTTCTTTCGTTCCGTTTTCATCTTTTTTCACTTCAATCATTCTATATCTAATTTCAAAAAAGTGATTATTTTTCAGTATTTACATTATGAGGACTATTGACCTCATCTTTGTTGTCATTTGTACGACGTTTCCGGGTTTCTTCATGTGCTAGGAATTTCGAACCGAACCCTTTATTACAATCACTGGGGTATATCGTCCATATTCCTTGTGTAAAGCCTCGATTGGAAGACATGAATTATATCCCTCTAACCCAGCAATTTCACCACTGCTGTAGCCTGGTATTGAACTCACAACTTTTTGGGTCAAGTCACAAGAATTAATCAACGCCTGTATCAACAAAGGTGAGGACAATAGTCCGAACCGGTGGAATTTCCACGGAAGGATAATTATGATTTCCTGGAAAAAAAATTTACTTTGTCATACTACAAATGATAGTAACGTCTTAATAAATAAAATAAATTAATAAAATAATGAAATTAAAACAAAATTGTTTTCATTTTTATTATTACAATTATTATTATTATTATTAAATAATTTAATACTATATAAAATTTTTAAAATATATTAAAACCTTTAAAGAATTGATTGCGAGTAAACTTTTTAGTTAATAATTGATGATTTTATTGCGTATCTAAAATTGAAAAGTTTAATAAAAAAAAGTTTTATTATTAATCGATTTTTTTCTTCAGATTATAATGTCTTTAATAGTTATTATTTATTCCAGGAATTAAAAGCTTATCAAATTGAATTACATCAGAGTTTTATTGCATTTTTTATTTTACTCTTCGGAGAATATTTTCAGATAATGATTGTAAACTTAAAATTAAAAAAAATAGATTTATATTCCCCAATAAGCCATGCATCGAACACATAAAACAAAAATTAGCCATCAATATAAAAGTTATTAAGATTTCATGGATTTACATGGAGTGAGGGGATAACAGAAGTAAAAAATATTTTTATCAAGATTTTTAAAAAATAATAATTTAAAAATAATTTAATTCATCTGTGAATGAGCACTGATAATTTCATTAAAATCCGACAATTATTTGATTTTTGAGGTAATTTCGAAATTAATGTGTTTGTCACCGAAAAAAGTGGATGATGTAATAATTACGTTTCCGTTGTAAAACAGTCGTAACGTTTCTTTAGCCGCTAACTCATATCAAAACAAAACATTCTGACAAAATTTCGAAAATGTTTGAAAGGATTAAAAAACCTTCAGAAATAATTAAATTTACTTAAAGGTTTCTATGTCCATTGTAAACAGAAAAGACCAACTGAGTAATGGTCAAGTGTGTATAGGTCAGAAATTCCATTATTAGGTCGCGTGACACGACAACAAAATTACCTATTCTACTATATTGTACAGTACACACACATATGCACACACACACAATTACTCTACACTTACCAGCTTAAGCTGCGACTGATAGTGTAATGCTATATGCTCTCTCCTCCTACTCTCTTGCTCTTTACTACTCTTCCGTTTGGCAAAGGTAAGCAAAAGGCTGAGGAGAGTAAAAAGATAGAGGAAGAAAAAGCTCGTGTAGAGAGTGTGGTGTAACGGACGGAGGAACTAAGTAACTAACTAAAGAAGGAACAAGTAGAATTATAATATAGATACTGTAAATACGACCTCATCTCAGAAATATAGACAAATACTAATTATTTTTCATCATTATTTATATTAATCTTATTTTCTTTATGTTTTCTTTCTTTCTTTCTTTTTATGATTTTTATTTATATAAGTTCCTTCCTTCTTTCTTTCTTTTTTATTGCTTCTTTTTTTTCTATGACTATTAATTATTTTTGTTTGAACATTCTTTTCTTATTTTCTTTTGTTTCACTTTTTCTTTCTTTTTATAAATTCTCTTTTCTTTTTCTTTTCTATTTTTCCCTTAGTTTTCATTCCTAATTCAGTCATTTATTCTCTTTTCTTTCCTTCTTTAATTCATTAATTCATTTTTTTTCTGTTGATATCCTATTTTAGCTTTAGACGTTTCCACTCTCTCTCTCTCTAGATATTTTTCTTCATCATTTGCTTTTCTCCTCGTTTTTACTCTTTTAAATCTTTTCTTTCTTTTTTCTTTCTTCTTTATCTATTATCCATCGCATCTACTTAATTCCTTTATACTATCGCCCGGTTCACACTCCACCCACGTCTATTGAACAGGTGAAGAGGCTCATCCCTTGTTTCCTGTTTAGGGTGTGGTTTCTGGCTTTCTCTTTTCCAATCTTTTCACTCTTACATAGCCCCCTGCACATCAGTGGCGTTACCGCCTTGCTCGGGGTGATATGATTAGAAAAAAATATATCGTTCTTTCTTTCTTCCTATTTTATCTCTTTCTTTTTCTTTCTTTCTTTTTCGGCTTCAGTCAGTCAGTTAAGTGCCATACGTGATACACGCTTTGGCGATCATGTCTCGAAATAGACATGACTGAATGGGCAGAAGATTATGCCCACTAGGTTGCCATTACTTTCTGCGGTAGACTGGTTGCCATTATAGAACCGAGTCTGCCTTGTTATTTAACCCATAAGTGAAGGTAAGAGACGGATTAATACCTTTCCCAAGGGTATTTGCGCGTAAGTGAATGCAAGGAACTCAACTGGAATTCGAACTCGGATTTCTAGTTTCTATCAGACCATGCAAATATGTTATCGGCTGCCTTCCTCTGTCTCTCCTTCCTTCTATCTGACCAGTCAGTATCAGGTTCTCCAGGCTCTCTTTCCTCATTGCGCGTCCCAGGAACTTCAGTTGTTTCTTCCTGATGATCAGTATCAATTTCCTTTTTGTTGCCATTCTTTCCAACACCTCATCGTTAGTGCATGCTCAGTCCACGATATCCGCAGCATCGTTCTGTAGAACCACATTTCCGCTGCTTCCAGTTTTCTCCTCATTTTCGATGATATTGTCCAGCATTCACTGCCGTATTGAAGAACTGACATCACGTAGCAGTCTAGAACTCTTTTCTTTTTTTCTATTGAGATTTTCCTGTGTGTTAGTATTTTGCTCATCTTCTGGAACGCTTCCTTTGCCATGCTAATTCTCCTTCGGATCTCCGTGTCGCACTTTCCATCTCCTGTCAGAACACCTCCTAGGTACTTAAAGTTTTTTACTAGCTTGATTCTGTTATCTACCACCTGTATTTGGCATTTTGGGTTGTATCTTTGGCTGATAACCATGCACTTAGTTTTCTTAAAGTTTATTTGTCGTCCCTTTTTGTCACTCTCCTCTGCTACTTTCTGTATGAGGTCTTGTAGTTTCCTTTCCGTGTCCGCAATCAGTACTGTATCATCCGCATACCTTATGTTGTTCAGATTGTGGCCTCCAATAACAAATCTTGGCGTATCATCTAGGGTCCTCAAAATATTCTCGCTGTATAGGTTGAACAAATCCGGTGAAAAGACACATCCTTGTCTTACGCCTTTTTTTATCTTTGTGTATCTACTGAGGTCGTTACCTGTCCGTATGCAGGCCGTTTACTGGCAGTAGAGATTCTTGATTATTCTTATGTCTTTCCCGAAAATGTTGAGGCTGCCTAGCATCTCCATCAATTCTTTGTGTCGTATCTTGTCGAATGCTTTCGCGTAGTCAATGAAGCATAGGTACAAGTCTTTCTTCATTTGTAGATCATCCTAATAATATGGCGTTCCTTGTTCCAGTGTCTTTGACGAACCCGCACTATTCCTGCCCTATCTCTGGCCTGCTCCTCGTCGCTCCTGTTATATTTTTCATGAGTTTTGACTCCTCATCGCTCCTGTTATAAACCGGCCATAAATATTAGACCAACCCAGCTTTTAAAAAGAAATGATGTATTTCATACTATTTCTAGTATTTATTGCCAAATGAAAATAGAATGGTTCTTTTGTTATTATTATTTTGCAAAACTTTACAAAGCAAGGAAAAAAGATTAACTCATCCGAATCACCCTAAATTTTCTTCATCCTTTCATTGATGAAACTGCAATATAGGTAGTTATTAAATATTTATATAGGTAGTTATTAAATATTTATATAGGTAGTTATTAAATATTTATAAATTCATTTGAAGCACATGTTATTGTGCAGTATTAACAAAAGATTTCCAAAAGATTTTCATTTTCAATAATTTACTAGGGTGGCCTAATAATTATAGCCGGTAGTGTATGTATGTGTATATGTATATATATATATATATATATATATATATATATATGTGTGTGTGTGTGTGTGTGTGTGTGTGTGTGTGTGTGTGTGTGTGTGTGTGTGTGCGCGCGCGCGCGTGTGTGTGTGTAAACTAAATATTTATCACTTAGCTGAGCAATGTTTTTTCATGTTAACTTCGAAATTTCATGAAGTTTCATTGTAATGTCTTCACTCTTCAGGGTTATTTGTGTTATTTGCTTCTGTTTCCCATTTATTCGTATTAATATCAAGTTTGCTGTAATTTGATATATTTTATTGTGAGTGATTTTTTGCTGCTTATTGATTTTTATTGTGCTGATCATTTTAAGCGTGTTTAACTTATGCCTGATTAATTGGTTTATAGAGTTGAACGCTTTTTTTATAATTTTTAAACTGATGTCGTTTTCCTGTGTTTTGTTTACAGTATTCTTATTTCAGTATATAAACTGGCTTAATTTTTGGGGTGGCAGAGGCGGTCATGATTAAGTAATTGTGTATAATTGTTTATGGTTTTTGGTCGTTTTTGGTGTATGTATATACTTTTTGGGACTTGATTTCTAATTTTCCCGGTTGATAATTGTTGTATTATCTGGCTGTTTCTTTTTTTTCTCGCTTTCTTCCTTAGACATCTGTATCTTTTATAGAGTGTTATACATATATGTATGGACAGGTTTTGAAAGCTATCACAGTGCGTTTAGTAAAATAAAGGAAGGTAAAGAAGGTGTTGGGTATTACCTATTTATTAATCATTAATATTTCAAGATCATAATCTCATCTTCATAATGATAGTAGTGCTTAATTTTACGTTCGTTCGTAGTCCGCGTCTTTCTAAGAAGATGCGATTATGATCTTGAAATATTAATGAATAATAGATAGATAATACTTCTTTACTTTTCTTTATTTTACTAAACGCATTGTGATAGTCTTCAAAACCTACCCATACACCTAATATACACAATCCTACAAGCAAATTAGAAAACTCTCCTATTCATATATTTATACACAGCATTCGAACCTGCGACCCCTATCCACATAATATCAGTTGGTGGCTTCCCTCGTGTAGATAAGCGTCGCAGGTTCGAATCTTGCCGAATGACACACATTTTCATAATACAAATTTATTGTAAATAATCAGGCTGGTAGAAATAAATATATAATATATAATATATATAATATATAATACTGTTTCATTATAAACAGAATATCTACCTAAATACAAGTATCGACCAAAGCGGTTTTCAAACAAATCATTTCAAATTGTTGGTTGTTTATAACCAAGTTTCGTTAATCTTAGCAAATTTCCGTAGCATATATTTTTGTATGTGTTAGTTTTGAGGTTGCGTTTTGTGCTGTTTTTATTGGCATTTATGTAGAAATGTAATTGTTTGAATGTCTACATTTTGGCATTATCTCGTTTTTCTTTTTTAAAAGTGTATTTGTTTTGTACAATTAAACTTTCCTCCAAATATAGTTTGCAGTTTTTCCTAATCCTGTTGTGTGGGGGCAAAATTTTTATGATCCCACATTTAATTTTCTGGCTGATGTTATTTACTTTTTGACAAAATATATATTTTGATATTTTGTTTGGGTGTTTTTATATGTTTCGAATGATGTTGGTGTTTGTTAAATATTTCTTTGAAAGTTGTTTCAGTGGATACTATGTACAAAAACAATTTTGGTACTAAACCTCATTAGGATTTAACATTATATATATATATATATATATATATATATATAAGTCATCTACATACAAGCCTGTTTCGCAGTATCACAGCTCATCTGTGTGGCTAGACACATATGTATGTATGCATATATACACTACCGGTCATAATTATTAGGCCACCACAGTTTTTTTTAAAAAATGATGTAAGTCATATTGTTTTTAAAATTTATTGCCAAGTGGATAATTTTAAAGGAAAATAAAATGGTTCTTTTGCTCTTATTATTTTGCAAAATTTTACAAGGTAGCCAGTAAGCCTTTTCTTCGGCCAGCTAATAAGAAAAAGAGACAAGCATGAGGAAGAGAGCACAAGAAATGGACACCAGAACAGTTCATTTGATGCACATATTATTGTGCAGTATTAACAAAAGAACCATTCTATTTTCGTTTTATCCACTTGGATATAAATACTAAAAATAGTATGAAATACATAATTTGTTTTAAAAAACTGGGGTGACCTAATAATTATGGCTGGTAGTGTATATATATATATATATAACAATCTCTCTTGTATTACAGATTTCAATAAAAATGACAGACAAGGTATTATCATTAAGTTTTTTTTTTATATAGTTTATATAATTTGAGTTCCGGAAAGAGAAAAAAATGATGTGAACACATGAAGAACTATACAAAAAATTAATGGTAATACCTTGTCTGTCATTTTTTAAGGAAACCAACATATATATATATATATATATATATATATATATATATATATATATAGAAAGTAGTGAGAGAGGAGGAGATAAAGAGAGAGGAGGCCAGAGAGGGACTAGACGAAATTATAAACACTGATTATAATTCGATATAATCAAAATTTATAGATATCAATCTGTCAGTTAAGTGCCATATACACGCTTTGGGCGATCATGTCTTGAAAGAGACATGACTGACTGGACAGAAGATTATCCCGCAGTAGGTTGCTATTGCTTTCTGCGGTAGACTGGTTGCCGACCTAGGCTACAGAACCCAATCTGTTCTGTTATTTAACCCATATTGGAAGGAAGAGACGGATTAATTCCTTTCGTAAGGGTATTTTTGCGTAAGTGAATTCAAGGAATTCAACTGGAATTCGAACTCGGCTCTCCGATTTGTCGTTTTGACTGCACAACATTGCGCATCCTATAGATCAAGGAACGTTTAAAATTAATTTTTTTTCGCGTCCGATATTTCAAGTTGCATAACCAAGATACTTCCTTTAGGGCTTTTGTATATATTTTTCATCACTATTGATTGAACGCGATTGATTTTTAATATCATTGGAGTTATAGTTATCTAATTACCAATAATACATCTGCTAACAAAATCTACCGTGATAAATGTGTTTCAAAATCAAAGAAACGCTAAATTGCAAACGAAACCAAGACAGATTATTAATAATAACATCAACCAGCAATTTGTCTGGTAACATCAATCTAAAACCATAATGTTGTTTTTCAAGATGCTGCATGTTCATTTTAATTCTACCATTCGTCTACGCTTTGAATATCGTTGCTTCATATGGCCAGGTTCTCCTCTTATTTCGTTATAAAATCCTTATAAGAACCATCAATGTTACTATTTCTGATCTGGCACCTCGGCTTCAGTTATTTTCCCAACGTCTGATGAAATTTCGTCTATAGTACTTGGACTTGATGAGGCGCAGTACTAGATTTTTGGTAAGGTCTCATCCTTTTAGAATTGAAATAGTTATATGTAACCCTAAGTTTTATGCTATCATTTTTTCTCTCTGAATTTATCAGATGAGCAGTTATCATTATTTCTATTATTTATATCTGGACTTCTGTCCCCATCTTTATCGTTGTTATAGCAATGTGACAGTCGTTATGTCCTCACGTGGATATTGATCCGGGTAACCTACATTGTATTCTTAACGGAAACCTTTATATAATCAACAGGGGAAGACTGTTCCCATTACACTGCTCATGTCTATGAATATCATATCCATTTTTATTGTTTATTTCCCGGTTTAATAATTAGTCTATCGTTTCCATTGAGTGCAAGTACACACTACCCGATTCAGCGTTTGAACTCACAACAACTCTGTCGCCGTCTATTTCGTATTTTTATTTAGTATTGCTATGTGATGTGAATGATCTCATCAAGGGTTCAGGAGGGGCCTGAAGCATCAGAAATGTGGTTTTACAGTAGGATGATGAGGATAAAATGGACAGAGCACCTGTGTTGAGGTGTTGGAAAGGATGCAAACGAGAAGAAAACTTATACTTAATATCAGGAAGAGACAAATAAGGTTTTCTGAAAAGCGCAATGAGGAAGGATGGCCTAGAGAATTTAATAAAAATGGAATACGGATAAATAGAGGGAGAGACAGGGGAAATATGCGCGAGACGTACTTGTTAGATCTGAGCAAACGGTTGGCCGAGCGGGGCTTAGAAGTGATACAAAGAGAAAAATATTAAGAGCGACAAGAGACAGAGACAATTGGATATCCATGATCGCCTACGTTCTGAAGGGACACGGTACATGAAGAAGAAGAGTTTATTTAAAAAAAAGGTGTCATTTTTTGTAACTTTGTATAATATTTATGCATTACACCCTAATCTATATTCGGTAAAAATTTCATTGCTAATTATGCATTGCTTTTTAATTAAACACATATTTATGTCTTTGTTGTCTCCGTTTCTTATATTATGGCTGCTACTATATATATATATATATATATATATATATATCACTTTTTAAATAATACACATATTTATGACTTTGTTGTTTCCGTTTCTTATATTATGGCCGCTACTGTGTATATATATCTCCGTCTTGTTGGAGATAAGGAATATAAAATTATTCATAATTCTTTTGGTCCCAAGAACTTTCAGCCACTTCTACAACCATTTTCAATAGTGTTTATGTCTCTGCTGTTTTTATTTATGAGACAAAATAGTAGGATGTTGGAAAATATTTAATTACCTCTTCCATAGCGGCTGTATTTAATGAATAAAAGGTTGTTCCCCAATTATTCATATATCTTTAAATTTGTTCATTGGAACATATATTTACTTGATACTCAGATTTAAGGGGCAAGACTTTTTTTTCTCTATCTTTAAACAGTGGATTTTAAAATATCTACCAGCTTAAACATTCGAGAAATTTTATTTGAAAAATATCTATCTTCCGGCAGGATTCGAAGTTACATCCTCCCATATACCGGGAAGATGTTGTCCTTAGAACTGACGTGTCTTCCCACTCACCCACAGAAAATATCATAGCAAGCAAGATTTGAATTAAGCCTGAAATATATATATTTTCTGATTTCTTTTGGAACATAGAAATCTGTTTGGAATCGTATATACAGAAATTTACGTAATCGGCATTAACCGACATATATTTTAGAAATAAATAAACATTTTTATATGCATATAAATATGTGTGTGTCTGTGTGTGTATTTCGGCTGCATATATGTGCGTTGTGATGCGGCGGATATCGGCTCGAAACGAGAAATCGAGGAGCCGAGTTCGAATTCCAGTTGAATTCACTGCATTCATTTACGCGTAAATACTCTTAGGAAAGGTATTAATCCATCTCTTCCCTCTAGTTATGGGTTAAATAACAAGTTAGATTGGTTTCTATAGCCTTGGCTGGCAACCGGTCTACTGCAGAAAGCAATGGAGACCCACTGTGGGATAATCTTTTGCCCAGTCAGTTATGTATCTTTCCAGACATGATCGCCGAAGTGTGTATCACGTAATGCACTTAACTGACTGACTGATATTTTATTAAATATACTTTTTGAAATCAATGTTTATCTAACATTTATTAAATAGAATGTACAACTTACATGAACTTGCCTAAATACAGCGGAGAGAAGTTAGACTATCTTTAGAATAATTATGATGTTAATGATACAAAATTTCCACAAATGTACTTTTTTCAAACTTTGTCTCGTCATAGACATTTCCGGTGTCATTAATTTCCATGCCGCCATTTATACTTTTTACAAACTCCACGGTGACCAGCTAAAAAAAAACAAAAAAAAAAACGGGAAATTCAGAATGACGTGAGCTAACCGTTAAAAGCTGGTAATGATTGATATAACTGAAAAATTCAGGAAGAATTTCTTCACATTTCGTCAATCCCCACATCGAATGTTCTTCTTTGAAAGCTCCGATAATTTGATGCTCAAAATCAATGAGTTGGTTAGCCATGCGCGATGGGCAGAACGAAAGACGAAAGTCGTCTGGAAATAGCATTTAAATGACGAGTCACAAGATCGAGAGGCAATTAATCAATCATAAAGAACCAATCAGAGTCAAGTAATTACGCGACAGTCAAATGATTATTCATGGTCGTGAACATTCAAAAAAAATATCCAAGGTCAAATACTCAAGAAATATAATGATAATAGATTTTCCGTATTTTGCTGGGTACACTGTATGGGTGTGTGTTGTGGTGCAGTGATAATTGGCTCAGAACAAGAAAGCAGAGGTTCGAGTTCAAATTCCAGTTGAATTCGTTGCATTCATTTTCGCGCAAATACCCTTGGGAAAAGTATTAATCCGTCTTTACTCACTCCAGGTATGGGTTCAATAAAAGGACAATTTGGGTTCTGTAGCTTGGTGGACTACCAGTTTTCCGGAGAAATTAATGGCAACCTACAGCGGGAAAATTTTCTGCCCAGTCTGTCTTTCGCGACATGATCGTCCAAACGTTTATCACGTATGGCACTTAACTGAATCACCAAAATGCGCACTGTAGTGTAAAGGAATTAGAAATCGGAGAGCTGAGTTTGAATTCCAGTCGGGTTCGTTGCAATCACTTTGGCGCAAATCAACTTAATATATTTCTTAAGCCATATCTTCTTTTCAGCTATGGGTCAAATATCAGCACAGATTTGGTTCTATAGGTTTGGTTGGCAACAAGTCTACCGCAGAATATAATGGCAACCTACTGCTGGAAAATCTTCTGCCCAGTCAGTAATGTATCTTTCGAGACATGATCATCCAAGCGATCATCCCGTATGTCGCTTAACTGACACTGTGATGACTCAATCTCTTAATAGTCAAAAGACTGATGAGGTTATGTTGATATTACCGAACCACGACAGCTGTTATGTAACGGAGAAAAATGATTGAAACCTGACCATCAGTCGGCAATTCTAACTCTAAGCCATGGGTGCTTGGTGGAGAGGTGCAGATTTTAGCAAATTATATGCACAATGTAAACACAAATCAGAAACGTTTATAAAACTAAAAGTACGTCAAATAAAGTCATGTGTGGAGATATTGTTTTTATTGCTGTGTTGGTGGATTCAACCATTTTCCTTTGATTTCTTGATACTGTTCTTTACGTTTATTTGGGCGAGTAGTAATTCTGTTAAAAAAGTAAAATAGGGAAAAAGCCTGGGCGTAGATTAATATTTGGGTTTTTTCACTATTTCACCTTTTGTTTTAAAGAGAACTAGCAGTATAGCCTGGCGTTGCTCGGGTGTAATGAAAGCTTTAAAACTAATCCATGGTCCTGGAGATCAGACTCTTTGGACGTTGGCACGAAAGACTAAAAAGCAATAGTTGTTTCCAGTTAAAGCGAAAACGTAGACTGAAAAAAAATTGAATGGATGTAAGCCAAATTTTGATTTCCGTGTATCGATGTCAAATTTTATGCACTATTGTAAGAACTGCAACCTTAAAACTTCTGAATAGCGTTTCTTATGTCTTTGTCTATGAGTGTAAAATCGGACCACTCCTTCTATAACCCAATTTTTTCGATTATCGATTTTCGCTATTTATCGGGAGTACCTCGACACAAAACCTAGCTAAGAACACTCGCAAACGCTTATAGTACAATAGTGTAAGTTTTCACGAAAATCGGTTCAGCAATTTCGGTGTCTATAGGTAACGGACACACACACACAGACAAATTTCCATTTATAAATAAGTTTAGATTACTTCACTTCCAAACAATATCTAATTAGTGTATGCATGTATATGATTCTACATATGGTTTTTAGTACTAATAAACTTATTGATGTTTTTGTTTTACTTGCTAATATGTATGTATATGTTTACATATATTAGTATGTATTTGTATATACATATGTATAGGTGTGCCTTTATATATGTATATTCTCATATTTATAAATGAGTATTCGTGTGTATAAATATTATTCGCTCTTTGTACTGAGCAGTTTTTTAAAATAGTGTTTCTTTGTATACGGGATTTTATTCCATCTATACCTACCCTATACTTTGATATATATCGTTCATTGAGCAATGAATTAGAACGCTCTCATCTCTTTCGCGGGTATAATGATAATATACACGCTAAAATGTCTGTCTCCTTCTACCGAGAGCCTGTAGCTCAGAGGTAGAATCGCTGACTGACGCCAATTTGGTCGGGTTTCAATCCCGGGTAAAAAGCAATCGGCTGTCTAACCGTACTGATGAGCTGTGATACAGCGAAACAGATCTGTCTGCGAATGACTATGTATATATAGATATAAATTTAGGTATATTGGATGGATACTACTACTCAATATAGAATTGGATAAAAGAATTTAAAAAACTTAATTTAAAAGTAACAATTAAAAAAATATAAATAACTAGATTTCCTCAATGTAATCTTAGATCTAGAGATAGATATACACCAACCATAGAAAAAACACAAAAAAAAACACCAGTCCTTTATATATCCACGTGAAATTTAACCACACTCCATCTGTTAATAAACAGGTACCCTCATCAATAGAAAACAGAATTAGCAGAAATTCAGCAAATTAAGAAGTATTTAATAAGCATAGCAATTTTTATAACAATGCCTTAAAAATAGTGGATATAAAAACCCTAATATTAAATATGTAAAAGGGAAAAGCAACCCCCGAAAAAATAAGAATAGAAATATTATTTTCTACCACCCCTTTTCAACCAAATGATTAGTTTTAAATCTGGGTGGAAATTCCTTGCGTTAATTAAGTATATAATTGCGTTAATTGGTATATAAAACTTTTATAATAAATAAATAGCTATTAAAAAGATGGGATAATGATAGCAGGAAGTAAATTAGAATAAATATTAAAATGTTATTTATAAATTCAAATTTTTGAAAAAATTAGAATTAAAGACTTACAGATAAGAATAGTAAATTTATTCAAAAGCCTCTTTCACTTTGAACAAAAATATAAAAAGTTCTTTTTTCTTCATCTCTTTCCTCATTTTTATAAGAAAAGGTCAAAATATGGAGAAAGCAGAAAGAACATTTTGATACGAGAATAGATACATCAAAGATAATACAATATAGTAAAAAACGATGAAAATAAGAATAAAAACTAAAAATAAAATTAGGTTAAAAATAGGTTATTTTGACCGTTCTGGAGAAAAAAGAAAAAAGGAAAAAAGAAAGAAAAAAGGTAAGTATGTATTCCCTAGAGACTACTGGCCAGATTTCAAAGTGAATCTTTATTCTGATTGGTTAAAAGGAACACACACGTAAATTTTATATCTTCCCACATACATAAATAGCAAACTGATGATTTTTGTATTAAAATGTAAATCATTTTCCCAACTAACCTCCAACATTGCCTGATGACGAGATTCTGTCTCTAAATATGGAAATTCCCGTGACTCAATGAACTTTTAATTAATAATCATATGATTATTAATATGTATGCTTATATTTATGCAAATTAATTGAAACAGCTACATTACTTTCCTTTATTTTACTATACGGTCACATTTGAACCCACTGAAGTGACAGGGTGTAATCAATTTGCATAGTGGTTTGCGGTAATATGAATTTATTTGCATGATGAAATTTATTTGGCCTTGAAATTTTGATAATTTTTTTATTAGGCCCTGACATATTTGTGTCAACTGTTGATCAGTTGTTTTACAGTAATCCTCTGCGATGGATGTTACCACAAACAGACGTAGGAAAATTGTAACGCGGCCTGAACGCACTAGCAAGGCTTACACAGAGATCGCAGATATTGTTGGTGTTAGATTTTCAGTTGTCAATCTTGTTATCGAGGCGAAGGAAAAAACTCGATCCACATGTTCAAAACGTAAAAGAAAATGCGGTCAGAAGAGAAAAACCATGCAGACTAGGACCCATATATGATTCTATATTATTCTAAGAAGACATTATTTCTTTTGTTTCAATTAGTTTGCACAAGGATATATATATATATATATATATATATATATATATATATATATATATATATAAATACATTTACGCTCTTACACCCTGACTGAGCACTCTGGAAGAGTGGTAGACATTGAAAAACAATAGCTACCCTGGCATGTACGTATCGCTCATTCACTAATGAATTAGAGCACTCTGACTATTGGGCGTGTATAGTGATAATATACATGCTAAAACGTCCGCCTTCTTCTGCCGTGCAGAAGTCAATTAGATAGATTTTCTTCTGCCGTGGGGTCAATTAGACAGATTTTTTCGGGGGT
Organism: Ascarosepion bandense; assembly: GCA_037127315.1. Lineage (NCBI taxonomy): Eukaryota > Metazoa > Mollusca > Cephalopoda > Sepiida > Sepiidae > Ascarosepion > Ascarosepion bandense. The sequence continues at coordinate 100,283 of JBBBDQ010001428.1, forward strand.
TGCTTTTCCCTTTTACATATTTAATATTAGGGTTTTTATATACATGGCCCAGAGGTACAATCGCCGACTGACGCCACTTCGGTCGGGTTTCAATCCTGGGTCAGAAGCTATCAGAGTCTAACGTACTGAAGTGCTGTGATACAGCGAAACATAACTATCTGCGGATGACTATATATATATATATATATATATATATATATATATATATATATATATATATATATTAATCATATCACACCGAGCAAGGCGGTAACGCCACTGATGTGCCGGGGGCTACATAAGAGTGAAAAGATTAGAAGAGAGAAAGCCGGAAACCACATCCTAAACAGGGAACAAGGGATGAGCCTCTACACCTATTCAATAGACGTGGGTGGAGTGTGAACCGGACGATAGTTTAGTCTATCTACTCCAATTGAAGAAAAAGAAAGTGAAGATTGGAAGAGAAAACCGGAAACCACATCCTAAGCAGGGAACAAGGAATGAGCCTCTTCACATGTTCAATAGACGTGGGTGGAGTGTGAACTGGGCGATAGTTTAATCTATCTACTCCAATTGAAGAAAAAAAGTAGAGATTGGAAGAGAAAACCAGAAACCACATCCTAAACAGGGAGCAAGGGATGAGCCTCTACACCTGTTCAACAGACGTGGGTGGAGTGTGAACCGGGTGGTAGTGTAGACTATCTACTTCAATTGAAGAAGAAGAAAGAAAACAAAATGGTAACGATGGTGAGTTAACTAAGTTTTAACTTAGTTAAAGTCCGATCAAAGGAATTTCTTTGAAAAAAGGTAAACACTCGTTCAAATAACCATGAAACTATTGTAAAATTAGCCACAAAAATAAAACAAAATAAATAAAAATAAATCAAAGCAAAATTATAACTTACTTTTAAGAATATTTCAAAGCTGATCCTAAACCAAACGCACGTGTATTAACGCCAGTAGAGAATTATTTTATTTTTTGGCTGAGGGGTGGTGGGGTCAATTAGACAAAGACCAGGCTAAAGACGAGGAAGGAATTTAACAGGACTTTTTTTTTTAATAAAAAGGACAAAATTATACATATAAAATAAAGAAATTTTTTCCTTTGCACCCAATTTTTTGTAGGGCAACGTTTTTGCTGTTTCCGTAACAAACTGTTTTTTATGCGGCAATGTTGTTAGTCCTGCACCCAACCCACAAACCAACAGGATGGTGATTTTTTAAGCGTAGCTTAGACGTGACACGCGGCCTAAAGTAGGGGGTTCAAAATGAGGATCAAACTTACTACTCAGTTATAATAATTCTAGTGGGTCGAGCATGCTAACCATTACACGCCGAGGTACCCATATATATATATATATATAATTCGAAGTGAAGAGGACTCTAGGTTTTTTTTATTTTGAATACACTGGCATTTATTTTATTATAAACAGTGCTCAATATAATGAGTATTATAGGGCTTAATATAATTTTTTTTTTAATCATTTCACCCCGAGCAAGGCGGAAAAGCCACTGATGTGCAGGGGGTTACATAAATGTAAAAAGATTAATTAGAAAAGAGTGAGGAGTACAAACTAGTCAGAAATGAACAATAGAAAGCAGGTGCGATGACAGATACATAGATGGAGAGAAAGGGAAGGTTATACAGGGGTGGGGAGAGAGCTAGAGTCCAGTGGTTAGTAGATGAGTATTGACTTTGCATTTAAATTTCTGGAGGTTGTAGCCGTCAGGAAAGCAAGAATACGTGAGCGAGTTCCACAGGCGGGAAGTGCGAGTGAAGAAGCTGCAGGAGTAGAATTGTCGATGTATCAATTTTACATTGTGACATGGAAATTTCTATGTTACGAGATAGGTTTGCAGCCAATGTTGATATGAGTGATCATAACCCCCTTTTCTTATTCTATCCCTCTTCATACCATATTTTTCCCAAACCTCTTGTCATTAATTCACACAAGCTTATCAGGTTGGTGAACAGCTGATGCCCTTTGTGGTGTAGTGGATATCGGCTCAGAACGAGAAATTAGAGAGCCGAGTTCGAATTCCAGTTGCATTCACTTAAGCACAAATACCTTATAACGGTATTGGTCCATCTCTTCACTCTAGTTCTGGGTTAAATAACAGGAGAGTTTGGGTTCTATAGCCTTGGCGGGCGACCCATCTACTGCAGAAAACAATGGCAATATACTGCGGGATAATCAACTGCCCAGTCAGTCATGTCTCTTTCGAGACATGATTACCCAAGCGTGTATAACGTATGGCACTTAACTGACAGACTGAACCGCTGTCTTACATTATCTAACTTTACTCGATATGCCTTGTGCGGGTAATGTTCTCCAAGCCCCCTTTCCTCTTTATGCGTCATAAAAATTCCATCAGACGTTTTCTGATTCTGTGGGATACAATTCTCATGTCATAATGTATTGTATCAAGAATCACCCAGTATTATCCAGACACATAGAAGAATATATCGAATACCTTTAATGAGATAAGATACGTCGTTAAACAAATCATTATGAACAACACTAAAATAATCTGTTTCGCTACAGAAATATTATAGAAGTAATTATATAATAAAGACCAACCCATAGCAACTTTCCAAATAACATTGTCGAAAACGGGAGGTGAAAAAAAGAAGCAATGCGGGATACACAACAAAGATCTCAAAACTCAATAGTGGACACGTAATTGGTTGGGGACGAATATTTAAAAATAAGCAAAATGATTTTGATAGTCAATTGATCAAGCATACATCCATAATACACGTGACGTAAACCACGCCAAAATGTCGAAACTTATAAACGTATACATTCATACATTATTCTCTCGTACATATACATTCATTCATCATTCTCGTTCCATCGCTTGACACGTGTATACACTATTCTACATACTAACTTTACCGTCTAATAAACACACACATTCATACATGCTTTCTCTCATACATATACGTACATTCAAACATGTTTCTCTCATTTGATTTAAAAAAAAGAAAATTGTTCCATCGCTTGACACGTGTGTACAGTATTTCGCTTCAATTTTGAACGGATATGTATTTAGTGTTGTCATGAATACACATACTAACGTTAACGACCTATAAACACACTTAATTCGTCTATAGAGACAACATTTTTCCACTACATTTAAAATATTTACCCATTGCATTTTTACACGTGTCTGAACAATGAAATCAAATTAACATACCGTCTCTGTGGGTTTTTCAAAGATTTTAAACACAGACACACACACACACACACACACACATATATATATATATGTATGTGTGTGTGTTTGTGTGTGTTCTCTGGATTTTACCGTTTTTAAAAAAACTTGCGAAATAAATAAATATTGTAGTGAATAATATAATCATATAATTAAATTTGTTTTTAATAAAAAAAACAATGCGACACAGAAATATCTATGTTTCGAGATTTCTACCTCGTCATAAGGCAATGTTAGATCATTGTTGTGAAAATGATTTTCATTTAAATATAAGATATTTAAATGAAAATGTTTTCACAGCTACGAAATAAAATTGCCTGATGACGAGACAGAAATCTCGAAACAGATATTTCCGTGTCGCAATGCATTCATAATTAAAAAAACAAATTTATATATATATATATATATATATATATATATATATATATATATATATATATATATACGTCTATTGAACAGGTGAAGAGGCTCATCCCTTGTTCCCTGCTTAGGATGTGGTTTCCGGCTTTCTCTTCTCCATTCTTTTCACTCTTACGTAGCCCCCTGCGCTTCAGTGGCCTTACGGCCTTGCTCGGGATGATATGATTAAAATATATATATATATATATATATATATATTGTGTGTGCGCGCGTGCGTGTGTGCGTGCGCGCGTGTGTGTCAGTGTAAAATTTTAGTGATGTTTAATGCCACAATTTGTGTTTCTTTTTTCATTTGGTTATTAGTGAAAAGATATTTTGGGTTTGTAGATTTAATTTTGTCATAATTTAATTTTGCGCTCGATATTTGGATAAGGAGAGAACGTTAAAGGATTTAATATGGAGAAGTTTTGTCACTTAGCTGAGCATTGAAATATCAGTTATACCGACTTCGAAGTTACGTGTAGCAGAAAAGAATATTACACTGTAGAGCGAATAACTTACAATGATGTCCTCACCAACCTTCGAAACTTTGTGTGTGTGTGAGTCTATATATATATATATATATATATATATATATGTGTGTGTGTGTGTGCGTGTGTGTGTGTGTGTGTGTGTGTGTATGTATGTATATGCATAAAATTTCAGGCTATTTATAATCGGGCTTTATGAATAAAACAAAAGGAAATCTTAACTTATCCGACGCGTTTCGTCTTCTGAGGGAATTTATTTAAGGAAATTCGAACATTTTATTTTGTAACAAGAATTTATGTACAAGAGCAGAAATCCTATTGATTTATCAAATTTTATATATGCTCATAAATATTTATTATGTTCGTCGAAATGGCTGGAAAGCTATTGAGGACGTCATGTGACGCAATTAAATGTCTTCAAACGAAAGTGTTAACATAATGTTATTGATTTTTTTAAAGATGAGATTAGTATTTAAATTATTTTAGTTCATGATGAATGTAACTATTACATTTTTAAAATAAAATGAGATTATGGAAATTAGCAGTTTTCTTTTAATTTGTGAAACATTTTTGTCACGTATTTTGGCTTGCGAAAGTAGCAATTCTTGCAGGCATGGAGATATCTGAAAAAAATTGGGGCACAAGGTTATAATTTGATAAGATCCGATAGCATTACTCACGAGGAATTTGTATTCTAAGTTATTTGCTATCTCTTTTAATAAGTCTTGAATTTTTCAGATCAAAGTTTCAGTTGAATGTATTTCTATGTATAGCTAATGCATTTGATACATTGTTGTATGTACGATTCTTTTAGTGTTCATAAATGTTATTTTTTTATTTTACCAATTTTTCCCAATATATCAATACATATAAAACGCAATCCGTGTGTCTGTGTGTGACTGTTCCCTATGTACGCCTACATTTTTCAAGCTATGCCATTCAAACTTTCTATGGACAACTATGTACGGCGAAGCCAGGTCGAGACATACATTTTGAGTTAAATTCAGCAATTTTCACTTTTTGGCCAATGGAGCCGATTGTTTACATTTGCTCCGTAAAACATCTAAGATCGAAGATCTAAGATCGTTGCTAAATTGCATCACAGAAATCAAATCACACGTGTCAAACGCGACTAAAATACTTTTTATTAAAAACATTCCTCTAAAATTAAATGTCTACATTTTAAAATATTCTTAGAAAATTTCTGAATTGAGAACGTAATAAGTTTTTTATTTCTAATTTCAGTAAAACAAAATAAATAATTGTAATTTTATGTTAAATTCATTTAGTCAACAAAAGATGTAAATATCTGAAACAAAAACAAACGTAATGTTGTTTATAATGTCACAGAAAACATCAAATCACCTTTACGCAAAACAAAAGAAAATAGATTTTTTTAATGGAAATTTTTAACAATTTTTAAACAACAATTTTTTAAATAATTATTTTTATATAACCGAGTTTTAAAGTCATTTATCCATTTTTTAATCGTGTCGGCCCAAGCAAGGTATTTTACTACCGCCGTTGTGCAAGGGATTAAATAGAAGGAATGCTATGAAGAATGAGAGGTTGCAGGGGCTGTCAGGAAGAGAGTAGGAGAGGGAAAAGATTACTGATGAGAGTGGGTGGACGAGAAGGAATGGTATGAGGAGTGAGAGGTTGCAGGGGGTGTCAGGAAGAGTGTAGGAGAGGGAAGAGAGTACTGATGAGAGTGGGGTGGATGTAGAAAAGCATGAGAAAGAGGATGTAAGTTAGTGTGACCAGATAATATTATAAACATTATTGCATCACGAGATTTGATGTTTGTATGAGTATTGCAAACATTGTAAATGTTCTGAGTTGCACGAGCAACACTTGGCTATAATGCTAGTATATATATATATATATATATATATAGGAAAGAATATTAAAAAGTTCTGAGTTTAAAAATGTATTTTTTGACAGTATTTACTTATTTCTATTATTAGTTTTTATCTTTCAGACCGCCCTCGGTCCTTCATCAGAAACAAATCAATTGTTTCTGATGAAGGACTGAGGGCGGTCTGAAAGATAAAATATATTTTAATATTCTTTCCTATACATACGGTCTGAAATATAAAATATATTTTAATATTCTTTCCTATACATATTAAGACAGTATACGTGGATCATCACTATGTTATATATATATATATATATATATATATATATATATATATATATATATATATATTCGAAATATTAATCGGATTCTGCCTAATTCTCAGTATTTAGATGAAGCGGAGAAATACAATGAATACCCATTCAAGCTTCTCCAGTAACAAAATTATTTCATATTCTTTGCGAAATGAAAGGCTTATAAAATATTACAAATTATAAAAGCTGCCATTTCTGACAGACATGAGGAATTAAAATTATATTGTTTTACTAAGTAGTTTTATCACAAATAGAGTAGAAAATAATTCCCCTAAATCCAACATTAACTTTGTCAAAACTATGTCTAAATGTATAAAATACTTAGCTAATTCTAAACAAAACAACAAGCTCAAGCTTGATAGATGAATTTACTCTATTACTTGTAATAATTGTCACAAAGAGAATATGATAAAAATCTTAAAGAATTTTAAATAAAAGTTTATCTGAACAAAAATATTAATTTATAAAAAAAAAAACACATGAAATGTATTAGTTGATAATCGTACCAAGGCTGGCAACTGTTTTTATTTAAAAATTGGATTCAAATAAAATTTTAAAAAATCAATTCACTGAAATGAAAATTATTATAATAACTTTAATCGACAGATCATTCACAGCAAATATACGTTCACATCCTTGCAGATCTTCCATTAAAACAATATAGGATAATTAAAAACAAAAGTGCTGGAATTCCAAAGAAAACGAAAAAGAACCTTAATAAAATCGGTTAGATTTTATACCTAAACATGTGTTTAGTTTAAAACTCTCAGCCTACTTCCTTCGTGCGCATGTGCAGTCGCATCAACTTAATTATAAACTTCTGATGAAGTCTTAAAGTACGAAGCGTTCACACGAAATCTTTTCCAAATTTTCATACATCCCATAAAATTTCTCTTGATATATAAAAATTTATATATAGTTATTTCATATATATATATATATATATATATATATATATTTCATATATATATATATATATATATATATATATATATATATATATGGGTGTGACAGCTTAGGAAATATTGTCCAACATTTGGATATTTTTTATTATGCTGGTTCTAAGCGTTCGGATCACAAGAGCCATCTTCAGAGAGATTACAGGGACGTTAACATAAAAACATCCACCACCAAAGCTGAATTTATCTTGTGTTGACATAAAATATTGCTATGCGACGATAACAGTCACCTAATAGCAGACGCAGGTCGTAAATTTATAATGAAGTTCTATGACGTCATACCACGTCAGTGACCGAAATGTTAACAGAACCCAATATCTAAATGCAATGTAATTTATTGTGACCAGGTTGAAATGAGATTTTTTTAAGTGTGGGTTGTTTTGATTTAATGTAGTTGAAGTCCAATATCTGAAGGTTCTTTTATACTGTGTGTATGTTTGTGTATTATTGTGTTATCGACTTAAATCTGTTTAATTTTACATACACGGCTATGTTTTTCTAAGAGATGTCGTTTAATTGAACTATGACAGAAAGGTGGCAGGTAAGTCTACAGGAGAGCGTTGTTGTAGTAAGACCAATATATATAGTGAGTTTATTATTAGTACCAGAGATACAATCGCTTAATGGGCATGTAAACTGATACATTACATTAGTTTTCTGTAAGGGATTTAGTTGTATGGTCGTAGGATTATATGAGTTCAATTTTCAATATGGCCCGGAGGTAGAGTCGCCGACTGACGCCAATTCTGTCGGGTTTCAATCCTGGATTAAAAGCAGTCGGAGTCTAACGGTAGAGATGAGCTGACCCACTTTAGTAAATTAATACTTTTTTAATGTCAGAAGTGATTAGCAAAAAAATTGTTCATAGTCTGACATGTTATCATCTTTGAGGACCAAAGAACAAGTTATTACATTTTCGTTAACGCTGTTTGTGGGAGATAAATCATCTTAAACTTAAGAAAATGCCATGCAAAAATATTTGGCCCACTATACCAAATTTCCAATTTCAGCAATTTTCTTTAAGTTAAATAGGATACTTTTTTTTTTTTTTACAGAAAGTGGTTTTTATTATTACGGAAAAATATATCAATGCATGCAGCAATTAGTGTTCCTAGGTTAGATTCGAACAATTTTCTTATTTTGATGTGACATTGAATGGAACATGTTTCAGATTTTCTCATTTCTTCGTGGCCATAGTCCGAAAGTTTCAGGAAATGGCGCTGTTTCCGTTTGAACATTGCTTCTTTATTTTTCACTGCAATGTTTTAGATACATTGAGATTGAGGTATTCTCATCACCAATCTTTCAAAATAGAACATATTGTGTTGTGCGTGCTCACCGTCATGATGAAATATTCCTTGCTCTGTGTCTAATAGAGGATTCGAGCATAGTAAGCTAACATAGTTTTCGCTGTTTAATTTTCCATTAACTTTTATCAATTTTCTTCTAACATCGCTTTTGAATCAACACCACACTTATCACGTGTCAAACATCAAATAGTACAGCATATGTAGTATATATTGCTAGACAATATCATCGAAGATTAAGGAAAAACTTGAAGCAACTGAAATGTGGATCTACAGAAGGATGCTGCGGATATCATTGATCGAGCATGTGAGCAATGAAGAGGTTTTGGAAATGATGGAAACGAAAAGGAAATTAATACTGAGCGTCAGGAAGAGACAGCTGAAGTTCCTGGGACATGCAATGAGGAAGGGCTTAGAGAACTTGATACTAACAGGCCAGATAGAGGGAAAATGAGACAGGGGAAAGCAACGGATAACATATTTGAAGGGCCTGAGCAGGTGGATGACATAATGAGGGTTGCATGGTGTAACACAAGAACGCGTTCTAAAAGCCACAATGGTTAGGGAGACGTGGAAAGCCATGATCACCTACGTCCTGAAAAGACAAGGCACATAGAAGAAGAAGACGAAGTGTATATTGCATTGTTTCTTTTTATTACTGATTTTCTCACGTATTCTCTTGCATTATAAACTAATAATATTTTGTGTTTATTGCTGAAAAAATAGCTTTCGCTACTTTCCAACATCCTGTAGAGGATTTAGTTGTGTGATCGTAGGATTATTGGAGACTATGAGGTCAATCTTCAATATATATATATCTCTCTCTCTCTCTCTATATATATATATATATATATTATTAATATATATATTATATATCAATATATATATATATATATATATATATATATCTGTGTGTGTGTGTGTGTGTGTGTGTGTGTGTGTGTGTGTGTGTGTGTGTGTGTGTGTGCGTGTTTACTGGCGTCCAAAACGCATGACCCACTTTGGTAAATTACTACCTTCTTTAATATCAGAATTTCAAAAGTGAGCCGAGTTTGAATTCTAGTTGAGTACCCTGTATTCACTTAAGCACTAGTACCCTTGGGAAAGGTATTAATCCGTCACTTCCCTCCAGTTATTGGTTAAATAACAGGATGGGGCCTAGAGGCAACCCATCTAGTATTCGTGTCACAATAAAAACACCCCTGGTAACCCTGACGAAGCATCAAGTATTCGGCTATTTGACAAGATAATGAATTTCGCTACAAAACTGCACCAGGGTTCCAAATTCACAGGGAATACTGGATGTGTGTAGTGACTTCTATCTCGGCCAAGGAAGTAAGATGACAATTAGATATTCTATTAGCATTTGAATCTAATTATTCCGATATTTCTTGGCTAATGATTATTGCCAATTCTTTTATGTCATATTCTTCTGACTGTTAAGTCTACATTAATTTCTCAAATATGTGTTTATTTTGAATTACATACGCAGGATTTCACCAATTTTCTTTTATTTTTTATTTTTAATATTTGTTGTCTTGCAGTATAAATTTAACTTCAAACTCTTTCAACTGGATCAAACATCTTTTGCGTGGTTGGAACACTGTTTCTAGAAATGCTTATTCACTTTACTGTCTTAGTTATTTTCCTCTTCAAAGACACAAGTCCCTAACAAATGTTAGCACGGTTTTAGTGCGAAAAACTTGCAATGAGCATTACACTCTTATAAAAAGAAAGGTTTCATTTTTATAAATTTGCATGTTATTATAATGTTACACTCACAAATCTTTCATTGGCTCAACAGAATTTCATGACCGTTTTTCAGCTGCAACTGCCTTACAGCCGGGTACCTCTTGTTACGCAGCATCTACAAAAACGCAACCAACTATTTTCTGATCCCGAGAGCCAATATAAATTACTAATAAGAACATACTGCGAAACAATCCTATCTTCTTGGAGATGAATAATCCTTTTATGCAGTTTTTACAAAACTTTGGCAGGTCAGTGTATATCTTGTTTAATTGAATTCGCTTTATTATAACGTTTCCAAAACAAAGTTTTCTTCAACGAATTCAACTGGTATGTGAACTCTAACGCTACCTCTTTGTTTCCATTTTATCTAAAAAGTCCTTCTTGTTCATATTAGGGTGGCCATATTGGTCAATAACATGTTCTTCAACGTAATCTTAGACACTAGATAATGAGTTCGATTAACCCATAAGTTCACCATACTTATGCTTTCACATACTTATGCTTTTGCTTGAAGATACAAATGGTTAAAGATATATCATGTTGGTGCAAAAGTTTTTGCCGATTTAAAATTTCATCTTGAAAATGGAAAACTGTGTTTCTCAAAATCTTTATTCATAACAATAACGACCTTTACTCTCTATAACTTGATTCCATCTGTCAACGAGCATATAAATGCCTCGCTTGTAAAATTCTTTAGGTTTTGATGTGAAATATGAATCTATCTCATGTTCAATCTCCTATCGTGATGTTAACTTAAGGCCATCTAAATGGTTTTGTAATCCTCGAAATAAGTGATAATCTGAGGGTGCTAGATGAGGAGAATATGCAAGATGGGGAAAGATGGCACTTCTCACCGCCGGTGACAAGCCTACCCAAAAATGGTGTCTGAAGGTGTCGTGAAAGCAAAGATTCACAACAAGAAAAACGGCACAGGTTGTCTGGAGAACTGTAATATAACAATCTGGCCCCACCCGAGGAAGGCTGATGCAAGCGAGGGTGTTTCCGGTCGTTGAAAGGAACGGATGTCGTTTGACCTTATTTCCGGCAGCAGCGGAAATAACTACAGAGGCAAACAGAACAGGTGTCTCTGAGAATTACGTGGGCGTGCGTGGGCGAGGCAAAACCGGAAGAAAAAGTTCCGGTTCTGGAAGATTATAAAAAGACCTCGGCACACGGATTCGCCAGTAGTAGAGGAGCAACAGAGATCGGCCGGTGAAGAGAGAGACACAACAGATAAGACTACACTCCCGTCAACCCATTAGAAGCGCGCTCTCTCAATTCTCTGTTCCCTAGGCTACACGGTTCATCGTCATTAATAAAAATATAACTTTATATTTTTATATATATATGCGTGTTTGTTGTTTGTCGATATATAACAGAACATGGGTGAGAATATTGCAGAAAAATATGAATAATGCTTTAATAATCTGAAAGATAAAATTATAAATTAATCATGGTGATATGTTTAAGTAATAAATTTCCCCTTTTAAAAAGCGGCAAAAACTTTTGCACCGTCCTGATACTTGACCGTCATTTTGTGATCTTTATTTATTGTCTTGTGCCAAAACGAATATGAGTCGGTTAAATAGCTTTTCATTTATAAGACGTGTCTTCTCAAGTAAGACGTTCATGGCGCTTCACAATTTCTTTTTCTGTAGTTCTCTTAATATATATTTTGTTATTTCTCCTGAACCCTCTTCCACCAATCTCTCTCTCTGTATGTTATGCGGTGTGTTTTATCTGTCTCTCTCTTCTATGAGTATCAAATTTCCCAAGCTCTTTTTCCTCATTACGTGCGTTAGAACTGTCAGCTGTCTCTTGCTAATGTTAAGTAACAATCTGTCAGGTGCTGTACCTGATACACACATGAGCAATCATGTCTTGAAAGAGACATGTCTGACTGAGCAGAAGATTTTCCTACAGTAGATTGCTACTAGTTTTTTTCGGTAGAATGGTTACTATTTAATCCACAGCTTGGGGAAAAGAGACAAATTAATACGTTTCTAAAACAAAGTTTTTCTGCAACAAATTCAACTGGAATTTGAACTCTAACGCTACCTCTTTTTCCATTTATCTAAAACATCCTTCTTGTTCATATTAGGGTGGCCATGTTGGCCAATAACATGTTCTTCAACGTAATTTAGACACTAGATAACGAGTTCGATTCACCCATAAGTTCACCATACTTATGCTTTCACATCAAACATATGTACACTTAATAAATAACAAGCCTTCACGAGTTGGTTTCATGGTCAGTAACCTATATTCGTCAAGCAGAACTGCTGAACAGTGAGTCGCATTATCAGTGAATTTTCTTATCCTTGTTCCAAATCAAGTTTCGAATGTAACAGAGCTCAATGATTTAGATAAACATTCAGCGTGCTAATCTGTTTAACCATAAGTTTTGAGTAGTTAATACAATTCGGACTGGGAGTTCAATAAGTATTTTCTTGTGTCAGACTAAACTGAGATTATAAAATGAAGACAAGAAAGGAAAGCAGAGGAAATCATTTTTGTTATAGGGATTCATTAGACATTAATTTACTAGTCGAATGCATTAGACGATAAGATTTTTTTTATAATAGTGTCGCCCCAAGCAAACCATTTAACAGCCACTTTTCAGCGGGTGGCTACATAGGAAGTAAGTTATGAGAAAGAGTGAAAGGTTACAGGGGGTGTCAGGAAGATGGTAGGAAAAGGATGAGAATACTGATGAGAGTGAAGTGGACGAAAAAATGAGCAAGAGAGAGAGAAAGAGAGAGAGAGAGATGCAAGTTAGTGAGATAGTAGATGACTATTGACTTTACATTTGAATTCTTGAAGATTGTAGCTGTCAGGAAAGCAAGTAAAAGGAAGTGAATTCCACAGGTTGGTAAAGCGAGAAGACAAGCTGATGGAGTAGAATTTGCGTTTACAATTTCTTGGTTTCACAGTAAAAGGGTGGGACCATTGCTAATCTTGTGGCTCGAGCAAGTTCATGCATGGGGGTGGTGCCAGTTAGCTAAGTTTATCTGAGCATAAACCATGAAAGTATTTGTAAAAAAGACACAGGGTCGGTGAGAAAGTGACTGTATCCTAGCTGCCAAGTCGTGATCGATCACATTACAGATTCTTCGTTGAATTTTGTCAAGAACCCCTACGTGCCCCTATATATATATATATATATATATATATATATATATATATAGTAATTCGCAGACAGATCTGTTTCGCTGTATCACAGCTCATCAGTACGGTTACACAGCCGATTGCTTTTTACTCAGGATTGAAACCCGACCGAATTGGCGTCAGTTGGGAGTCGACCTCTGAGCTACAAGCTCGGTAGAAGGAACCAGACTTTTTAGTGTGTATATTATCATTATACACGCCCAATAGCTGAGAATGTTCTAATTCATTGTTGAATGAACGATATATATATATATATCTGCAGATGTCTTTTTCATAGAAAATTTTCACCCAAATCATAATAATTCGACTTTTACACAGAGTTTCAACGTCCTTTGCTTCTGCTCCCTGGTTGCCATTCGTTTCTCTTATCGTATAAAGTTTAAAGTAAATGCTTTCGATATTAGGAGCCACAGAATTAACCCTGGGGATATTACACCACGTACTCACCCTTCCAGCACTCCCCGAGAATTAAAAAAAATGAAATCTTCAGGTCTTTAGCTTACGCATTCTATCATCCTCTGTGTTTGAACCCTGACCCCCTCCTGAATATTATTCCTGCGGAGCTCACATATGCCCTTCTTGAGGAAAAGCGACGAGGTCTCGGGTCATTTCTTGTAACCATTAATCATGGTTGGGAATTGAGAAACATTAGTTCAATGTTCAAATAATCACTGAATAGTAATATTGAACAAAACATTAGACCAACTTTAGGTCCCAATAGACAAAGACGACCACCCTGGGCGCCTCGAACGTACATTACAGTAAATATTCCTAACTACATAAACATTACCGTGAACCAAGAAGATTTCTTGCCCCAATCTCTCTGGGATATTTCTTTTCGAAGGAATCTCTTTACCATTTCAGACTTATCCAATATTTCTTACATCGAAAAGAAACGGGGGACTGCTTATTAAATATCCTATTGTTTTACATTTTCAGAAAAATAAAAACACGATGTGATTCAAATTCTCCAATAATTACTGTAAATCCAATAATTTTGAAGGTGTTCCTCCCATTTTCTTTTGTTTGTCTGACATTCTCGCTTTCTGTCCATGTTTCTTTTTCTTTTTCTTTTTCTTGTTATGTATCTACTTATATATACCACATTTGAAGGCATATGAGATGCACTGCAGTATAAAACGCACCCCAGTTTCAGCAGGGAAAATCAAGAAAATTTAGTAATTAGTAAAATGAGTAAAATTATTAGTAAATGACACAGCCTATTTATATTAATGAAACAAAAATATTTTACAAATAGATCATTTGAATATTTTGCATAAATTTTTTTAGAGAAACAAATTACTAATAATAAACGTGATGAAATTAATTATAGTGAATATTATAAAAAATAACAAGTTTAATCAGCATAATAATTAAATAATAACAATTGGCATAAGAAATTTTTCTAAAGTATAAGTTAATCGAAGTTACTAAGTAGCTAATTTCAAGTGACTATTGGGAATTATAAATCTATATATAGCATATAAAACACAGGGGAATTTTTAAAGATATTTTTAATAATAAAGTGAGACTTATATGGCGTCAAATACAGTAAATGAATTTATATATAGATTATCTCGTATATGAAGTAAAAGAAAAAAATTAAAAAAAAAGTAAGCTTCTATCTGTATAAGAATTTCTTATACAGAAAAATTCACCTTATTTATTGAATGACCCTCGTATAATTTATCTTTAATTGAAATAAAATCATTATTTCTTATGAATGTATGCGAATGTTTTTCTGATCATAATTTTTATATTTTCCTACAACAAACCGTCACATTTTAAATTTTTCTGATGAATAGTATAGATTCAATAAATTTGTCAATTCATGTTGGAAATTCATGTTCATATTCCAAGATTGCGTTTAAACACAAAAAAGACTATCGCTACTTGGTGTTAACCTCTGTGGCCACTCATATTCTCTCTCTCTCTCTCTCTCTCTCTTTTTCTCGACTTCTTAAACGATAAAAAGTTACGCTGAAGTAGCCCCTTGCGTCTTAGTGATGTTAGTGCTTTAAATACAGTGACATAAATTAAAAGATCAAAATAATGCAAACATTATATATATATATATGCAAGTTTCGTTAAAAATGACAGTCAAGTGCGTTGATTTTATATAATTTTTCATGTAATCTTATATTTGTTTTTATTTATATAAATTATACAAAAATCATTTGAATGTTTTATTTATCCAAGTAATTTCAGCTATACTTTTAGATGAATTTTATTTTAATTTCAACTGAATACATAGATTGTTTTATGTATGTATGTGGACTTATAGGAATGTTTTATTTTCCAAACACGGGCAGCATGTTGTGGCTGTGTTCATTTTTGATATTGCTTAGTGTTGGATTTTTATTTTTAAAATAAAGTTTCCATTTTTAGCCTATTTTTACGTTTAGATAATGGTTTTATATTTGTTTATCGACGAGTATGTTACTGATAGAGTTTGTTAGGTCTCTGTGTTTAAATGAGACCTAATAGAGCTATGGTCAAAGAGATATAAGGTGAATCTTCTTGTTAAACATGTAGTAGTATATCTAATATAATTATTTAAAAATTTTGATTGTTCACTCCTTTAGAGACAAGTGAATTCGTAAATGATATTTGTTCTCTATAATTTAGATCTTGCAGATGAATGATTATTTTTGATAATGATAATGAGATTAGCAGTTTTAAGTTTTCGAGTAACAGATAATTAATTTAATTAATTTTTTGTAGAAAATATTAATAATACTGTTTTTTTTTAATTTTATAAAATTTTCCAAATGCACACTAACTATAAGCAAGATGAATTTTCACTTAGAAAAATTATAAAGAAAAACACAACTCCAGTTAACAAAAACAAGAAAATTAAATTACATGTTACAAAAAAAATTGTCACAGATAATAATTCAACTGTAAGATAAAAAATTACACTGAACCAATAATATTTACGAATATACATGCCCTTTAAGGAAATGCCTTCTTGATCATTACACTGAACCAATTAATATTTACGAATATACATGCCCTTTAAGGAAATGCCTTCTTGATCATTGAACGGATGTGCGTTGTGGTACAGTGGATATCGGCTCGGAACGAGAAACCGGGAAGCCGAGTTCGAATTCCAGCTGAATCCATTTTATTCACTTATGCGCAAATACCCTTGGGAAAGGTATTAATCCGTCTCTTCCTTCCAGTGATGGGTTAAATAGCAGGACAGATTGGGTTCTATAGCCTTGGTCGGCAACCAGTCTACCGCAGAAAGCAATGGCAACCTACTGCGGGATAATCTACTGCCCAGTCAGTCATGACTCTTTCGAGACATGATCGCCCAAGCGTGTATAATGTACGGCACCTAAACTGACTTCTTGATCATTACAAATTTAAAAATAATTACATAGGATATAATACTACATGCTTAGCAGAAAACTCACGAAACATCTCTTTGATCATAGATATATTATGTCTCATTTAAATATACATGGAAAGCTACCAAACTCTCTTCGTAACATAAAAGTGGATAATGCAAATACAATAACAGTATTTACATGTAAAACGGAAGCATTATAAATATAAAATAAAAAGCCAACATTATCAAGTATTATCACGACCTCATTGTGATGAAAGTGTTTAGAGAATAAGCATTCCTAAAACTCTAAATACATATAAAAGCAATCCAGTTAAAAATAAATAAAATAGGTCCTTGATAATGGGTAGAAGTATAGCCGAAATCTCTTGGATAAAAAAAGATATTCGGACATTTTTTTAATACAATTTATCTACTGAAATGTCACAAATTAAAAGATCACTTGAAAAAAATTATACTAAAATCTTAACCTCAGCAATTTGTCTACCATTTTTAACGGAACCTCCATAAAAGAGGAATTGCTGCAGCAATACACACACACACACACACACACACACACACACACACACACACATATATATATATATATATATATATATATATATATATATGTATAAAAATATATATATATATATATATATATATATATATATATATATATATATATATATATATTCATATATATATATATATATATTATAAAAACAAAAACTGTAGACACAGAAATTTTGGGCAAGTAAATAACATACTGAAAATAGATGGTCTAATGTTTACTAGTATTTGCCTCAGAATCTTCATTTTGCATCTACATTATTATATATGATATTTGCCTGAACGTTCCAAGTGAAAAAACTCTGGTTTTCTGCTGGAAGAATAAAGTCTTCGGTTTCAGACTTTAATCCAGATACTCGTAACCATTCCTGAGTATTAACTGAGTATCAACATCAGGTTTTGTATCACGTTCTAGATATTGGCCATGTAGAGACTTGTCTTGCCAGCGTTGGTTAGTCTGTTCAAGAGCTTTATCCTTGGCTTTCTTTTCATATTTTTGCTGCAGCAGTTAGTTCTTGGGTTCAGTTTTGGCTTTCTACAGAATCTACTAAACGTAAATGTTGTTTGTATTTGCTGTCTTTCGTTAATTAATATTTTTTTCTAATTTCATGTTGTTTGACTAATTGCATCATCCAGTTTTTTGTGTATCCATGTATGTTAGTCAACCAGCAGTTGTTACCTTGTATTACAATACTAGCTGAATATGACCTCATCCACCTTCGTTTCGGTGCATGTAGAAAAGGCTTACATCAGCACTATGGATGATGCATCTTATGCTTAGAAAGAAGCTTCCTTTTAGAATCCATTCGTATGATGTTATTTAGAGTCCAGTTCATGATATTGAAATTATATTGGACCCCTGGGGTGGCAAGGTTAATAATGGACATAATTCTCTTCTGAGAATTCAATTCAGTTTTTAATATCAGTCGTACTCTTCTATAGCAATCTTTACGTACTATTTCTTAAATTTTCTCATGGTAAATTCATTCAACACCGCTTTGTGGTACAGTGGGTATCGGCTCGGAACGAGAAACCGTAGAGCAGAGTTCGAATTCCATTTGAATCCATTGTATTCACTTACGCGCAAATATCCTTGGAAAAGTTATGGGTTAAATAACAGGACAGATTGGGTTCTATAGCCTTGGTCGGCAACCAGTCTACCGCAGAAAGCAATGGCAACCTACTGCGGAATAATCTTCTGCCCAGTCAGTCATGTCTCTTTCGAGACATGATCGCCCAAGCGTGTATCACGTATGGCACTTAACTGACTGAATGAAATTCATTCAATCTCATTTACACCTCGGTACTTATAAGCTTCTTCTTGCTCGAAATCTGTTACTGTCTCAGCAGGTATTGAACTTTAATGACGAATTTGTAGTTAATGGGTGAAAGTGCTAAAGTTCTTGAGATAAGTCCACCAATAAATTCAACGTATTGGTCATTTTGGGCCTATGCTATTATTTTAATTATTATGTCATTTTTCATCATAATTTGATTTCTGCTAAGGTTGCACTACCTACCACGTCTGCGGAAAGACCAAAGGCAGATCGAGGTGTGTTGCAATGGCTTCACTTCATATTTTTTCTATCTCCCCTAACATCTCTAGCATTACATAGACAAAGTTCTCTTTAGTGTGTGGGCTGTACTTAAAAATAATTTTTTTGTATATCTCTGAAGCTGGGGTTTCCATGGATTCTTTCAATGTGTTCTTTTGTTCCATCTTTTTATCATTCCAAGTGAACCTACTATCACTGTTAGGATTCTTGTTTTCAATTTTCACATTTTCTCAATTTCAATTTCCAGTTCTTTATATTTTGATATATTTGTATTTCTTAGTTATTGTGTTACAATCTGCTAGGTAATTCATATCAATTAGTAGGTAAGATGAAAATGTGTTTTCTTCTCCTTTGTCGACAACGGTTATGTCTGGGTTAGTGAGTTCAACAACAACATTTGTTTGGATATTGAAATCTGAAAATATCTTAAAATGATTAGTCAGTCAGTTAAGTTCCATAAGTGATACACGCTTTGGGCGATCATGTCTCGAAAGAGACATGACTGACTGGGAAGAAGGTTGTTTCGCAGTAGGTTGCCATTACTTTCTACTATAGACTGGTTGCCAGCCAAGGTTATAGAATCCAATCTGTCTTTTTATTTAAACCTAACTTGAGGGAAGAGATGGATTAATACCTTTCCCAAGGGTATTTGCGCGTAAGGGTATTTCACGTAACTTGAAATTGTAGTATTTTGATTTCTTAATTCCTGGTTGCTTTCCTTTACTCTGAGAAAAACTCTAATGCCCATATGCGTTGCCTGGGAGTTTAAGACTGTAGACATCACACTTTGGTAAGAAAGATCTCTCTCGAATCCCCTCCCCAAAAATTCTTACATGTGTCTTTGTCCCTGTCTATTAAACTTCAGCTATCTCTTGTTTCTCTACTGCTCCCTTTCATCTCATTACTGGTGCGCGCTTGATAGTATTTCTGACAAAATAGACAAGGCCATTTCCCTGCATCCTTTTAAAAATATATTTGCGTTCGGCGATTTAAATGCCCATCATATCAAGTGGCTCAATATCGAGGCTCTAATCAATGCTCAATTAGTTTAGCATCTCACCTCTCAAGACCTAGTATCTGACAAACAATATGGCCTACGCAGATGTGCCGCAGATGTGCTAACGGCCATCACTAAATATGTAAACCAGGCGCATGATATGAATGGCGTAGCACGCTGTTTGAATAAATAACGAGAAAGTGTTTGTTGTACGTTTGAGAACATTGTGAAATCAGTTATTATAAATCACCTAAAGATACCAAATGTTGGAAATGAGGTGGCAGAAATAACTCATTTTAAATTATATATAATTATATATATATATATATATATATATATATGTATGTGTGTGTATATATATATATATATATATATATATATATATATATATATATATATACAGGTTTCGTTAAATAATATAGAAGACAAGTTTTGTCTATTTATTTTGTGTAGGATCCTTTCGTATAGTCTGATAAGCTTGATGCTGCTATCGTTAAAAGACGACAAGAAATCAAAGTAATTGTTGATGTTTTATCAGGTCTGCGCTTTCGGCTTACATAAGCCATTATCAAAGAATGAACATTAACATATACTAAACCTAGAAGATTTAAGTTAGTAACAAAGTGGAATTAAACAAAGAGAATTAAATCAAAGAGACAAGCCCATTTTTAACGTGGCGGACAGCCGCAGACGGTGACAAAATTGTGGTGGTGTGGTTCTTGGTCCCATTACAGGCATTGGAGTATGTTAATAGAGATATCAAAATTTATTTTTTTTTAAGCTAGGTTTAAGCTGTTTGATGTAGATAGCTTCTAGGATTTTGATTTTTCGTTTATTATTTTCTTCTATGCATGTATTTTCAACGTGCGTTTTACTGAGAAGTGTGCATTGATAACCGTGTTGTTTTAAATGTCGGAATATGTTTGAATTGTCATTTAAGTGTAACGTAAGACGGCGTAACAGCAAGTTTGTGGTATAGCCAATGTTGATATTATTTAGTTTGTTAGAGATACATTCTCAAAAGGGGCATTTGAATTTATAATTCAAATGCCCCTTTATAATATATATATATATATATATATATATATATATATATATATATATATATATATTAATTATGTGTACTTAGGCTGAATTTTTTCATTGATGCATGTTTCGTTAAATAATGTAGACAAGTTTTTTCGATTTATTTTATGTAAATTTTTTTCATATTGTCTGATAAGCTTAATAGCATTATCATTGAAAGAGGAAAGAAAATTACAATATTGATAGATGTTTTTATTTAATCCTTTCCGAGATTTCGGCTTACATTAGCCATTATCAAAGATGACAATTGTGTTGGTTGTAACGAACAGTTCGCGGGCGAATGATAGTAGTAATCGTCTATTTTGTTTGTGTGGAGGATTAGCGAACACGTGCGTGCATGCTAGAAGCGAAAATCGTACTACAGCTTGCGGCATCTCTCATCACCACACAAGATTGGGGGCGAGAAGTATTAAGTTTGGAAAGCCATTAGGATAGCCAATCACTTCTGTTATCTATTTTAGGCATCTGAGAATGTTTGTGGAGATTTCGTGGTTAATATATATATATATATATATATATATATATATATATATATATATATCCAAGTGAATAAGGAACGAAGTAAAAATTTACAACGTTTAAAATATTAATTTAAAAGAGTGCTCGATATAAAATAGGGTTGTGAATATATATTCTAAATTATAGTTTAGAACATGTACAAATCTTTATCCACTACAAAGTGCACATTCTGTTTCGACATTGAAATGACAAAGTCTCATCGGGTAGTGTGAAAAGAAAATGGAAATTCTTTTTCTTATATTTGGCGAATTGTGAGTGAGATGTGGGTGGGGCGGGAGATGATAAGATAAGGCTTGTAAACTGTCCCGCTGGAATTTTGAACAAAAAGAGGGAATAGGTAGGGAATAGAGTTGACCAATGGACGTGTTGAAAGTCCTGCTGACAGATTTAAAAGTAGAAGAAAATGGCTTATTTTCTTCGGCGTTTATAAAAGGGGAAAATAAAGAAATGTATATGGGATGGGGAGGAGTAGTAGTGAATGCGATGAAGTGGGAATACAGATTGCAATTTTGCGAACATATTTTTATTAGTGAATTGTATGACTACAAATATTATTGTATTTAAGTAGTTTTTATAACTAATCTATTTTTGTGTATTTAACCTTAATTTAAAATTTAGGAAAATTTTTTTTTATATATAAAACTTTAAATTAGATCACAGTTTGTGGTATGAAATAAAGGTAAAATCTGAGGTAAGTGTGTTGTTAATATTATAAAGATTTATATATATATATATATATATATATATATATATATATATATATAAAACTCTGCTAAAATAAAAATATCCGGCGCCACACATTACCGGCTCTTCTAAGAATTCCAAAGGACATAGTCTGGTCACTAGTTAATAAAAACTTACAAGGTTAATTCTGTCTAGAATTCAAAGAATTTCATTGATCATCCACTTTAAAAAAACACCCTCTCCAAACATTCCAACGGTCAGGGACGTATTTCAGTATCACTAACTCCCACCAACACCTCTAACAAAACTAAACAAATATAAAGAAAGAGGTTTTCCATTACTTTACACACCGCCTGAGGAGACATTGTAGTTTCAATGTCGAAACAAACGTACCTTTGTCGTGGATATATATAGAATGATTATGTACATGTTCTAAAATATAATATATAATAAATATTCACAGCTCTATATATTATATATCGAGCACCGTTTTAAATTAATGTTTTTGGATGTTGTAAGAATTATTTCTTCGTTCTATATTCACTCTGATATATATATATATATATATATATATATATATATATATATATATATATGTTTTTTCGTACAACAAAACGTCAATATATACCTAAGAAGATGGGACATGGTGAGGAAAAACAAACTATAAAAATAATTCGTTTTATGATATCGCTTAAAAACAATTGAATTTAAAAAAGAATATAATCTAAAAAGATCAAAAGATCCACTTCAAAAGCAAAAGACAAAGTAGAAAACCCGATGCAAACCTTTCGTCCGACAGAATTTGTCATGGGTATATATCGGAAGAAAATCTTAAATTCATGAATGAAAAATAGGTAATGTTCATAAAAAAGGGGAGAAAAAAATCCCCATCATAAAGCTTCACCAAGAGACCTGAATAAATCAAACTGGAGCTTGGTGAAAGTTTATGATGCAGAATTTTTTTCTCTCCCCTTTTCCGAACATGACCTATTTTTCATTCATGAAGGTTAAATTTTATTCCGACATATTCCCAGAAATAGTTCTGTCGGACAAAAGGTTTGACTCGGATTTTTCTCTTTTTTTTTTTTTTTAAGCGGATCTTTTGATATTTTTAAAGCATTTTTTGTTTCAAGTGTTTTGAAGCGATTTCATCAAACTATTTGTTTTTATAGTTTATCATTTCTCACCATGATCCTCGTCTTTAATCAGCCTTTGAGATTTCTCTCGCTCGATCGACTCAGTCGATCAAAAACTTAATTGGGCAATTAAAGTTTATTGCTTTACACGCTAGCGGTCGATTAAAAATATCACAATGAAACGTATCCCATCAAATATAGAAAAAGGAAATTTGATTCATTTTACTACGAAAAAGTATGCCAATGAATATTCACAAATTACATAAAATGACCTACAATGACATTATTGAACTCTCTGGTCTTATGCATGGCGCCTGATTTACATCGAAATGTGTGGTTAAACAAAACAGTGACATCCCGCAATCATCAAAGTAAGACCTGACAAATGAACTTTAGATTGACAAGCAGCTCTCTCGATTTTATTGTCCCGGTTAGTGTAAACATTCGTTTAATTAACGCTTCCAGAGTGGAGCCAAAACGAGTTTGTTGCCCAGATTAAAGACGCTTAAAAATTTTTAGAAACTTATTTGGAAAAATATTATCCTTGACTCAACATCTATATTTCCTCCTCGCTTACGAAAAGTAAAAACAAACAATTGAAAGAAAAAAATACCCATACTTCTTTCAAACCTGCACCGAAAAACAAATTATGCAAGTAAGTAATTTTTTATAAAAAATCGTTGAGAAAATCTGATTTGTTATTTTTTATCATCTGTGAGATGGAGGTTGTAGTCAAATAGAAGAAAACTACGAATTTAGGTACCTCCCCTCAATTGCCAAAAAAAAGCATATCATTGATGTTACAAGGGCTCAAACTTAATAAAAAGAAAGTTTTATCATCAAAATTCTAATGCTATTATTAAGAAGAAAAATCAAATTTTGTTGTTATTATATTTATAAGATTTTATATCCTTTCTAACACGTTCAAAATTTTAATTAAAATTTCATTTTTTTATTTTTCGTCAGCGATTAATGCTATGTTTACGTATGTCGACTTTTAAGGAAATGAACTCGGTCGAGTAAAATGATTTTGACGCAAATAAATTTTCCCGTCGAGTGATTTCTTTTTCACATCTCAAAGGCTGTCCTTAAGTATATATATATATATATATATATATATATATGTACATATAGTGATAAGTTGTGATGAAGCTAAAATTGCAGTTGTTTTCAGTGGTTTGCGGATAGGAAGTCATTTTGGTCAATTTTTTTTCATAGAGTGCTCGATACCAATATAAAGATCGAGCGTTCATAGAATAATATGGAGAGGTTTCGAGTTATGCCACCTACGAAGTTTCATGAGAGCATTATTGTGATGTATTCACTTTTCGGATCAGAAACGGCAAATTCCCTGATGGGTGAATTAAACTCAATAATGCCTTCTCGAAACTTCAAAGTCTGCATAACTCAGCTCAGTCCAGTAACAAACGTCTCCAAAATTAGTTTTTATCTATCTATCTATCTATCTATGACTTTAATATCTATTAATCTACCTATCTATCTATGCCTTTAATATCTATCTATCTATCTATCTATCTATCTATCTATCTATCTATCTGACTTTAATATCTATCTATTAATGACATTAATATCTCCCTATGACGTTACTATATATATATATATATATATATATATATATATATATATATATGTTTCATTTTAAAAAATGGCAGACAAAGTGAGATGTTTAAGTTTTTATGCAATTTTTTAGGTGATCTTATGTTTTTGTTTTCTTTTAAAGAGGTTATATACACTACCGGCCATATTTATTAGCCCAGTGTTTACAAAAATGATGTATTTCATATTTCTTTTAGTTTTTATTGCCAAATTAATAATTGTAAATGAAAATAGAATGGTTCTTTGGTTAAAACTACAAAATAACAAGTGCATCAAATGAATTTATAAATATTTAATAAATACCTATATTGAAGTTTCATCAACGAAAAAATGAAGAAAATTTAGGGTGATTCGGTTCATCTTTGCTTCCTTGCCTAGTAAAATTAGGCAAAGTAATAATAAGAAATGAACCATTCTATTTTTATTTGGCAATAAATACTAAAAATAATATGAAATACATCATTTCTTATCGTGGTGGCCTAATATTTATGGCCGGTAGTGTATATATAAAAAATTGTTCACATATTTTGTTTATCCGAGCATATTCAGCTATAGTTTTAGCCATTTTCGTGGATTAATATTATTTCATGTGAAACAAAGTGTATGTGGTTTTATGTATAATGTAGGCAGAGGTATATTTTATGTAATGAACACGGTAAGCATGTCGTTAGCGTGTACATAGTTGATGCGATTGAGTGCATGGATTCTCGCTTTTGGTAATAATGCCTTCATTATTTTTTAGTCTTTATTTATATGTGGATGATGCTATTATATTCGTTGTTGACGCGTATGTTCCAGATAGTGTTTGGTAGGTTCTTCGTGTGTGTTCAGATGAGATCGAATTGAGCTCCGTTGTAAAAGATGTAGCGTGAATCTCAGTTTCGTAGGGGTATGGCCGATATAGTTATTTACGAAATCAGGATTAAGAACGCAGTTCATCAAAGGACATGTAAATTCGTAAATAATGCTGGTTCGTTGTAGTGCTACGGTTCATTTGTCATATACTAGAATTATAGCCCGTCGTTGTGAGGGTGTAATGAATGCTTTAATACTAATCCATGGTTCTGGAGCTCAGACTCTTTGGACGTTGGCACGAAAGACTAAAAAGCAATAGTTGTTTTCAGTCAAACTGAAACGGTACATTGAAAGAAAAATGAATGTATGTAAGACAAATTTTGATTTCCGGTACCGACATCAAATAATTTTTTCGTCGAAAACTGAATTTTGAAGGCTAAATAAGTCATCTGAGTAAATGGTATCATGGCTGAGACTAAAAACTATAATTATACCTACTTAGAGCAAAACCCGAAGGAAAGACCAAAAATTAAACGGCTGAAAACCTGATTTTGATTAGCCCCGATAGGATATCGGGGTATCGATTTCCAATATCGGAGTCAATTAAGTTATCCAAGGATAAACTAACCCATGAAAACGTCTCGTACCCACTGGGAATAAAATTGGAGAAAATGAGCCATATTGATGGCTGAATATCGGTTTTTAATCAAATTCGATAGAATATCTGGTGTATCGATTTCCGATATCGGGGAAAATCTACAAATGGTTGAGACTAAAATCAAGAAGATCTACAAATGTTTGAGACTAAAAATAAAAATTTTACCAAGTTAGAGCAAATTCTGCAGCAAGAACCACGATAAAAGCGCTGAATTCCCGATCTTAATCAAACCTGATCGGATATCGGGGTATCAATTTCCAATATCGGGAGGAAATCGAAAAAAAGTAAGTAGCTCATGACTTGACCGGAAGCCTAAAAATATTTGTGTGAAGTTTGGTGAGAATCGGATAAAAACTGTGGATTTGTATAAATGCATACATACATACAGACAGACAAACAGACACTCACATACAAACATCTTGCCTTTTATAAATATAGATGATCGTGAATACGTAATGAGATTGATGTTGCATTCTCAGAACACGTGTTTTGCCGTTTTTTTCCGTAAATCTAATTTCACCGTTAGACATTTGAACTAGTATATCTGCAATACACTAGTATATAGTTATAATGGGACCGTAGATCAGTGAGTGGTGCCGGTGTGCAAGTGAAACCGTTCAGAGGAAGGCCCCGAAACGGTGCACAATCTCCTATGATAAACCCAAATTAATTTAAATATAAATTCGAGAGGAAGACTTTAACAGAAATTCAATGAAGTTATATGCTGTAGTGAGCTTCGGTGGAAATGGCATTGGCATGAGGAGCATTACATATTCAGCTCGCTTCAGGTGAGTTTCAATTACATTCTATGAAGTCATATGCCGTAGAGAAGCGCGGTGGAAATGTCATTGGCATGAGGAGCATTACACATTCAGCTCGCTTCAGGTGAGTTTCAATTACATTCTATGAAGTTATATGCCGTAGAGAAGCTCGGTGGAAATGTCATTGGCATGAGGAGCATTACACATTCAGATCGCTTCAGGTGAGTTTCAATTACATTCTATGAAGTTATATGCCGTAGAGAAGCTCGGTGGAAATGTCATTGGCATGAGGAGCATTACAAATTCAGATCGCTTCAGGTGAGTTTCAATTACATTCTATGAAGTTATATGCCGTAGAGAAGCTCGGTGGAAATGTCATTGGCATGAGGAGCATTACAAATTCAGATCGCTTCAGGTGAGTTTCAATTACATTCTATGAAGTTATATGCCGTAGAGAAGCTCGGTGGAAATGTCATTGGCATGAGGAGCATTACACATTCAGCTTGCTTCAGGTGAGTTTGAATTACATTCTATGAAGTTATATGCCGTAGAGAAGCTCGGTGGAAATGTCATTGGCATGAGGAGCATTACACATTCAGCTTGCTTCAGGTGAGTTTCAATTACATTCTATGAAGTTATATTCCGTAGATAAGCTCGGTGGAAATGTCATTGGCATGAGGAGCATTACACATTCAGCTCGCTTCAGGTGAGTTTCAATTACTTTCCAGTAATTTCCTTCTTTTATGTTTTTAATAAAGAATTGATTTTCAGATGAAAATTAAAAATAAACAGTTTATATATTAGGTGAAGATAATAAGGAGACACGTTTTTAGTTTTGATTTTAAACATTGAAAATTTAATATTAATCATTTTTATTATTAATTCTTCAATTATTATTCATTAAATCTTTAATTATTGTTAATTATTTTTTTAATTACTAAAAATTAATTATTTCAAAAAGAACTACCAAGTAAAGAAACATAGGATATACATGCAGTGTTTTACGTCATATTTGCGCAAATGTCCATGATACATGTATCACGGGCAAATGTCCATGATACATGTATCACGGGCAAATGTCCATGATACATGTATCACGGGCAAATGTCCATGATACATGTATCACGGGCAAATGTCCATGATACATGTATCACGGGCAAATGTCCATGATACATGTATCACGGGCGAAGTAAACGCAACAATCCCGACCTCAAATGTACTCGACCTGACGATTCCATTTTTTTTTCCATGTTAACCATCACATGGTCTGTTTACCGATTCTTACTTGATCTGTTGTCATTTTTTTGTAATCATATCGCCCCAAGCAAGGCATTCTACTTTTACTGTTGAGCAGGGGGTTACATAGGAGGAAAGTTATGAGAAAGAGTGACAGGTTATAGAAGGTGTCAGGAAGTGGGTAAGAAAAAGATGAGAATAGTGATGAGAGTGGAGTGGACGGAGAAAGGAGCATGAGAGAGAGGATGCAAGTTAGTGAGATAGGAGATAACTATCGACTCAAGCAAGGCATTTTACTGCCACTGGTGCGCAGAGGGTTACATAGAAGGAAAGTTATAAGAAAGAGTGACAGGTTATAGAAGGTGTCAGGAAGTGGGTAAGAAAAAGATGAGAATACTGATGAGAGTGGAGTGGACGGAGAAAGGAGCATGAGAGAGAGGATGCAAGTTAGTGAGATAGGAGATAACTATCGTCTCAAGCAAGGCATGTTACTGCCACTGGTGCGCAGAGGGTTACATAGAAGGAAAGTTATAAGAAAGAGTGACAGGTTATAGAAGGTGTCAGGAAGTGGGTAAGAAAAAGATGAGAATACTGATGAGAGTGGAGTGGACGGAGAAAGGAGCATGAGAGAAAGGATGCAAGTTAGTGAGATAGGAGATAACTATCGTCTCAAGCAAGGCATTTTACTGCCACTGGTGCGCAGAGGGTTACATAGAAGGAAAGTTATAAGAAAGAGTGACAGGTTATAGGGGGGTCAGGAAGTGGGTAAGAGAAGGATGAGAATACTGATGAGAGTGGAGTGGACGGAGAAAGGAGCATGAGAGAAAGGATGCAAGTTAGTGAGATAGGAGATAACTATCGACTCAAGCAAGGCATTTTACTGCCACTGGTGCGCAGAGGGTTACATAGAAGGAAAGTTATAAGAAAGAGTGACAGGTTATAGAAGGTGTCAGGAAGTGGGTAAGAAAAAGATGAGAATACTGATGAGAGTGGAGTGGACGGAGAAAGGAGCATGAGAGAAAGGATGCAAGTTAGTGAGATAGGAGATAACTATCGTCTCAAGCAAGGCATTTTACTGCCACTGGTGCGCAGAGGGTTACATAGAAGGAAAGTTATAAGAAAGAGTGACAGGTTATAGGGGGGTCAGGAAGTGGGTAAGAGAAGGATGAGAATACTGATGAGAGTGGAGTGGACGGAGAAAGGAGCATGAGAGAAAGGATGCAAGTTAGTGAGATAGGAGATAACTATCGACTCAAGCAAGGCATTTTACTGCCACTGGTGCGCAGAGGGTTACATAGAAGGAAAGTTATGAGAAAGAGTGACAGGTTATAGGGGGGTCAGGAAGTGGGTAAGAGAAGGATGAGAATACTGATGAGAGTGGAGTGGACGGAGAAAGGAGCATGAGAGAAAGGATGCAAGTTAGTGAGATAGGAGATAACTATTGACTTTACATTTAAATTCTTGGAGATTTTAGCTGTCGGGGAAACAAGTAAATGGAAGGGAATTCCACAGGCGGGAAGTGCGAGAAAAGAAGTTGATGGAGTAGAATTTGCGTTTACATTTTATTGGTTTCACAGTAGCAGGGTGGGACCTAGTTGCTAATCTTGTGGCTCGAGTAAATTCATATACAGGGGGCACCAGTGATCTAAGTTCATCGAAGCAATATTTTATTAGAGAAATATTATTTTGTCTCCTTAGGCACAGATATAGACAATATGTTAATGATATTTTTTTAGGGCACAAGACTTGGATATCGGCTGTATTAGATGTTGTCATACCTTGAATACATTCCCCAACTTTCTTTCCTTCGATTTGATATTATCTACCATCTTCCCGTGTATTGAATACTGCTGCCACATCTGGTCGAATACCCCCGCTGTTCTCCTCGGGGTTCTTGACAAAATACAAGGGAGAATCTGTAATGTGATCGATACCGACTTGGTAGACCAGCTGCAGTCACTCTCTCACCGGCGTGACGTGGCTTCCCTGTGCCTCTTCTATAAATACGTTCAAGGTTTCTGCTCCGATGAACTTAGATCACTGTTGGCCACTAGGTACGAAATTGCATGAGATACTAAATTACCAACTAGGTCCCACCTATTTACAGTGAAACCGATAAAATGTAACCGCAATTTCTACTCCAATAGCTTCTTTTCTTGGACTTCCTGCCTGTGTAATTCCCTTCCACATACTTGCTTCCTCGACAGCTACAATCTCCAGGAGTTTAAATGTAAGGTCAATAGACACCTCCTAAGACACTAACTCGCATCCATTCTCTCAAACACTCTTCCCATCTACCCAACCCTCATCCTCGGTATCCTTAACCGTCTATCACCCTCCTTCTGACATTTCTTATATCTAACCACTCTTTCTCATCACCTTCCCCTATGTTACCCCCTGCACAATAGTGGTAGTGGAATGCATTGCTTGTGGTGAAATTATTAAAAAAAAAAATTCTCAAAAAAAAAATTCTCAAAAAAAAAAATTCTCAAAAAAAAAATATAAATAAATAATATTACCCAAAAAATCTTTGTGTAAACGATTTGATATCACGTTCGTTGCTGTAACAATTACAGATGTAAAAATAATAGATGCAGTTAAAGCACAAATATATAGATAAATGTGTTTTTGTCATAGTTCCTGCGTGCTGGTGTGTGGGGAGGATCGGATTTTTCTGCAACATTCTTAAAAATTATTTCGTTTATTTTGGTGAATGACAATTTGCTTACAAACAATACAAACTGGAGCATCATCGTATTTGCTGTGCAGTTTTTGAACACTTTCGAATGTCACGATCGCCAAGTTGCTTAGAGTACATTTTTTTTTTTGGTTTTTAGAAATAACATATACATGGTGTCCATAAAGTATGTGTGCACTTGAAAAAATTTATAACTTTACTTGTATGTGATAGAAATAATCTGTAAAACAATCTCATAATGTTTATATACCTATATTTAAGTATATTTATTGAATAATTCTTTACCACAAACTTTGCAACACATTTTAGATAAGTAATCAGATGGATCGGAAGAAATGGACCATTTTATTGGCCTCCACGTTCGCCACATTTGACTCCATCAGATTTTTTTGTGGGGACATGTGAAAACAATATATATATATATATATATATAAATGCAGTTTTTAAAAAGACTTCATTTAATCGTTTGTCAAAGGATATTTGAAACAGTGCACTGACCAACGGTCAGCAATAAGGTAAAGCTAATAAGATTTTTTGAAAAAGTATCTACACGACAGAAAACACGACACAGAAATACGAACATGAATGATTTTAATGAAACTTTATTTCAAAACTTAAAGAATGTGCTGCTAAACGGAAAAAAAATATTTTATAGACAAAGAAAAGAATGCTGTTTTTTACGTGATATTAATCCTCCAGTATGGCAGCGGAAGCCGGAAAATCCCACCACATATGATGAGGTAACTAGAAGTTGGTCGAATGCAGCTCTACAGGAGGATACCGAGAATTGCATGGACGGAGCGCATAAACAACGCAAAAGTTCTAAGGAAAATTAATTAGTATGAAACAGCTGAAAATCTTCGTCGCATAATGAGAAACCATATCTTGAAAGACGTAGCCATGACCTAACATATCGAAAGGTAAAGGGAGGCAGCGGAAACCCAAATTTAAAGGGCTTGTTCATGTTGATTGCAGGACGAAGGGAAAGTCGATAAGTTCGGCAAAGAATACAAGTTTTTTTCTTTTAGGGACATGAGGAATAAGAGGTTGGGGAGACACACGGTATGCAGGTTATTACTATCAATATATATTAAATATTCAATTCTGTTTTTCCTTTGCTGGTTAGAATAAAGAAAAGATATATCGTCTATAGCAAAGGTCATTAACCTTTTTGCTAACTACATGCCAACTTAGGGTTTTAAAATAATTCAGTCCTCCAACAGAATAGGCCAAGGTCAATGTGTCTGTTCGACAATATATTTTATATCGGACTATATAAAATAACTAGCCGTATAGCCCGGCGTTGCTCGGGTGGAATGAACGCTTTAAAACTAATCCATGGTCCTGGAGATCAGACTCTTTGGACGTTGGCACGAAAGACTAAAAAGCAATAGTTGCTTCCAGTTAAAACGAAACCGTAGACTTAAAGAAAAATGAATGGATGTAAGTCAAATTTTGATTTACTTGTATCGATATCAAATAAGTTATTTTCGTCGTAAGCTGAATTTTGAAGGCTAAATAAGTCCTCTGAGTAAATGGTATCATGGCTGACACTAAGAACTACAATTATACCTACTTTGAGCCAAACCCGAAGCAAAAACTAAAATAAAAAACATACAGGCAGATAAACAGACACACACACAAACATCTTGCCTTATATATATATATATATATATATATATATTATCGATTTTCTGCACTATTGTAAGAACTGCAGCCTTGAAACTTCTGAATATCGTTTCTTATGTCTTTGTCTATGAGTGTATCAAATTTGATTAAAATCCGACCACTCCTTCTATAACCCGATTTTTTATTATTATAGATTTTCGATATTTATCGGGGGTACCTCGACACAAAACCTAGCTAAGATCACTCGCAGACAGGTATAGCACAACTGTGTCAATTTTCGGAGTCCATAAGTAACGGACACACACAGACATACATACAGACACACACACACACACACACAAAGTTCCATTTATTATATAAGTTTAGATAGGACTATATAAAATAATATGTTAACCACATTAATAGAAATAACCTATTTATAATATTTTTTTCTATTTTATTACTAATGGGAGCATTGCCCTAGCATGGCTTTAGTCAATTTCCTAATATCGGGAATCGTTGTTGTACAGTGGATATCGGCTCGGAACGAGAAACCGGGGAGCCGAGTTCGAATTTCAGTTGAATCCATTGTATTCACTTACGCGCAAATACCCTTGGGAAAGGTATTAATCCGTCTCTTCCTTCCAGTTATGGGTTAAATAGCAGGACAGACTGGGTTCTATAGCCTTGGTCGGTAACCAGTCTACCGCAGAAAGCAATGGCAACCTACTGCGGGATAATCCTCTGCCCAGTCAGTCATGCCTCATTCGAGACATGATCGCCCAAGCGTGTATTACGTATGGCACTTAACTGACTGATCTATATTTATAAAAGTGACTAGGGTTGACGTTGTGTAAGTGTTTGTTTGATAGATTCGACTTAGCGTTTGTATTTTGCAGTCTAGCTCGACGGGAGGTGCGCGTAGATGTGAATCAAAATTTATAACGCTAACGACACCTTGAAATTTTTCAGAAAGCCAAAATTAGGGGTAGAAAAATATATATTATCACCCCACAAACTCAGGGATCAGTTTTTGTATTGATTATAATATAGAATCGATTAAATCACTTTATATTATTTATAACTATATATGTTGCCCCTCCCCCCACTCTAATGCAATAGAAACATTCTACATTGTTATCTATATCTATAAAAGTGACGAGGGTGGACTTCGTGTAAGTATTTGCTATGTAAATTCATCTTATGTTTTTTATTCTTATTATTCCTTAAATTACCCGAGTGAAACCGGGAAAAACTGCAAGTTTGTCTATATTTCTGAAATGAGTTGGTGTTTACAGTATTTACATTTTCCGGCTATTGGCCTCATCTTTGTTGCCATTTGCCCGACGTTTCGGCCGTTGTACGAGCTGGCCTTCTTCATGTGCTTGGAATTTTGAACTGAACCTTTCATTAAAATCACTGCGGTATATCATTCTCATTCCTTGCGTGAAGCCTCTTTTGGTAGTCATGAGTTATCTTCTTCTAACCGGAAAGACACTTTTGTATCGTGGAATGAAAAGATACACCGAAAAATGTAGTTAAACTACTTTATTAAGAGAGTGGTATGTATACACAATATTTTCAGACTGTCGCAGAAGTAACTGTAAATTCCTGTGATAATGACAACAACCCGTGCTAAGAGCACATTGTCTTTTAAACCTCAGGACGTCTGGAGGCCACATGGTACGAGCCACGACACAAGAGACACATGGCACTGTGGATATAGACGTTAGTCAGTTTTAGTCACTTGATCCAAAGAGTTGTGAGTTCAATACCAGGCTACAACAGTGGTGAACAAGTAACTTAGAGAGTTTGGTTAATTTCCTGAAACTCTTCTAGTATAAGTAGATGCATCATGCCATGAGCCTTGCCTTCAGATTATCTTCGAGTGTTACAAGATTTTTTTTTTTTTGGCCTTTGGCTCAACTGTGTCGCATAGATAATAACCAAGACGGTTGTATCCCGATGAGGGGTACGTGACAAGATGTTAAAGATAATGTGGGCGTAGATATTGTCTGACAGCCCTGATGGGTTTTGCAAGTGTTGAATTGTGCTGAGGCATTTTGCCAGACAGAGGTTCTTCCAACAGCCAACAGCCAACCTCTTAATCCAGGACAGTACTATCTTCTCAAGACACTTGAGGTAGGCCTCAGTAATGAGTCAGAGGACCTCGTCAACAAATTTCTTTTTTTATATTAGAACGATCCGCGTCAGTTTTCCGAGATACCATACCTTCGTAATCAATATTATAATCATCCAATTCTTTCAGAATTTCTTTGCACTGTCCTAAGATTGACACCCAAACACTGTGAAATGCAGAAAAGAAGTACTGTAGGCCGTATTCAAATTTTGAACGGATCTTGGTGCTCTTATTTTCACTGACCGTGCTCAAATGTGCAGTCGACAAAATCAAAAACAGAGAACGCGCATGCAAGACATTAAACAATTAAAATGGGAATAATTTATCATGCAGACACCCAACTCTCTCCATCTTTCTCTCTCTCTTTCTCTCTCACTATATATATATATATATATATACATATATATATAATTATTTTTTCTATCTATCTATATTTTGCAACTGTACTATGTCTAGATAGCTATGTATTTTCCTTATTAGTCTATCTATCGAAACATCAGTATAATTTATCTACGTTTGCCATCTATCTATCTATCTATCTATCTATCTATCTATCTATCTATCTATCTATCTGATCCTCTTCATTATCTATCTATCTATCTATCTATCTATCTATCTATATATATATCTATCTATCTGATCCTCTTCATTATCTATCTATCTATCTATCTATCTATCTATCTATCTATCTATCTATCTATCTGATCTTCCTCATTATCTATCTATCTATCTATCTATTTATCTATCTCTGCTTTCATTATAGATTTTCCTTATATTTCTATGTTTTAATCTATCTATCTATCTATCTATCTATCTATCTATCTATCTATCTGATCCTCTTCATTATCTATCTATCTATCTATCTATCTATCTCATTCTATTCATTATCTATCTATCTATCTCATTCTATTCATTATCTATCTATCTATCTATCTATCTATCTATCTATCTATCTCATTCTATTAATTATCTGTCTATCTATCTAATTCTATTATCTATCTATCTATCTATCTATCTATCTATCTATCTATCTATAGTATTGCTTTCATTATAGATTTTCCTTATATTTCTATCTCTTGTAGTCTGTTCATTATATATCTATTCATCTAATTCTTTTCATTATTTATCTCTGTGTTTGTTCATTATTGTATCTATCTATGCCTGTTCATTATCTATCTATCTATCAATCTGTTTTAAAAAATGATTAAATATAGGCATAGAAACATGATAAG
This sequence comes from Ascarosepion bandense, assembly GCA_037127315.1. NCBI lineage: Eukaryota > Metazoa > Mollusca > Cephalopoda > Sepiida > Sepiidae > Ascarosepion > Ascarosepion bandense. The sequence continues at coordinate 136,362 of JBBBDQ010001428.1, forward strand.
CTTCCTGTTTACTTCCTCTTTGGATGTTTGTTTGTTCTATTTTTTGTCTTTTCTTTGAATGTTCCTTTCCATTTCTTTTCATTCCGAACGTCTTCTTTCTCCCATCTTTTGGAAACAAGTGAAGCGTTACGAAACCCGCGCAAAAACTTTTGATCATATAGATAAAAGGCAAAGAGCTTTTGTTTTTACTGGCGAACTTCTACTTCTTCTTTTCTTTTGTTTGTTTGTCTAATACAATTTTAATATCATTTGCAAAAAGAGGATCTGCAAAAATGTCGGCCTGTTAGTAGTATTACTGTCAAATTTTTGACTTGTTTTCCGAAAATATTTTAAAAACGTCCTTTTGTTCTTTTCCTTGCTATTGTCTTTTATGCATCACGTCTTCTTTACGTTTAATGCAATTATATTTTTATTTTGTAAAACCAGATATAGATGTATCACTGCAATATAGCACGTGTTAATATATATATATATATATATATATATATATATATATATATACAAGTTTCATTGAAAATGGCAGAAATCTGTTATCATTGAGTTTTTTAAAATATATTTTTCTTTTCCGAACACAGATTATAAAAGAATTGTCCGAAGATTTTGTTTTTTCGACCGCTTTCGACTATACCTTTAGCCATTAGCAAGGATGAATTTTGTTTTACGTGTAACTAAATATGTGTAAAGTTTAAGTATATAGATTCATGCGAATGTTATGTTCTGAACACGGTAAGCTCGTTGTTACAACAACATTGTCTGTAAAAGTATAGCTGAAAAAAAAACCTCAAAAAAAGCGTCGGACAATTCTTATATAATGTGAGTTCTAAAAATTGTCATGAACAAATGAAAAATTATATAAAAAACTGAATGATAATATATTGTCAGTAATTTGAAAGGAAACCTGAATAAAAGAGAGCTTGCAGTCAAAATACACAATATATATATATATATATATATATATATATATATAAGTAAAAATATCTAGTGAGCCAAAGAGACGTATATAGGTTTCACATAAACGGATCATCAGTGGGTAAGCTGGTAATATATCAGAAAGCTAAAAGTCTCCCTCCTTCCACCAAGCGCCCATAGCTTAGAGGTAGAATCACCGACTAACTTCAGTTCGTTCGGGTTTCAATCTTGACTTGGCTGCCAGGTCGGGATCGATCACATTACAGATTATCTGTTATATATATGGAGAGAGAGAGAGAGAGAGAGAGAGAGAGAGAGAGAGAGAGAGAGAGAAGGAGTGGGAGCAGAAATAAACTGGATGCCAACCCAAATAGCAGCAAGAGACTTTCTGTAGTCTGACTGTCGAACACAGTGGAACTATGAATTACGTTTCGACCGGTATCCATGAGTGTGGGTTTTCTTCATGAGCGCTACTGTGTTGTTTTCGTTGAGGGATTGAATTCTTTTGATTTTTCAATACGTAATACTTTGCTTTTTTTCCTGTTTTTAAAGATTTTATCTCTACTTTCGATCTTTTTCATTAAGGATGAATTAATGATTCACCAAAGGATTTTAATGGCATATTTTTTCTTTCTCTTCTCTCAGATCCTTTATTAAAGACATATGTAAAGAGACTGTTCCTTTTGTAATTTAATTCCAACCGTTTATTTACTCTTAGGGAATTGTCACAGGAAAAGCGACTTAAGTTTTATGTCATTTGATTTTAGTCGAAAGAAACGACTATGAAAGTCGGCTCTCTGTGCAGGGCCCGGAAATTCTTTCTGCCTGAATCTATCCTGCAAATATATAAATCTACCGTCCGCCCGTTATAGTTTAGAACATGTACAAATTATAATTTATTACAAAAATGTACATTTTGTTTCGACATCGAATAAACAATGTCTCATAAGGTAGTTAATGACGATTGTACTAAACATTATTTTTGTAAAAGAAAATTAAAAAATCTCACCTCCCATTTATTTTTGGAAAATTGAAATTACATGAGTTATTATTATGGGGCAATAATATCTATAATATAGATAGATATTAACAGACTGATATATATATATATATATATATATATATATATTAATACCTTTCCCAAGGGTATTTGTGAGTAAGTGAATGCAATGAATTCGGCTGGAATTCGAACTCGGCTCCCCGATTTCTCGTTCCGAGTCAATATCCACTGCACCACAACGCACATCCTGGTAATACTTTGCTTTTTTCCCATTTTTAAAGATTTTATCTCTACTTTCGCTCTTTTACATTAAGGATGAATTAATGATTCACCAAAGGATTTTAATGACATTTTTTTTCTTTCTCTCCTCTCAGATTCTCTATTAAAAACATATGTAAAGAGATTGTTCCCTTTGTAATTTAATTTCACCAGTTTATTTACGCTTAGGGAAAGCGATTTAAGTTTTATGTCATTTGATTTTAGTTGAAAGAAACGACTATGAAAGTCGGCTCTCTGTGCAGGGCCCTGAAATCCTTTCCGCTTGAATCTATCCTGCATATATATAAATCTACTGTCCGCCCGTGTATTGAATACTGCTGCCACATCTGGTCGGGTGCCCCTGCTATTCTCTTCGGGCTTCTTGACAAAATACAGCGGAGAATCTGTAATATGATTGATACCAACTTAGCTGACCGCCTGCCGACACTCTCTCACCGGCGTGACGTGACTTCCCTGTGCCTCTTCTATAAGTACTTTCACGGCTTCTGCTCGGATGAACTTAAATCACTGGTGCCTCCTAGGTGTGAATTTGCACGAGATACTAGATTGGCAACTAGGTCCCACCCTTTTGCAATGAAACCGATGAAATATAACCGCAATTTCTCGCACTTCCCGCCTGTGGAATTCCCTTCCGCATGATTGCTTCCCCGATGGCTACAACCTCTAGGAGTTTAAATGTAAGGTCAATAGACACCTCCTAACACACTAACTCGCACCCATTCCCTCCAACACCCTCCCTACGTACCTCCTAACTCGTCTATCACCTCTGACATTTCCTATACCCAATCGCTCTATGAAACCCCCTGCGCTATAGTGGCAGTGGACTGCTTTGCTTGGGGTGATATGATTAAAAAAAAAACTTATATAAACTACAAGAAAACAGCATGGCTGGTCAACAGTAAAAAGAGGAGCCTAAAATGGCAATTACAATTTTGGGATACTGAGGTCAATCAGATGCAGAAATTGAAATATCTAGGAAGTTTTCTTACAGAAGACGAAACGTACAAAGGCGAATTGGCATGGCCAAGGGTACTTTCCTGATGCTGAGTAGATTATGAAGAGACAGGAACATTTTGATGAAAACAAAAACGTGAATACGGGAATGTTATGTGATGTCTGTTCTTTAATGTGGTAGTGAATGCTGACAAATATCACCAAAGATGAAGGAAAGACTTAAAGCAACCAAAATGTGGTTCTACAGAAGGATATTGAGGATACCATGAACGTAAAAGGTTAGCAACAAATAAATTTTGGAGAAGATGAACAAACGAATTAAATAGATACTTAACATAAGAAAAAAAGAGTTCATGTTTTTGGGGACATGTGTTGCATTGGATATCGGCTCGGAACGAGAAATCGGGGAGCCGAGTTCGAATTCCAGCTGAATTCATTGCATTCACTTACGCGCAAATATCCTTGGGAAAGGTATTAATCCGCCTATTCCTTCCAGTTATAGGTTAAATAACAGGACAGATTGGGTTCTATAGCATTGGTCGGCAACCAGTCTACAGCAGAAAGCAATGGCAACCTACTGCAGGATAATCTTCTGCCGAGTCAACCATGTCTATTTCGAGACATGATCGCCCAAGCGTGTATCACGTATGGCACTTAACTAACTGATATGCTTTGTGGTGCAGTGGATATCGTCTCGGAACGAGAAATCGGAAAGCCGAGTTCGAATTCCAGTTGAATTTCTTGCATTCACTTACACGGAAATACCCTTGGGAAAGGTATTAATCCGATTCTTTCCTCCAGTTATGGGTTAAATGACAAGACATTGGCTTCTATAGCATTGGTCGGCAACCAGTCTACCGCAGAAAGTAATGGCAACCTACTTTGGGATAATTTCCTGCCCATTCAGTCATGTCTCTTTTGAGACATGATCACCCAAGCGTTTATCACATATGGCACTTAACTGACTAACTGACTGAATGAGGAAGATGTGCGTTGTGATGCAGTGGATATCGAAATGAAACATTGGGGAACCGTGTTCGAATTCCACTTGAATTCCTTGTATTTGCTTACGCGCAAATACCCATAGGAAAGTTATTAATCTGTTTCTTTCCTCCAGTTATGGGTTAAATAACAGGACAGATTGGGTTCTCGAGTTTTGGTCGGAAACCAGTCTACTGCAGAATGTAATGGCAAGCTACAGCGAGATAAGGTTCTGCCCAATCAGTCATGTCTTTTTCGGGACATGATCGCCCAAGCGGGTATCACGTATGGCACTCACTTGACTGACTGAATGAGGAAGAATAACCTGATACTCATGAGACGGATCGAGAAGAATAGAGGAAAGAGAAAGCAATGCCTGACATACTTGATGGACTTGAGTAGTTGAATGGCTGAACGGGGATTGAATTAGTAACAGTAGAAGATGTATAAAGAGCGACAAGTGTTAGGAAGATATGGAAAGCCATGATCGACTACATCCTGAAGCAAAACGGCAAATAGAAGAAAATTTGATTTTAACCATTAAAGTAATATCCCTGTTTTAAGACGCATTTTACCTTGGTCTGGCACCGAAAAATTATTTCCGTATTTTCGGAGTCAATATATCCCGTGTATCTAGTTCTTTTCTTTTCTCACTACCTTTGCAACTGTCTTCACTTCTGTGTTCCCACCCTTCTTTATCTCGTTCCCAGACACCCACTGCAACTGGTTCCTCTTTCTCTTCACTATCCCACTGCCTAAAAGTTTTACTCTCTTATGTAACCCAATGCGCATCAGTGGCGGTACTGTTTTGCTTGGGGTGAAACGATTTTAAAAAATCATAATTTCATCAATACCCTTATCCGTGTGAAAGGTAAATCGCAGTCCCTTCTATTCAATATTAAGTTACACCTGTTAAGTCTTGTTCCGAAACCACGCCATTACTGAAAATATTCTAAAATGAAATCCAGTGTGGTTCCGAATATTTAATTCTGTCAAAATTCCTCATCAGTCACTTTGGGTCATTGTCTGTTTATTCTATCTTTATTGGATAAATTCCATTTTTCGAATTATCTGTCCAAAGGTGTTATTTTCACCAGTAATATAACCACTTCTAAAAATTTAGGGCATTTAACCTTTCTAATTAAAAGAAAATTTGGTTCACGCCTTACAAATTCTTAATTTGTCTGATTATTGTTTGGCTGACACTGATAAATTGGTCTTGTCTAGGGGTTTAGACTACTGTATCCCTCCTAGGAATATTTTTAAATTTGAAGTCTTCGGCGAATTTGAATTGTTATATTCTCAATTAGAAAAACAATTTTCCTACTTCTAATGAGAATTTAGGCTATCTGAAAGCTTGTCTAAAAGAATTCGCTTATAGATTCGTGAATTCGGCTATTAATTGTAATGAGTTCTCTGACAGAAGTACCATTATCAGATGGCCAAATAGTTTACATCTCGGACATATATTTATATAACAAGACTCGATAAACGTTTAGAGGTGGTTATTCGCAATCCTTCTGATTATGTTAATAAGATGTCGATAATATTAAACAACACTAGCAGATATAAGAAATTAGGTGATATTTCATTTGATAAAACCTTGAAGACGGAAATTAAATATAAAAATGGCCGCTTGAATTTCATAAAAGAATCTTTCTTTTTAAATAGTTATATGAGAGAATTCCACCTGTAGGTTCCCAAGGATGTTGGTTGGTTGTTTTGTTTTCATAGCATATCAACTAATTTATTTATTGCAGGTAATACCTTTTTCTTTCAACAATTTATTGTTGTCTTTTATAAGTTTTGTGTCTAGTAATAACTGTTTTCTTTTCGAGTATCAAGTGAATACTGCTTAAGTGAATGCAGAGTATTCAACTGGAATTCGAATTCGGCTCACCGATTTCTCTTTCCGATAGTATATCCACTGCACCACAACGCTCATCTGTACTAAACGCTTACAGCACGTGGTATTCCCGAGCGCTCATCTATCTAAGTACTGACCGGGTTCAATGTTACTTAACTTCGGTGATCGAGCGAGAACCGGTGTATTCAACGTTATATGGCCGTAAGTCTCCTAGGATGTATGATGTACCTAAAATTCATAAACTGAATACTCCGTTTAGACCATTTTGTCTATGGTTGGTTCTGTCCAACACGATTTGGCAAGATGGCTTGTTGAAATTTTCGATCCTCTTCTGAAGTTAAATCCACTTTATTTTATTCCAGACTCTTTTCAATTTGCGTCATACATACGTAAATTAAAGCTTTCTATAATTTAATTAAGCGTGTTATCCATATGGCTTTGATGATCTGATTCAAAACTATGTTGGATGCCGAACTCAAATTTTTTGCTACAACGCTCTGTAAAAATGCCTACCCATTGGATGTTATTCAATCGGTGATTAGGAATAAGATACCGAGTTCAATAAATATATAAAAACAACTGTACAAAGATGACCCGTGTACCTGCGCCTATCTTCGCTGGGTTCCGTCATTGATCGATTTGATAAACGGTTTCAGTGGCAGTTCGACATTCTTATTTTGCTGCTAATACTCATGTGTTTATTCTTTTAAACCCGTCTTTCCTCCTCTACAGAAGGACGTACTCCACCTACATTGTAATAACTCTTTCATATTTATGCTTAAACGTAAATTTCTTCTTCTTCATTTTCTTATTCTTCTATGTGACCTGTCCCTTCAGGACGTAGGCGATCATAGTCCTCCACGTCTCCCTATCCCTTGTGGCTCTTAGTATCTTTGCTTCTGTTACTCCTGGCAACCCCGTTCCGTCATCCACCTGATCAGGCCCTGCAAATATGTCATCCACTGCATCCTCTGTCTTTCTTTCCTTCTATTTGGCCAGTCAGTATCAGGTTCTCCAGGCTCTTCTTCCTCATTGCGTGTCCCAGAAACTTCAGTTGTCTCTTCCTGATGCTCAGTATTAATTTCCTTTTTGTTGCCATTCTTTCCAACACCTCATCGTTGCTTGTATGCTCAGTTCACAATATCCGCAGCATCCTTCTGTAGAACCACATTTCCGATGCTTCCAGTTTTATCCTCATTTTCGATGATATTGTCCAGCATTCACTGCCGTATTGAAGAACTGATATCACATAGCAATCCAGCACTCTTTTCTTTGTTTCTAGTGAACTACCGGTCATAATTTTTAGGCTACCCGAGTGTTTTAAAAAATGATGTATTTCATACTATTTTTTAGTATTTAATGCCCAGTGAATGATTGTAAATTTAAATAGACATGTTCTTTTGTTAATATTGCACAATAACATGTGCATCAAATGAATCTATAAATATTTAATAATTACGTTTATTGCAGTTTCATTAATGAAAGAAGGAAGAAAATTTAAGGTAATTCAGATGAGTTCATCTTTGCTCCCTTGCCTTGCAAAGTGTTGCAAATTAATAAAAAAAGAACCATTCTTTTTTCATTTAGCGATAAATACACATTTGTATAAAACATATCATTTCTTTTCAAAACTTAAAAAAAACTGGGGTGGACTAATAATTATGGCCGATAGTGTAGTCGTGGATGTGCGTTGTGGCGCAGTGGATATCGGCTCGGAACGAGAAATCGGGGAGCCGAGTTCGAATTCCAGCTGAATTCATTGGTTTCCCGTACGCGCAAATACGCTTGGGAAAGGTATTAATCCGTCTATTCCCTCCAGTTATGGGTTAAATAACAGGACAGATTGGGTTCTATAGTCTTGCTCGGCAACCAGTCTACCGCAGAAAGCAATGGCAACCTACTGCGGGATAATCTTCTGCCCAGTCAGTCATGTCTCTTTCGAGACATAATCGCCTAGAAGCGTGTATCACGTGTGGCCCTTGACAATAAATATAATATTTGGAAATATGATTTAAGCTTCTACTGGGCGTAAAGTGGGGGGTCAGTTGTATATTGTTTTGAAGTAATAAACTGATCCCCCACTTATTACTACTTAATAACATAATGCATCTCTTCCGCTTCTACCTATGAGTCAAATAACAGGACAGATTGACTTCTATAGCCTTGGCTGGCAACCAGTCTGCCGCATAAAGCAATGGCAACCTACTGCGGGATCATCTTCTATCCAGTCAGTAATGTCTCTTTCAAGACATGATCGCCCAAGCGTGTATCACGTATGGCACTTAACTGACTGAGTGTAGTTGTGGATCGCACTGAATAGGGAGAACTACCCAAGGACTCGAATCCAGAATTAAACAACACGTACCTGCAAAAATCCATAATTTGAACTATTCCTTTTCATATAGACTGTCAAGACATACGGGTCTTCTATTGCGGAACACCTTATTAATAACCAAAATGTTTGCCACTAACTTTAGCGTGGAAAACTTTCCACCCTAAGTACGTTCCAATTTAGTTACCATCTCAGTGTTAGAGGGCCATCTATATTCAATCATTAAGGCCCTCCCTGTGTAAACAGAGAGAGAGAGAGCATATACTTGGCCTCCAACTTATTTCCATTTAGCTTTTTCCCTCTACGTCTTCTGCACTTTTTTAACGATAATTATTTATTCACCTTGATGTGGCTTTGTTGAGCTAGGTACGAAACGACTTGGCCAGCCCGTTTTTCAATTTTATTTTAAAAAATCTACTATCATAGGTGGTAATCATCAATATCTTTTGTTTGTTTTTTTATAGAGGTAATTAAGTTTTGTACCTCTAATCATGGTGTGCGTTGTGGTGCAGTGGATATCGCCTCGAAACGAGAAATCGGGGAGCCGAGTTCGAATTCCAGTTGAATTCGTTGCAATTCACTTACGCGCAAATACTCTTGGGGAAAGTTTAATCCACCATTTCCTTCCAGTTATGGGTTAAATAACAGGACAGATTGAATTCTATAGCCTTGGCTGGCAACCAGTCTACCGCAGAAAGTAAGGGCAATTTACTTCGGGATAATCTTTTGCCCGGTCAGTCATGATCGCCCAAGCGTGTATCACGTATGGCACTTAACGGACCACTAATATTATTTTGAAATATATCTACTTCTTCCATGGGCCTTGTGTCGTCAGGATGTAGGCCATCATGGCGTTCCACGTCTCCCTATTTTTATGATCTCTTAACATGCTTTCTCCTGTTATCCCTCCCAAACTTCGCTTTCCTCTCCATTAGCTCAAGCCTATGTAGTATATCACGCGTTGATTTTTCTTGTCTTCCTTTTCTTTTATACGAGAGCCATTCAATAAATAAGGTGAATGTTTCGGTATAAATAATTCTAATAAAGATAGAAGCTTACTTTGATTGTTTTTTTCAACGTAGTATTTTAGCAGTGTCACACACTTTTCCCATCTGTGCACAAGCTTCTGTATTCCCTCAGCGTAAAAATCTTTTAGACTGATGTCTCAGCCAATCGCTCACAGCAATTGTGACTTCATCGTCACTTTCAAACTTCGTGCCCCTCGTGAACGCTTTCAAGGGACCAAACAGGTGAAAGTCTGAGGAGGCAAGGTCTGGGCTGTAAGTGAAATGAGGGAGAAGTTCTCAGCCCAGCTCGCTGATGGTCTACACCGTTTGGGCTGCTGTGTGAGGTCTTGCGTTGTCTTGATACAAGACGAGTCCATGTGACTGATGATCATGGACAATTTATTTGCTGTTCACTCAGATAGGCTCAAAGTCCTTGCACTTTTATCCACGGTCACTCTTCTGTCAGACTGAATGAGGTCATTGACTGATTCGATCACCTCAGGACAACTTACTTCTGTAGGCCTCCCAGGTCTGTCTTCGTCCTCAACACTGCTCCGTCCTTCTTTAAACAATTTAGTCTACTTGTAGACATTTTTGGCTGAAACCTGTAACACGATACACAGTTGACATTCTCCTATGGATTTCAACTGGTTTGCACCCTTCAGCAACCAAAAACTTGATAACTTACCTCCGTTCAATCCTGAAGCATGTTTCTTGGTCGGCCATCTTTGTTAATCTCCAAAATTTTCAAAGTTTTTTTCAATCTACAAAAAAAAAAAAAAATTAAATCACTTTGAAAAAGAAGTAAAGGAACATTTTCTGACAAAGTAAGCTTCTATCTGAATTAGAAGTCCTTATACCGAAACATGCCCCTCATTTATTGAATTAAACTCGTATGTCTCGGGATTCTCTAAAACCCCTTTCCTCATTATATTTCCTAAGAACTTCAGCTGTCTTTTCCTAATGTTAAATATCCGTTTTCTTTTTTGTTTCCATTCTTTCTAGAACCTCTTCGTTGCTCGGTCCATGGAATACTCAGTATCCTCCTGTATAACCAAATTTAAGTTGCTACAAGTCTCTTCTTAATCTTGAAGGAGATTGTTAAACATTCTCTGCCATATTGAAGAACAGATATCTCATAATAATCCAATACTCTTTTGTTTGTTTCGAGGGAAATTTTCCTGTATTTCAATATTCTACACTGCTAGATATTCAGTATATATATATATATATATAAATATATATATATATATAATGTTAAATCCTAATGAGGATTTATACATACAATATTTATATATGTATTTATATATACAATAATCCAATATATATATGTATGTATAGATTATCTTTTTCATATGCATATACATATTGCCACAGATTTACGCTTGTCCATCTATATAAACACACACACACAATTCATATATCAGTATATTGAAAAAATGTACTGTCTCAGGCCTGTCACAGAATTTTAATAGAGAAAAAAAACCCGCCATTATATACAGGCTCCTTCCACCATCAAGTAACAATTAATCCAGACAAAGTGATGCTGTGATATTTCTTTCGTAGCAAACCTAGACAACTAGAATATCTAAGCATATAAACAACTCGATCAATATATATTTTGACAAAGAATAGTCATGTTACTGAATATGCAAATATACGTGGTTAAGACATAATCTTAGAGACAGTGACAAATCCTAAATTTTTCTTCGAATCCCAAGGTGACTGTCATTGTGTTTACAAAAAGCAGATGAGTTTTTTGGTACCTGTGTATACTGGTGAGCCAGTAATTGACTAATTTTATAGTTCACCAACAGAAGTGTTAACCAATCGACGTGTACAAAAGGCGGCCATATTTTCCCGAGTATTGGCGATATAGTCCGATTCAGTAGAGTGTCTGACTCGTGAGTGTTAATCTTAGACGCTGTTTCATTAAACAGATAACTTACTGCGCTGTATTCTATATCCATAAACAATGCTGGACATGGTCAACAATGAGAAAATAGAACGTTTTGCATAAATACAGTAAAAGCCACTTCGGTTAAAAATTCAATATCACTTCCGAAGGTATGCGACAATGACTCTTCACAGTTTCCGTATCTTTATTATCTGAGTACTGTCATCTATAATTATCAAATACAGTGTAGAGTCTTTTGCTTTATCAGTAGTTTAACATTCAGGATTGGGAGTCCTATCTATCCAGCTATTTAACCTATAGCCTGGGCGTTGAATATCCGCATTCATGACTTTGCCAAATATATAGTGAGAAAATGAGTGCAGCAGGTGAACACTGAATTTGAACTCGGTTCGCCGATTGCGCCTTTCACGCTAATGTCGGTCACACTAATTTAATTCACAGTTCGTGCACGATGGAATGTTTATACTTGTCAAATTTCAAAGATATGAAAATTGTTCAGCATCTTTTTGGGAAAATAGATAATAATGAGATTAAAAATAGTCTGATAGAGAAACAGCACCTGTATATCTATTCCTAGCAGAACAATTACTACATTCTTTCATGATGATCCTTAGCACTGATTTTTCTTAACGCAGCTTCTAATTCAAGAAAAAAGAGAGCCATTTATCCCTTTCTATCTAAAGGTTCTTCATTTGGATTACACATAAAAAATAATATAGACTTTCGGATAAATTAATAAGAAATAATATAGACTTTCGAATAAAATGATAGAAAATAATATAAATTTTCAGATGTAACGATAGGAAATAATATAGACTTCCGGATAAAATTATAGAGAATAATATAGATTTTCAGATGTAACAATAGAAAATAATATAGACTTCCGGATGAAACGATAAGAAATGATATAAACTTTCAGATAAAACAATAAAAAACAATATAGACTTCCGGATAAAACGATAGGAAGTATTATAAACTTTTAGATAAAATGATAAAAAAATAATATAGACTTTCGGATAAAATGATAGGAAATATTATAAACTTTTAGATAAAATGATAAAAAAATAATATAGACTTCCGGATAAAACGATAGGAAATATCATAAACTTTTAGATAAAACGATAAAAAAATAATATAGACTTCCGGATAAAACGATAGTAAATATTGTAAACTTTTAGATAAAATGATAAAAAAATAATATAGACTTCCGGATAAAACGATAGTAAATATTGTAAATTTTAGATAAAATGATAAAAAAATAATATAGACTTCCGGATAAAGCGATAGGAAATATTATAAACTTTTAGATAAAACGATAAAAAAATAATATAGACTTCCGGATAAAACGATAGTAAATATTGTAAACTTTTAGATAAAACGATAAAAAATAATATAGACTTCAGGATAAAACGATAGTAAATATTGTAAACTTTTAGATAAAATGATAAAAAAATAATATAGACTTCCGGATAAAACGATAAGAAATAATATAGACTTCCGGATGAAACGATAGGAAATTATAGAAACTTTCAGATAAAACAATAGGAAATGATATAGCCTTCCGGATAAGAGGATGGGAAATAATATAAACTTTGGGATAAAACGATAAGAATAATAGAAATGTTTAGATAAAATGATAGAAAATAATATAAATTTTCGGATAAAACGAGTGAATAAAGAATAAACTCTGGGATAAAACGATAGGAAATTATGTAAATTAACAGATAGGAAATAATGTAGACTTTCGGTTAAAACGATCAGAAATAATATAACAATAATAATGTTACCTTCATAAAATATCATGGCATAAGTTTCTTCGTATCGTTTAAGACGAAGTGAAGTCAAATCTATAACTGAGTAAATCTGCAGATATATCAGTCCACGCTGTTTCGATACGTTAGTTTTGTTTCCTGTTCTTCGTCAGTGCCTTATCTTCGATATGAGTAAATCTTTCAACTGCATTAAATAAATGCTCGATTGGGATTAGCTTATGCCTATCACACGTTGAAAAACTGGTTCTCCTCGGATTTTAAGCAACTTTAGTACGTCTTTCGACAATGCCAGGTGCAGTTAGCTTGGATGTGTGGGTGGTGGAATCGTTAACGACGCGGAATAAGAAATGAGAGAGCCGAGTTCGAATTACAGTCAGATTCTTTATATATATTTACGTGCAAGTACACATAGGTATCTCTCCACTTCCACTTACGTGTGCAATGTCATGCCCTAGAAAACAGTCCATTATGCCGCAGCAATAACCAAGCTTTTGGGGATCAGATAGAATTGATGAATAAAGGTAAATTATCAAAATGTAGTTTAATGTATATGTAATTAGGCGTAACTGCAGATCAAACCCCGGCAACAGGAACACATCCAACGTAATTATGGAATCAGTATAATGAAACAGGTAACGTTATCATTAACGTTACCTGTTTCAGTATCATTCATAACGTTACCATGTTTCAGTATCATTCATAACGTTACCATTATCTGGCTATTATTTTAGATTCTATGTTGTGTTGCAATGAGTATCGACTCGGCAGAATTTTTTTTGGTGGGGTCGAGTTGGAAATCCAGTTCAATTCGTTGCATTCACTTACGCACATGGCCTCGTGAATGGTAGTAATCCGTCGCTTCTACCTCCAGCTATGAGTTAAATAGTAGGACTGTTTGGTTGCTTTAGTTTTTGTTAGAAACCAGCTAACCGTAGATAGTAAAAGCAACCTATTGCAGGAAAATATTCTGCCCAGTCTTTCGAGACATGATCGCCCAAGCATGTATAACGTATGTCACTTAACCAAATGACCTTAACAAAGATCTGTTGCCTTTTCGTGCGTTCATAAGCTTTTCTTTCTTGTTTTCTATAGCAATAATATTTAATTCTACAACGTTGAAGTTATTTCTTTCAATGGTCGATTGATTTCAGGAAGTTGCTCAATTTGTTTGCGATTTTTCTTTCCTTCTTGATTCGTTCAACTGTTGTTTACGCGTCTCCTACACCTGTTGACAACTCTGACGGCATCTGACAAAATCTTGTAAATATTTCTATGTCTGGCGTCGCAAAGAGAAAGAGAGAAATCGACGAAGACATGTCGACATTAACGGTACCAAAAATAAATACACAAGACAACAATTTCTTCTTCAAAGCAACGATAAATAAATATTCAATTATTAAGTCTTCACGCAAATGTCATAGTTTTCATTTTACAAAATCTCACATATTAAAAATTTGATTTAGTTTCCTCGATTTAATGGCTAACAAGCTAGATCAATTATAACTGACTAGAAGTATTTATCTGCATTGTGGTACAGTGGATGTCGGCTCAACATAGAGAACCGGAGAACCGAGTTCAAGTTGACCTCGTTGTAGGCTGTTTGGGTAAATAACGTTACGAAATATATTAAATCTTTCCTCTAGATATGGATTAAATAGCATGACAGAATGTGTTCTATTACCGCAGAAAATAAAACGCAATTTAAAGCGGAAAAATATTTTACCCAGGCTTTCGAGACATAATCTCCGAAGAGTGTATGACGTAAAGGACTTAAGTAACTGTCTCGAAGGTATCGAGGCTTCGGTTACTTTCTCACTGTCTTAATGTAACTTCACTCTGCATTTTCTATGAATTCTTTCATGGTAAATGTTCTAATGAGATTATTTATTTCGTACCTAGACTTTTTGAATTTAAGAGCCGTAACAAGTAACGAATTCAGCAGATTTACTTAATACTTTTTCTCAGCTTCTGGAACGCGTCCTCCGCCATGCCAATTCGCCTTCGGATCTCTGTTTTGCACATTCTATATTCTTTTAAAACACTTCCCAGGTAAATAAATTTTTCTACCTGCAGGTACCTTACTATCCCCAATCTGTATTTGGCATTTTGGGCTAATCTTTTTGTTAATGACCATGCATTTGGTTTTCTTGCAGTTTATTTGTAGTCCTTTTAAGCCACTCTCTTAAGCTACCTTCTGTGGGAGGTCTTGTATTTTATTTTCCGTATCTGCAATCAGCACTGTATTATCTGCGTAACTTATGTTGTTCAAACTGTGACCTCTGATGACAAGCGGAGTTTTATGTCAACACAAAATAAAATCGTCGTTGAAGGTGGATGTTATTGTATTTCAGTCTAAATAACCTCTCTGAAGATGGCTCATGTGAGCCGAAAGTTTAGAAGCAAATCAATAAATAATTATCCAAATGTGGAGAATTTTTGTCTTTATTTTCAAATGAAATTAAAGCCAAAATACGACGTTTAGAACGGCTCATGATTAAACATAATAGACATTCATTGTCGCTTATATTTAACAGCATATGTTTAGAAAAAAATATATATATGTTGTTTCTATATATAATTTGATTTTCTTGTTTTATACCCCTCTTATAGTGGGCTATCTACTAAGAAGGCCAAATTCAGTTAATCTGTTTCAACACACATACACTTCACTATAATGGATAACCCACTATAGTTGTACTATATTAATTCATCGACGGACATCTAACGGCTTAAACTTCTAGCTTTAGTTTTCTCTTACTTCCAATTTGTCTCATATCCATTATTTTATCCTTATATTACTTATTCCCTTCTTGTTATTTACTACATTCACTATTCAGTTTTGGATTTTAAGGACGAAAATAATTAGAATAATTTTACTACATTCCATGCAAAGAATTAAATATCTGGATCACCTAGAAAGCAAAAAAAAAAAAAAAAAAAGCAAAGAAAAAGAAAAAAAATAGTTGCCATCATTTTGGTGAATACTTCAATCAGTCAGTCAGTTAAGTGCCATACATGATATATGTCTGAACGATCATGTCTCGATATAGAGACATGACCGACTGGGCCGAAATTTTCCCTCGGTTGGTTGCCAGTAATTTCTGCGGTAGACTGACTGCGAACCAAGTTTATAGAACCAAATCTATCCTAATATTTAACCAATATAAGGAAGGAGAAAATGCGGATTCATACCTTTCCCAAGTGTATTTACGCGTATGTTGCTTCTATATACAATTTGATTTTCTTGTTTTGTACCCCTCTTATAGTGGGCTATTTAACTAACAAGGCCAAATCAAATTAATCTGTTTCAACACACATCAACATCACTATAACGGACAACCCACTATAACATAACATAAAGAAATGTACAATATATTGTCGGTTAAAGTACATTCGACACTTTGTTTTTCACCATTAAAAATAAATATAGATTCTTTGAAAAAAAAATATTATCACCGCTCAAGTATCAACATTCTGAGAAGCATTTGACGTTTTCAATGTTTTAAAATTGCGTGTAATTCTAATGAGTTTATTCTATCGTCTCTCAAGCGCTGTTGTTTCAAATAAATATCTTCCGTTTTTTTTTTTAATCCAGTGTCTTGGTTTTCTAAGTTAATCAATATTGCGCTCATTTTTACAACGTGTATCTCCGTTTTAGGATTCATGGTTAACAAAGAAGAGAGTGCAAGATTGCTATGTGATGTCAGTTCATCAATATGGCAGTGAAGGCTGGACAATATCATCAATGATGAGGAGAAAAACCTTGGAGCAGCGGAAATGTGGTTATACAGAACGATGTTGCGGATATCATGGACCGAGTATGTGATCAATGTTGGAAAGAATGGCAACAAAAAGAAAATTAATATTGAACATCAGGAAAGACAACTAAATTCCTGGGACATGCACTGAGGATAGAGAGCTTGGAAAACCTGATACTGCCATGCCAGATAGAAGGAAAAAGAGACAGAGGAAGGAAGCGGATAACATATTTGAAGAGCCTGAATAGGTGGATGACGCAACGGAGGTTGCGAGGTTTAACAGAAGAAAACATACTAAGAGCCACTAGATATAGGGAGACGTGGAAAGCCATGATCACCTACTTCATGAAAGGACAAGACACATAGAAGAAGAAGAAGAAGAACGTTGGTGTGAACATTTATATCCGTGTCAAATCAATTGGAAAGCCGATTTCAAATTACGTGTTTATCTGTTGAGTTAACTTTTGCTTTATTAAAAGAAAGCATGAATCCAACATTTTAACATTCAGGTATAGCTGTACATTCGGCTTTCAAGCATTTTAAGGGACGGGATGCTCTGAACTCCAAACCGTGGATGTAGAGTGAAAAGGCACCGAGGAACCATTTAAATACATTTCTAAAGAACGCATGCCAAAGAACAGACAGCAATTTAAAGAATACTTTAGAAAGTCATAAGGTATCGGTCAGTCAATTAAGAGTCACACGTGATATGTGCTTCGTTGATCATGTTTTGAAAGAAACATGACTGACTGGGTAGATCTTCCCGATGTAGGTTGCCATTACTTTCTGTGGTAGAATGCTTGCCAACAAAGGCTATAGAACTCAAACTGTCCTGCTATTTCACTCACAGCTGGAGGGAGAATCGACGTGTTGTGGCCCCTTATGCAAAGTTAATTTAGGTTTGAATTTCATATGGCAGAAGACCATTTCCCAAGAACTTCCTAACTAAATTCCTGCATACCAAGAATTATATTTTGTACGGTTGAAATCATTCATTAACTTACCAAATGGAAAATTGATAGAAATGGTCAAAGCATTAATTGTAATTATATAAAGTGTATTAACAATAACAAGAAATATATATTTTGTACAGACTTTGAAAGTGTCTGGCTAAAATGTCTTTCATTTTTTGCATATTACTGAGTTAAAGCTTTTGAGGTAAGTTCTAATGTTCTTTGCCGCCGGAAGATTTATCAGTGTCATAGGTAATTTGTGTGAGGAATAATATTGATAGAAGATAGTTAAAATTTCTGAGTTTGTGAGTACGTTCATCTTTGTAATGTTCAGAAGAATGATTTAGTAAGAAAAGGTGAGTTAGTATTAATGTTTTACAGACGGATTTATTAGTTTTACAAGTGTATTCGCGTTAAAGTGAATAGGTATTCAGCAGAAATTAGAACTCGAGTCCCTCATCTCTCTTTCCGAGCCGATATCCACTGCACCATGGTATCTAAAAATATTTATCATTGACAGAGAATATATATATATATATATATATATATATATATATATATATATATATATATATATATATATATATATATATATATATATATATATATATATATATATATATATATATAAAATCTCTATTAATGATAATATTTTTTTCCTGATAACAAAATGTTCGGCAACCACTTACCAATCAATCAGGGGCACCTAGAAGTGCTGTAATGGTTAGCAAGATAGTCTCGCTCGAATCATTACAATTACGTATTGAGTTCGATCCTCACTGTTTCCCACACTGTCGGCCTTGTGGTGCATCTAATCTGTGTTTACCGAGCAGTGAATACTAACATCAGTTGATATTTATGAAATGCATTTAAAAGTATTTTTTAAGGAAAATACCTTACTCATGGGGATGTGCGATGTGGTTAATTGGATATCGACTCGGAACGAGCACTTGGTAGAGCCGAGTTCGATTTCCAGTTAATTTCCTTGCATTACACTTACGCGCAAATACCGTTGAGAAACTTATTAATCCATCACTTCCCTCTAGTTTTTGGGTTAAATAACAGGACAGACTGGGTTCTATAGCCTTGGCTGGCAACCAGTCTACCGCAGAAAGTAACGGCAACCTACTGCGAGATAATCATCTGCCCGGTCAGTCATGTCTCTTTCACGACATGATCACCGGAGCGTCTATGGCACATAACTGACTGACCTTTCTCATATCACAAAATTATTATTTGTCCGTTGCTTTTGTTATTTTTATATGCCATGTTGTTTTAGTACCTGGGCGGTTATGTCTCTCCACTACTTCTTATTCTGTAGCTCTAAAGATTTTTGGTATACTGACAAGTATTTCTATGCTTTGTTCTGATATCCATTTACTCAAATTCGTTCTGTCGGTTACTCATTATTTCTTCTTGTTCCTCTTGGCTTCAGAAAGTTCTGTGACGGTCAAGTTCTCTAAGTCTTTTTTTATTATTTTATTTTATTTTATTTTTCTATAATCATATCACCCCAAGCAGGGCAGTTTATGCCATTGGTGAGCAGGGGTGTTACATAAAAGGAAACTTATGAGAAAGACGGACAGGTTATAGGGGGTGTCAGGAAGTGGTTAAGAGAAAGATGAGAATATTCATGTGATGAGAGTGGAGTGGAAGGAGAAAGTTGCAAGAGAGAGAATGCATGCCAGTGAGATAGGAGATGACTATTGATTTTACATTTAAAATCTTTGAGATTGTAGCTGTCGGAGAAGCAAATAAACGAAGGGAATTCCACAGGAGGAAAATGCGAAAAAAGAAGCTATTAGAATGGAAGTTGCTATTACATTTAATTGGTTTCACAGTAAAATAGTGGAACCAAGTTGCTAATTTATTGGCTCGAGTAAATTTATATATAGGGGGCACCAGTGAGCTATGTTCATCGGAGCAGAAACCGTAAAAGTATTTGTAGAAGAGACACGGGGAAGCCGCATTACACATGTGAGAAAACGCCTGTATTTGAGCTGTCAAATCGGGATCGATCACATTACAGATTCTCCGATTGATTTGGTCAAGGACGCCTAGGTGGATAGCAGGGGCACCCGACCAAATATGATAGCATTATTCAATACACGGGCGGATGGTAGATTTATAAATGTGAAGGATGTGTTCATAAATTTCAGTAATCTCTTTTCTTTGAATCTTCCTTGTGATTCACATGATCTGTCCATATTATTCTCAGTAAAGCTTAGAATAAGCGTCTGTGGCCTTATCTTCTTTTCAACAGTGAGGGAATTACAACCTCCAGAAAAACAGATCTGAAGACTTATGCTTTCTGTTTTTAACAACGGTAAAATCATATAGTGAGATTAAGGATAGTACAACGAAAGAGAAAATAGTAAATTCAGAATTTTGTATTTCAATATTAAAACTAGCAGCATAGCACGGCGTTGCTCGGGTGTAATGAAAGCTTTAAAACTAAAGGATAGTACAACGAAAGAGAAAATAGTAAATTCAGAATTTTGTATTTCAATATTAAAACTAGCTGTATAGCACGGCGTTGCTCGGGTGTAATGAAAGCTTTAAAACTAATCCATGGTCCTGGAGCTCAGACTCCTTGGACGTTGGCACGGAAGACTAAAAAGCAATAGATGTTTCCAGTTAAAGCGAAACCGTATACTGAAAGAAAAATGAATAGATGTAAGTCAAATTTTGGTTTCCGGTATCGATATCAAATTAGTGTTTTTCGTTGTAAACTGAATTTTGAAGGCTAAATAAGTGTAATATAACAATCTGGCCCCACCCGAGAAAGGCTGATGCAAGCGGGGGTGTTTCCGGTCGTTGAAAGGAACGGATGTTTGTTTGACCTTATTTCCGGCAGTAGCGGAAATGGCTACAGAGGCAAACAGAACAGGTGTCTCTGAGAATTACGTGGGCGTGCGTGGGCGAGGCAAAATCCGGAAGTCCCGGTTTGGAGATTATAAAAAGATCTCGGCGCACGGATTTCACCAGACAGAGAGCCAGACAGACCAGAGTAGCAGTAGAGGAGCGACAGAGATCGGCCGGTGAAGAGAGACACTCCCGTCAACCCATTAGAAGCGCGCTCTCTCACTCTCTGTTCCCTAGGCTACACGGTTCATCGTCATTAATAAAAAATACAACATATATTTTTATATATATTTGCGGTTGTTCGTCGATATAACTGGAACCAGCATTCGCTAGGCGTATGATTCTGTGAAAATGGATATTAAAAAAAAATAAAAAAATAAAAGAACAATGAAACATCGAGCTGGTAGAACAATTTTCACGATGGACACGAACATTGTTGGGTTGCCGATGTAGGCTCCCCTATATATTTTTTTGTTGTTTTTTTTGTTTCGGCA
Source organism: Ascarosepion bandense (assembly GCA_037127315.1). Taxonomy (NCBI): domain Eukaryota; kingdom Metazoa; phylum Mollusca; class Cephalopoda; order Sepiida; family Sepiidae; genus Ascarosepion; species Ascarosepion bandense. Next base: position 157,451 of record JBBBDQ010001428.1, read on the forward strand.
TGCACATGTTTTGTTGTTTTGGCGTGCACATGTTTTATACAATTGTCGGGCTTGTGTGGCATGGGGAGGAGTGTGAGGGTGTTGCGCTTAAAATGTTCTTAGGTGAACATTTTGGAAAATGGGTGGGCGAGGAATGTAATATAACAATCTGGCCCCACCCGAGAAAGGCTGATGCAAGCGGGGGTGTTTCCGGTCGTTGAAAGGAACGGATGTTTGTTTGACCTTATTTCCGGCAGTAGCGGAAATGGCTACAGAGGCAAACAGAACAGGTGTCTCTGAGAATTACGTGGGCGTGCGTGGGCGAGGCAAAATCCGGAAGTCCCGGTTTGGAGATTATAAAAAGATCTCGGCGCACGGATTTCACCAGACAGAGAGCCAGACAGACCAGAGTAGCAGTAGAGGAGCGACAGAGATCGGCCGGTGAAGAGAGACACTCCCGTCAACCCATTAGAAGCGCGCTCTCTCACTCTCTGTTCCCTAGGCTACACGGTTCATCGTCATTAATAAAAAATACAACATATATTTTTATATATATTTGCGGTTGTTCGTCGATATAACTGGAACCAGCATTCGCTAGGCGTAACAGACTTACGTTTGGTGCCTAAGTGACTTGCTGTTTTGAGACAACAAAACAGATAGATACGAGCTGGTTACCACGGCGACGATTGAAAATTCAACGGACTTAAAACTACCAGATAGAAGACGAAAATAGTAAACAACAGGACGAAAATATATAGCAGCCGCGCGACTAAGTGACTATAGACGTCAGCCAAGGTAGGTGACTCTTTGATTTGATAGTGTGTGTGTTCTCTGCTCGTGTTTATAATAAGTCCAGTTAGAAAAAAATACAACAGCATACTTTTGCCGATCTGACCCTAGAATTGAGAAGTGTGGATTGTTCGGTGTCGGACACATTAAGGGTAGAACGGAGGGGGTGCAGGCAGAGAGTAGTACGCTTAGCGGAGAGCGCATAGGGTTGGGGTTGACGGGAGTGTTAAAGTTGAGATATTTACCTATCTGTAAGTACAAAACATCTGAGTTAATGATTTATTTTTCTTTTTTTGTTAATATTTTACCATATATGTGAAGTGAGTTTACTGGTATGTTGCTTAATTAATCGTACTTTTATTGAGTAAGTGAAATGTAAAATCATGTAAAGGAAGTTTCTTCTACTCTTTAAAGTGTATAATTGGATTAACTTGTTGATAACAATGTTTTCGTTGGGTTGTGCAGTGTTCGGTTTTCTTTTTTTTTGTGGATTTCTTTTCAATGACTGTACACTACAAAATGATTTACATTTCTATGGTTGTGAATTATGCTTTTGTGCATGTTCCCATCAATTCAGCATCCTCTGTGAATTTTCATTTATGTGACTTGGGAAATATCTTTTGAAGATATATTAATTTCTGAAAACTTTATATTGACACGGATAGACCTGCAGATTCCACAGTTGATCGGAACAAAAAGAAAGATACAAACGTGGAAAATTATTAATAGTATCTAAAGCATAAAGTAAATTATACGTCTCTGGTGGGTTGGTCCCCAATTACGCAGTAATTTCCCAATTTTTCAGTGGACACCATGCCGGTAGAATTGCGCGATATGGAGGAGATTCCTATCCGCAAACTAGTAAATACCTTGGAACAGATAGATATGGAGAGATTTAGTGAAGGATGTGAGGAACTCCCGAAGAAGTTGACAATAGGAGTCATTGCTGGCGTGGTCGGCGTTATGATAATCCTTGGAATAATAGCTAGGAAGCGGATTTTTAAGTGTAAAAGAAGCAACAGTGCTTCGGGAAAGGAAATTGAGTTATCCGTTGTGAATAGTACTCCGGGTTCAACGGATGTTCGGCACTCGGGTGTCTCTGCGTTGGACAGAGGGATGTCGGCAGGTCAGATATGCTTGGATTCGAATCCAGAGGAAGTAGTTCAAGGAATAGAAAACATTGTACAAACTAAGGAACTACGAGTCACGGGTCCATTTTTTTTAGACTAAATTAATATAGATGAAACCTCTAATCCTCCACAAGTAAATTGCATGCGGATTAACGTTGGAATCAGGGTAATTTTCTTCATTTTCTATTGAACATTTCTCGGTCAGACTATGAATGATATGTACGGCAGATAATGGCCATTTTTTCTGTGTTCAAACATAGTATGTTTGAAATTAAATTAAATTAAATGAGGTTACATGTGTAACAATAAACACGAGCAGAAGCACGCATGGTGTTGGTCAAAGGTCATTTACTCGATGTTAGTTTAGAAACTGGGGCGCGGTTACCGCCTATAATCATGTGGTTATGCATCGAGGAGTCTACGCTTATGGACAGAGTCGAGAAAGAAAATGAACATTTTTAAGAACTTTGCCCAATTCTGTGAAAATGGATATTAAAAAAAAATAAAAAAATAAAAGAACAATGAAACATCGAGCTGGTAGAACAATTTTCACGATGGACACGAACATTGTTGGGTTGCCGATGTAGGCTCCCCTATATATTTTTTTGTTGTTTTTTTTGTTTCGGCATGCACATGTTTTGTTGTTTTGGCGTGCACATGTTTTATACAATTGTCGGGCTTGTGTGGCATGGGGAGGAGTGTGAGGGTGTTGCGCTTAAAATGTTCTTAGGTGAACATTTTGGAAAATGGGTGGGCGAGGAATGTAATATAACAATCTGGCCCCACCCGAGAAAGGCTGATGCAAGCGGGGGTGTTTCCGGTCGTTGAAAGGAACGGATGTTTGTTTGACCTTATTTCCGGCAGTAGCGGAAATGGCTACAGAGGCAAACAGAACAGGTGTCTCTGAGAATTACGTGGGCGTGCGTGGGCGAGGCAAAATCCGGAAGTCCCGGTTTGGAGATTATAAAAAGATCTCGGCGCACGGATTTCACCAGACAGAGAGCCAGACAGACCAGAGTAGCAGTAGAGGAGCGACAGAGATCGGCCGGTGAAGAGAGACACTCCCGTCAACCCATTAGAAGCGCGCTCTCTCACTCTCTGTTCCCTAGGCTACACGGTTCATCGTCATTAATAAAAATATAAATTATATTTTTATATATATGCGTGTTTGTTGTTTGTCGATATACAACATAAGTCCTCTGAGTAAATGGTATCATGGCTGAGACTAAGAACTACAATTATACCTACTTAGAGCCAAACCCGAAGCAAAAACTAAAATAAAAGGACTGAAAATAATGTAGACATACAGGCAGATAAACCGACACACTCACAAAAAAATTGCCTTATATATATATATATATATATATATATATATATATAAGGCAATTATATGTATGTCTGCATTATTTTCAGTCCTTTTATTTTAGTTTTGCACTATTGTAAGAACTGCCACCCTGAAACTTCTGAATATCGTTTCTTATGTCTTTCTCTATGAGTGTATCAAATTTGATTAAAATCGGACCACTCCTTCTATAACTCGATTTTTTCGATTTCGGGGATCAGTCAGTTAAGTGCCATACGTGAAACACGCTTGGGCGATAATGTCTCGAAAGATACATGACTGACTGGGCAGAAGATTATCCCGCACTAGGTTGCCATTGCTTTCTGCGCTCGACACAAAATCTAGCTAAGAACACTCGCAGATGCTTATAGTACAACTTTGTAAATTTTCACGAAGATCGGTTCAGCCGTTTTGGAGTCTATATGTAACGGATACACACACACACACACACAGACAAAGTTCCATTTATAAATAAGTTTAGATAAATGCATACAATTTATAGTAACACATTCAGTGCAGATCACAATCTGGAATTAAAACTTTAAGATTTTCTTAAAAACGGAAGGTCAGTTCGGATAAATGCAAGAAATCCCGACGGAAACATCTCAAGGGAAGTAAGTTTATTTTGCCCAAGGTAAGATAATTATTTTTGTTTCGTAAATATCAAGTACTGCGATAATTTTACATGACTAAAATTTTGCGTTTATTTTTATATATTTAAAAATAAAATCAAAACAAAGAAGATAAAACAAAAAATAAATAAAACCGAAAATACCAAGACTCGTAAAAAATATACACGTGTAAAATAGCTTTTAAACTTTGGTACAAACACTTGAATGTCTTGCTATGAACAAGTCTCAGGTGTGCCGAAGATCTTTTGTCACAGGTGTGTAATTGCGACGAAGTACCTTAGACCGACCCACTCGGGGATGTCAACACCTGCTTTGAGTAGCAAGGGAACGCTATTAATGGGTAGGAAAGGGGTATTTTCAAAGAAAATAATAAATTAGGTTAGCTTTTAAGGGTGGCTAGAGTTTGGGGAAAAATAATTCTATGAACAAATTACTACATCGTTAACATTAATTATGTACATGAATACATATGGAAATCTATAGATTTAACAAATTCATAGAATGTAGCAAGCAGGAAAATGCACAAAGACACACGTATTAGGACACACATCACCGACATAGAGACACGAGCCAACATACAGCAGTTTCCACATACACAAATATATTGAACACAAAACTAATTACAAATCACTAAAAACAAACGCGTGCACAAGCAGACATCCTAAAATAGGGCTACTAAATGATTATTAAATACGCAACCACTTGGAAATTGTAAATACATCCAATATATATATATATATATATATATATATATATATATATATATATATAAATTAAAATAATACATAGAACTGTGAATATTTCTTATAAAAGATATTAATAATAAATAAATAAATAAATAAATATATATTTATTTATTTATTATTAATGATATCTTTTATAATAAATATTTACAGCTCTATATATTATATATCGGGCACTGTTTTAAATTAATGTTTTGGACGTTGTAAAAATTCTTTCTTCGTTCTATATTCACTCGGATATATATATATATATATATATATATATATATATATATATATATACACACACACACGCACGCACACACACACACACACACACATATATAGTCATCCGCAGACACATCCGCAGACAGATCCGTCTCGCTTTATCACAGCTTATCAGTACAGTTAGACTCCGATTGCGATTGCCTTTAACCTTTAATCCAGGACTGAAACCCCACCGAACTGGCGTCAGTCGGCGATTCCACCTCCGAGCCATGGGCGCCCGGCAGAAGGAGGCTGACCCTTTATATTATCATTATACACGCCCAACAGCTGAGAGTGTTCTAATTCACTGCTGAATGAATGATGAGTAGATGCTATAGTCGCTACTGTATTTCAAAGTCCACACACACACACACACACACACACACACACACACACACACACACATATATATATATATATATATATTCAATTTGTTATAGATATTATATTACTTATATACTATGTATGAGTGGTACTTATTTGAAAGCGCTTAATATCAGTGATAGAGATAACATATTCAGTTAGATAGGTGTGAGTTGTGACTCTGGATTTAACGCTTTTGTGTTCGTCATATGTATAATATATATATATATATATATATATATATATATATATATATAATTTCATCAAGAAACGTTGTATAAACTTCCGGTTTATCGGTTGTTTGAAACAAATCTTTCGATTTAGGACATGTAAAAATTAGAGAAAGAAGGACCTAATGGATTTCCTATGCTGACTACGTTAATGTGGATGAAGGGGTTACCATTATTGTCAAAAATGGAGTTTTTGTGATACTGGCGATGAGTAGCTTCCGAATAATTGCTGTTTTTTTTGTTTTTTTTTTTTGAGGAGGAGGAATTTATGGGTGTTTGTAGTTATATTTAATGTCTCTTTAACTTGAACATTATTTAAAAAAAAATTATACATCCAGTGAACCTAGCATATTAACTTTGTGTTTAGTTGCTTTAAATATATGGAGGAATTCATTTGTTCATGCGGTAGTATAATTGCTAGGCATGTATGGATCTATGATGTGATTTAGGGTTTTTATACAGGTGTAGGCATTTATGACACGATAGGACGGATAAGAAAACATGGGTTATTACCATACAAGGATGTGCGTTGTGGTGCATTGGATATCGGCTCGGAACGAGAAATCGGAGAGCCGATTTCGAATTCCAGTTGAATTCATTGCATTCACTTACGCGCAAATACCCTTGGGAAAGGTATTAATCCGTCTCTTTCTTCCAAGGCTATAGAACCCAATCTGTCCTGCTATTTAACCCATAACTGGAAGGAAGAGACGGAATAATACATTTCCCAAAGTATTTGCGCGTAAATGAATACAATGGATTCAACTGGAATTCGAACTCAGCTCCCCGGTTTCTCGTTCCGAGCCGATCTCCACTGTACCACAACGCACATCCGCATGCAATGAGTACAACAGTATTAATTACTACAGAACGTCATTTCAAATACTTTAATAGCACGTTAAAATGTTTTATAATCATCTCGCCTCGAGCAAGGCATTTTATTACCATTGTTGTGCAGGGGGTCACATAGAATGAAATTTATGAGAAAGAGTGACAGGTTATAGGGGGTGTCAGGAAGTGGGTAAGAGACGGATGAGAATACTGATGAGAGTGGAGTGGAAGGAGAAGAGAGCATGAGAGAAAGGATTCAGGTTAGTGAGATAGGAGATGACTATTGACTTTACGCTTAAATTATTGGAGATTGTAGCTGTCGGGGAAGCAAGTACATGGAAGGGAATTCCACAGGCGTGAAGTGCGATAAAGGAAGCTGAGGGAGTAGAATTTGCGTTTACATCTTATTGGTTTCAATATATAAAAATAAATTAAAGCTCAATGTTACTAAAAAAAGAACCCCAAAAACTATGCAACCCATATAAAGGGAAAATTCTACTGCCTAATGGCAAATGTAGATCTTTTTGTTTATTCGATCTAACGTTCAGTGATGACTAGTAATAGAGAAAAGCCATCGTTTTAGATTCTCAGTTTTTGTTAAACTTGGCCCTTTTTTTTAAACTTTAACAATTTTTCTTTCCGTGTAAGCAATAGTTGAAATATCAAATTTGTTAATTTAATATTGGAAACAAAAATGCCTTTGTCTCTCAGGTGAAGTGGGCAGCACGAAAAAATCAGTTGCAATATTTTGATATTCTCTTATTTCCTGCAAATCTATCAGAATATCGATTGAATGAGTATTGATATGGACCCCTAATCAGTTACCTGTCAAAACTGTTTATTCTTAGTCATTTTTTTTTTTGCTAGAGAAAGTTCTAAAAGTGGTATAATGAGTTATTTATCTAATCTTTTCTGTAGTTAGTGAGAGTCCGCTCTAGTGAAGGGCAGGTTTCGGTGACTTATGTGTGTTTACACTGCTTATATACAACACGTTAAAATTTCCATTGGCTGAGTCCATGCGCCTATGGCTTAGGGAATAGCGACTCCGACTAACATCAAATCAGTCGAGTTTCGATTCCAGCCAGAAGCACTTGGATGTGTCTAGCAACACTGATGGGCTTGTATTTGGATGACTAATATATATATGCATACATTAGGTTATAGTAGGTTGCTTATCATTTTCTGGTTGTAGTGGGAGTCCGTTCTAGTGAAGCGTAATTGTATACTGTTGCAGGTTAACGGAAGTTGGCCTTGTGGTAGATAGCCCACTATAAGTCATAAAATGATTATAAAATCAAGAAAAGCAAACTGAGTTGAAAAATAACATTTATATATATACACATATCAATTAAAGTTTTTACATTTAAAATAATAACTTGAATATAGGTCCAACCGAGGGTAAAATGTTAATGGCAAATAATAAGCTGAAAGAGAAATAATGCTTAGGAATGTGCGGAGCGTGTAAGCGAGGAATGTCTTTGATGTAGTCGCTCATTAGGCCAGTAAGTAGTTTTTGAGACAAGGGAGAAGGAACGAGGCAAGCGTAGTAAACGCTCGACTTAAGTCAAGGGGATATTGATTACACTCTTCTCCTCAAGGTCTACCTGCTGGGGTCTGTCTGTGTCCGCTTTGTATATCTTCTTTTTGGATCACAGCAGCTCGTTTGGGATTTCACACTTGTATTTGATTCTGGGCTATCCATTGGCTGATAAATAAAATTCGCGTAGGCTCGCGAAATAGAAATTTAATATTTGATCAATTTTTATTTTTCAACCGGAACATCTGCGCGGATCCAGCGGCGCACGGATGACTTTTGGTCATTTGCTTTCTGGTCGTTATAAAGTAAACATACGTTCCATCGCTTTTGCTCGGCCGGTATCACCACAGTGTAAATCTGCGCCATGTGTTTTTCAAGGGAACAAATAAAAACAATGTCCAGTTGTCCAGTGTCGTACTGACTGACTTTTAGGTTTAGTGAAATTCTTCTTCCTTTATGTGCAATTTCCTTTCAGGACGTAAGCGATCATGGCTTTGCACATCTCCCTGTTCCTGGTGGCGCTAAGCACACTTTCTCCTGTTGCACCATGAAACCGTCGTTCCATCATCCACCTGATTAAGTCCTTCAAATATGTTATCCGCTGTCTTCCCCTGTCTCTTTTCCCCTTCATATGGCCTGTTAGTATCAGTTTCTCTAAGCCCTCTCTCCTCATTGCATGTCCCAGGAACTTCAGCTGTCTCTTCGTGATGTTCAGTATTAATTTCTTTTTCGTTTCCATCATTTCCAAAACCTCATCATTGCTTACATGCTCGACCCATGATATCCACAGCATCCTTCTGTAGAACAAGATTTCAGTTGCTTCCAGTTTTTCCTTCATCTTTGATGATATTATCCAGCATTCACGGCCACATTGAAGAACTGATATCACATAGCAATCCAGTACTCTCTTCTTTGTTTCTAGCAAAATTGTTCGGTTACAGCTAACTATATATATTATATATAAACATATATTATTAAACAGCATATATATATATATATATATATATTATATATAAACATATATTATTAAACAGCATATTTCTTCCGTAATTCATCAAAAACATGCACAACTAGGCCCGATGCTCTTCCTAATCTTCATAAATGAGGTCCCAGACGTGATCAAGTCCAAACTAGGCATTTACGCAGATGACACCACATTTTACCCCCGCATTAGTAAGAAATCCGGCGAGGCGGACAAACATAACCTCGCAGCTGATCTTGAGAAGGTTCTACACTCAGTGGTGGACTGGGGTAAGAAGTAGCTTGTAAACTTCAATGCTTCTAAAACGAATCTGTCAACCATCACTGGCAACCCCCCTGCCCCCCCCCCCAATTAGCATGGGCCAAGTGAGTCTCCCTGAAAGCAATATATTGCACCTCCTCGGCCTTATGCTATCTTCTGATCTCAAGTAGAATCATTACATTGAGTCAATAGCCGAATCCACTGCTTAGAAATTTGGGTCACTGTATCAGGCCAGGAAGTTTTTTTTCCGCCTTAATGCATCTTGCATATAAACAAACCTTCTGTCCATTAATGGAATACTGCTGTCATATGTGGTCAGACGTCCCTGCTGTGCATCTCACTGTTCCCCTACAGGCTCTAAAGGAGAGTCTGTAATGTGATAGGTCGCAACTTGCCAGCTCGACTCCAGCCACGTTTCATCGGCGGGATGTGGTGTCCCTTTATCTGTTCTATAAATATTTTCATGGCTTCTGCTCCAAAGAACTCGTGCCCCTCCACAAGATTTTTCCTCGTGCAACCAGACTAGCAACAAAATCCCACCCATTTTCAGTTAAATCAACCAAATGCAGCCGACAATTCTACTCCAGTAGCTTCTTTTATCGCACTTCCCGCCTGTGGAACTCTCTTCCATATTCTTGCTTTCCTAACAGCTACAGCCTCCAGGAATTTAAATGCAATGTCAATACCCATCTCATATCCACTTCACTCCAGTTCCTTCTACATCACTTTGTATATCTTTTTCTTTCTCTCTACCTTCGAGAATGTCTTCACACCTGTGTTCCCATCCTTCTCTTGACTTTTCTCTGACACCCACTGTAACTGGTCCGTCTTTCTCTTCACTCTCCTCCTGTCTAAACTTTTACTCTTATGTAGACCCCTGCGCATCAGTGGCAGTACCGCCTTGCTTAGGATGAAAGGATTAATATATATATATTATAGAAAATGGAAGACTGCACACTTTGTTGTTTCTAATCAAAATAACCACATAAAATATAAACTAGCGAGGACTAATATAGTGTATTAGTTTTAATGCCAAGGGAAAGTCTGCGTTTTGTCTCATAAATAAATTACTTATACTAAACATACTACATGGCATCTATCCAACCAAAGTGCAATAAAAATAATTTATTATATCATTATTTACAAGAACCCTTAAGAAATAATTTAGTCGAAAATACAAACTGCTATTTAAATCACAATATCAAAAGCATCACGCTATAAGAGAAGTACTATATATCAAGAAATTCTCTCTTACCTTTAACTTTACATTATTTAACAGTGGAAATTAAATTTTGAAAATTTTCCAAAAATGGACAGATGTTTACGCGATGTCCTGACGCTCGAGTAACGTGATTGCATTTAAAGAACGCTCCTTTTCAAATACACAACATATATTATGTAAGTGTCAGATAATGAGGATAAAATAAGAATATCGGAAACTTAGCAACCTTGAGAATGAACAGGGAAGTGTCTGAAAGAGCTTGGTAATTTATTAATCATGGAACATTTTTACATTCCTTATTTTGAGTAAAAAGGAAATATGTAAAAACATGGCAAATCTTAAATAAAATATCAACACAATCTGTTTAAAAGAAAGATTGCTGCCCAAATATACATGAATTGTATATATATATGTGTGTGTGCCTCTGTGTGTATATGTGTGTGTGTGTGTGTGTGTGTGTGTGTGTGTGTGTGTGCAGTGCCAACAATATATTAAAGAATAAAATGTTCAGCATTTGCTTGCTACTCAGTTTTCATCAATATCGCCCAAATCAGGCTGTAAAAGCAATATATATATATATATATATATATATATATATATATATATATTAATGCGTGTTTGATTAAATAATATAGACAAGATTTGTCTATTTGTTTTATGTAACTTTTTTCATATACTCTGATAAGAGTAATGGCATTATCATTAAGTGAAAAAAGAAAATTACAATATTGATACATAATCTTTTTAATGATCTACTCTAAGCTTTCAGTTTACATAGGCCATTTTCAAAGATGTCAGATTACATTATATATCACAAACATGGACAAGCGATAATATATATATTTTTTTGGGAATGACACTGGTAGTGTGGCTTTAAATTTACTGTTTTGAGTCTTGACGAATGTACAATTACCCCTTCAATGCTATTACTCCAAGGTTCACTCTGATCCCCTGTGATAGTACCAGTTAAGCTCCCATCTATGGGTCAAATTTTTTGCATGTGTGCCTTAGCGTGTGTGTTCGTTATGTGAATACACTTCATGTGTGTGTGTGTGTGTGCGCGCACACGTATGCGACGACTATGTGGATATGTACTGTGAGTGTGGGCTGTTTGCTTTTTGAAACCAGCTCAAAGTTATCATAGGCGCTTCCAAGCTACCAGCTCTCGTACCAGAAACGACACACTCTGTCAACAAAACCCCTTATTTTTATTGTATGGTACACAATGCACTACCCAATATATTTAAGGCCACGGCAATGCCAGAGTCTGATCATAACTCTAATAAATACGCATATAAATGCGAGATAATATAATATGTAATTATCACAAACACCTAAGGCGTGGCACTGTATAAGCGATTATGTTTTGTTTGATAGAGTGGAGCTTTTGCCGCACAAGCAAACTGACCACATTGAAGAAATCTTAGCGGGAGTTGATCGGTAGTTGGTTGGCTAATAGTTGAAAACAAGTGCATGCCGGACAGAAATCCCATGCATATATGTGTAAAACTAAAGGCACCGTTTAATGCCGACTTTCATTTCTCGTTTACGATAAGAGACTCCACTATATATATATATATATATATATATATATATATATATACAGAGAGAGAGAGAGAGAGAGAGAGAGAGAGAGAAAAGAAAACTCAACACGGCATTTAAATTGGCTATAAATTATAACTCATTTCAATGAGCTTAGTTAGCTCATTTCATCAGACCACACAATATTCCTTCCATTTGGTACAAAAAAATTTGCCGAATATCTTGTTGGATTATCCTCGCCGTTTAGGGACTGGATATCTATCTATCTATCTATCTATCTATCTATCTATCTATATATATATATATATATATATATATATATATATATATATATCAGTATGCGGTGTAGATATAGAAACATCCAAAGAAGTATCCTGTACATACAGTGGTAGCATAACTCTTAAGTGAGCTCTAAATATATATGTATATAAATACATATAGAGCGTATATAAGACAAGTTAAGGCAGACAGGTTATGTCATGATAAATCGGAAGTATAGTGTGAACCATTCGTGCAAAATCATGTGCACAATAAAGACGGTAGCTGATGATGGTTCGCCTGAAATAGGCCTACGCTTCCGATTTAGCATGAAATAACGTGTCTGCCTTAATTTTTCGTATATACATATATATATATATTCAACAGCAACTGGAATATTTTTATGTGAAATTAATGGTTAAGTGTAACATTAAAAATCAATCATGCTGGGAAATTAATAAAAATAACACCAAATAATACGTTATGTCTCTTTACCTTAGTGAGATAAATCTGATTGTGTGTGTGTGTTTCTGTTTGTGTATGTGCTTGTGTGAGTGTATGTTTGTGTGTGGAGTGAACCGGAGAGAAAGAGAAATAAGGAATAAATAAGAAAACAATAATAAAACTAGAATTTCTTGCTCTTTTTGTTTTCATAATTTTGGATCATGAGATCTAGAATCATTTTTTCCGTATTTTGAATTATCTGTGGTTGGTTTCCATTGGTCAGATAGCTCTTACATTTTTATGTCATGTTAGTGTGTGTGTGTGTGTGTGTGCGCTCTCGCTCGCGCCTGTAAGTTTCTTTGTATGTGTGTGTGCGTGTGTCTGTGTACGTTTCTTTATGTGACGTTTGCACTCACGCACATGTTTTTGAGCGCATGTCTGAATTTTAGTGAGCATTTTTTGTCTGCGTGTGTATTTGATTATATTTGATTACATTTGAATATATTTGATTGCATTTAAGTGTATTTTGATATATTTGAGTGTATTTGATTGTATTTCAGTGTATAAGATTGTATTTCAGTGTATATGATTCCTCAAGTTGACATTAGAAAGAAATCAGAAAGCTTTTTTTAATCGTATCACCCCGCGCAAGGCGGTAACGCCACTGATGTGCAGGCGCTACATGAGGGTAAAAAAATTAAATAGGAGGAGAGTGAACAGAAAGACGAACCAGTTAGAAAGGAGCAAGAGAAGGATGGGAATGCAGGTGTGATGACAGTTGCAAAGGTGGAGAGAAAGGAAAGGATATACAGGGTGGTGAAGAAAGAACTAGAGTCAAGTCGTTAAGAGATGAGTATTTAAATTCCTGGAGGTTGTAGCCATCAGGAAAGTAAGAATATGGAAGCGAGCTTTACTGTCAGGAAGTGCGAGAAAAGAAGCTGAAGGAGTAGAATTGTCGTCTGCATTTGGTTGATCTAACTGTGAATGGGTGAGAGCCAGTTGCCAATCTGGTTGCACGAGTAAACACCTATTGCAGAGGCACCAGTGACTTAAGTTCGTTGGAGCAGAAGCCATGAAAGTATTTATAGAACAGACAAAGGGAAGCCTCATACCATCGGTGGGGAAGTGACTGGAGTTGAGCCGCCAAGTCGGTACCTATCACATTACTGATTCTCCTTTGAAGCCTGTCAAAAACATTGAGAAGAACAACAGAGGGGCCTGACCATCTATGGCAGCAGTATTCCATGCACGGACGAATAGTTGGTTTGTATATATGCAGGATGGATTCAGGCGGGAAAAACATACTGGCCCGACACGGTGACCCAACCTCCTTAGCAGTGGATTTAGCTAAGGTGTATGTGTCTATGTCTGCACCAAATGTCTAGTTGATATTACGGGTTTTGATAGTGTCGGAGCGTGAATGAACTGCTGATGAAATGATCATTATAAGTCTTGGAAATACATTTTATTATTGAAGTAAAAACATGTGTATCGGGAAATTTGACGGTATATGTCTATGCATTTTAACTGAACTGATATCTTCTTCTTCAATTGGTTATGGATCAAATGAGAAAGTGCCTGGATTCCAAATTGTTAGCTAAAATTCCCCGAAATTCTGCGTCTGAGTTAATGTTTCGGACGAGCTCATGTGCGGTTCGCCTCTAAATGGAAAGTGGCTCTGACTGTCGCCAATCAGAAGTATTTACGGGATTTCGTAACGGGCGTAAACGTAATTTTCCAGTGTCTGAAAGCGCTTATCGAGGGTGGGCCAGAAACTGATCATCTCTGGTCGGGTCGGCGCGGTGAGGGGGGTATGATGTTGAAAGACCCGAAACCCCCTATTGATCCTCGCGATGACATCACTGACGACACTCTCTAGCGCCCCCATTACGGTGCGTATGCTTGAAGTTCTTATTATTTTTATTATTATTATAATTATTATGTGAAACTCTTGATTGCTTTTGTGTTGGGAAAAGGTGTCCTATATTAAGGTGAGCCATAAATATATTTTTATAAATCAACGATTAATTTTGCACGGTTTCTTAATTTCTCAATTTTTTTTATTAGAGATAATGTCTCTTCGGAAAACATCAAATTATTTTGAATAGCTTGAGAACCAACACAATGTCAAGATTGTGAAATATGAAACGATCAGAGGGGACTTTATTGCGCAAGCATATATATACACCAGGGTATGGGATTACTCAATCGGAAAAGACATTCATTAAGTGAGCTTTTGTCACGTTTCTTCAGCTTTTCAATCATGCATTTTTACTAAAAATGTAAAAACAAACGACATGCAGCTACAACTTGGTTTGCAAATATCAAGTAGAGTCGGAGTTTGCTGTGTTTTTAATAATTTTCTTCAATGATTGCCCTGATAATTTACTTTAAAAAAAAGTAAAGAAATGCTTGTAGTTTTCTTACCTCTACTTTTTTTGTAGGGAGTTAAGAGATAAATGTTACTACTGTAAAGTGAAAAAGAAAAGTAGCCGAATGTTTTGTTGAATAAAGTGTTAACTGCCTGCACGTTACTGTGGATGCCACCTGTTTGTGCATTTAGAGTGAGAAATGTGGTTTAAAAAAAGTGAGTTTATGATAATTATAGTTGTTATAATTATAATTTAATATTATTTTTGCGCTATAATTAAATGATTATAATTTTACCAATTCTAACTGTTGAATTAGTTATATGCAACTGCTCGAATAGATTCTTTTCTCGCACTTCTCGCCTGTAAAACTTTCGTCAGTTTATTAGCTACCCTGATAACTACGACCTCCAAATATTTAAATGCAACACCAACTGCCATTTTCGACGTTTCCTAATCCCGTTCATCAATATTTTGGACGGTAAAATGTGTGATAGTTTATGTGTACGGTCATGTACGGTGCGGTGGATGTCGGCTTGAAAGGGGAAATCGGACGAAATCGGCGAGCCGAGTTCCAATTCCAGTCGAACACTCTGCATTCACTTACATACTGGCACCCTTGAGAAAGGTATTAAACCGTCCCATCCCTCCAGTTATATGTTAAATAACTGAGGTCTGCTGTTCATGCGATCTGTGGCAAACTTCTGCACCGATTGTTTGTTATCAGCGGTTCCAAAAATTGTCGATGGTGCTACACAAGCCTTCATCACTCTAAACAATTCTTTGTGTAGCAGTCTGAGTTAGACACTTATACGTCGAAATCGACGGGAAAGTCCATAATAATGGTCATGTAGAAACACTAATCTCTTGAAAAAAAACCTCTAATCAGTGGTTAACTGGGGCAAGTAATGACCTGTAAATTTGATTGCTTCTAAAACAAAACTGCTCTTCTCTTTATACCATAGACAAACTTTCCAGCCAGCCATCATAATAGATGACGTTAGTCTCCTGGGGAGCAAAACACTGCTCCTCCTTGGCCTCACTCTCTCAATCAACTTAAAATGGAACTTTTATATCGAATCTACTGTGAGGAATCTTAGGTGTCTGCGTCGAGTAAGAAATATTTTTTGTAAAAATCTATCTTGCACATTTATAAATCTACTACTCTTCGGTGCATTGAATATTGTTGCCATTCTTTTAAGGTGCTCCTGCTGTTAATCTGGAGGATTTTGAGAAAATCCAAAGAAGTATCTGCAATGTAATGAGTCCTGACTTGGCATCTCGACTTCAATCGTTTTCTCACTGACGTGATGTGGCTTTCATCTTCCTTTTCTACGAATATCTTCAAGACAACGGTTTTGACTATTTTTCCTTGGTGCCGCAAAAAAAAAAAAAAAATGAAGTTAAGCATGCTACACTATTGGTATCTAAGTTACACTCTTTCACCGTTGAAATAATTAATGTAATCGACTCTTCTACTCTGACAGTCTTTTCTTACAATTCTTATCTGTGGAACTGAATGTACTTGCTTCCCTGATAGCTACAATCTCTAAATATTTAAATGGAACGTCAACTGTCATCTGTTATTTTCTTGAAACCCGTTCACAATATATAAAAACTATTTTTCATGCTGATTGTAGACAGTCTTTTGTCTAACTGTAGCCCCTTGTCAAAATACTGCCCTTGTTTAGGGTGAAATAATTATTTTTTCGCACAATCCTTGTATGTGGAACTGATTTCAATGTACTTGTTTCCCTGATAGCTACCATCTTTAAAAATTTAAATGCAACGTCAATTGTCATCTGTTATTTTCTTGAAACCCGTTCATTATATATTCTTTCATCCATGCTCATTTTAGTCAGTCTTTTGTCTAATTGTGACCTCTTGCGCACTAGTAAATATACTGCCCTTGCTTGGGATGAAATAATTATTTTTTTCTTTTTTGTAAATAATAATAATTTTTATGAACATGAGAATTTGATAGTATAATATATTTTTTTATTTACATATATTTATGGACACGAAACATCTTTCAAAAGAAGATAACGCGTAAAAAGTTTACATTATTTCCTAATAGATAAACGAAATGGTATAAAAATGCAGTTTAATATTGACTTCTATTGAAATTAATAATTCGCAAGTTTGTATATTTATTTTAGTCAGTCTTTTGTCTAATTGTGACCTCTTGTGTACTAGTAAATATACTGCCCTTGCTTGAGATGAAATAATTATTTTTTTCTTTTTTGTAAATAATAATAATTTTTATGAACATGAGAATTTGATAGTATAATATATTTTTTTATTTACATATATTTATGGACACGAAACATCTTTCAAAAGAAGATAACACGTAAAAAGTTTACATTATTTCCTAATAGATAAACGAAATGGTATAAAAATGCAGTTTAATATTGACTTCTATTGAAATTAATAATTCGCAAGTTTATATATTTATTTTAGTCAGTCTTTTGTCTAATTATGACCTCTTGCGCACTAGTAAATATACTGCCCTTGCTTGGGATGAAATAATTATTTTTTTCTTTTTTGTAAATAATAATAATTTTTATGAACATGAGAATTTGATAGTATAATATATTTTTTATTTACATATATTTATGGACACTAAAAAACATCTTTCAAAAGAAGATAACACGTAAAAAGTTTACATTATTTCCTAATAGATAAACGAAATGGTATAAAAATGCAGTTTAATATTGACTTCTATTGAAATTAATAATTCGCAAGTTTGCGAGAGCACATGTATTTTGAATGATCATTGAAGATAGAATTGGGACAAAAGTAAGACTCACAATATTTTAATCGTGGAATGGTACCATTAGAAGACGAGTAATGGTAATATTAACCCATTTTTCTATGAAGAAACGTTTGGTATTAATGTTTATGGTTAAAATTTATAAAATCTTGCTCTTGAGAATTTTTTTTAAAGAAAAACAGGTTTCATAGATTCAAGATAGTTATTGCTCTTTCTGGTATGGACGGATGGTTCCTTAGTAAAATTTTATTTGAAATGGTGTGAAATACCAACATGTTGGTTATGTTATTACTAGCATCATAGCCCGGCGTTGCCCGTGCAACTCAGAACATTTTTAATTAAATGATTAATGCAGCGTTTTGCGATTTCCGAGCGCTTGTAGTCGCCGTCTCACTTTAAAACTCAGTTATATAAAATATAAATATATAAAAAATTGTTGTTTAAAAATTGTTAAAAAATTCTATTAAAAAATCTAATGTTTTTTGTTTTGCGTAAACGTGAGTTGATGTTTTGTGTGAGATTGTAAACAACATTGAGTTTGTTTTTGTTTCAAAATTACGGAGGAAAATATTTACATTTTTCTGTTGAATAAATGAATTTCAGAAATTTAATTTTAGAGAAAAATTTTGCATTAATGCCACCCGAATTACAGACACTTGATTTCCTGCATGAAATATTTCTCAAAAAAGAGATTTATTTTTTTAATTTAATTTTCTGAACTATGAAATATTAAATCTGAAAAAAAAAAGACGTAAATAATTAAATTGTATCAAACTTACTGGGTAAAATGTTTGCATTTTTTAATAAATGAATTTCAGAAATTTTCGAAGAATATTTAAATATCTAGACATTTAATTTTAGAGAAAAAAGTTACATTCATGCCACACAAATTACAGACAGTTGATTTCTTGCATGAAATATTTAGCAAAAAAAAGCTTTATTTTTTTTAAATTTTATTTTCTGAAGTACGAAATATTAAATCTGAGAAAAAAATGAGTCAAATAATTAAATTAACCATTAGCACATTTTTTTTTACACATTTTGTTTTGTTTAAAAAAACACATTTTCAAAAAAACATTTCTTTTGTTTCAAAATCATGGGGGAAAATATTAACATTTTTCTGTTGACCAAATGAATTTTTCAAACGTCGGAATAAAAAGTAAATATAAAGGCTCATTTTTTTTTTGGTTTGTCGCGTTTGACACGTGTGATTTGATTTCTGTGACGTAATCTAGCAACCATATTAGATCTTAGAGATTTTACTGAGCAAATGTAAACAATCCGCTCCATTAGCCAAAAAGTGCGAAAGGGAAAATTGCTGAACTTAAACTCAAAAAGTATGTGTCAGACTGGCTTCCCTGTAGATATGTGTCCCTAGAAAGTTTGAATGGCGTAGCTTAAAAAATGTAGGCTTGCATAGCTTACAGTCACACACAGACTAACAGATTGCCTTATATATATATATATATATATATATATATATATATATATATATATATATATAAACAAAAATAACAACTAGCGTAGAATATTTCCAGATTCTAACAGTAAGATCGATTATGAATTATTTAGACCAAATAAATATATGAAAGCATGATAAATTAATGGTTTGCTATTCGGATTGAGGGATGAAAAAGATGTGTTCGTTGTATTCACTTAGACACAGATACGTTTCAAATAAAGTCAAATAAAGTATGAATACATTTCTTCTCCATTACATCTATGTGCAAAACAGTATAGTAGACTAGATCCTATAGACTTGGATAGTCACCTATATAGTAGAAGTATAACTTGGAATTCTATTCGGATTAATGTTTGGGAACCATTTCTCTATATTCGTCTTTTGCAAAAAAAAAAGTAGTTTATTTTTACTGCTTGATTCTAAGAATTGTGTTACTTAATCTTCTTTTATGTGCCCTGTCTCTTCAGGACGTAGGTGATCATGGCTTTCAACGTTTCCCTATCCCTGGTGATTCTGAGAATGCCTTCTCCTGGTACACCATGCAATCCTCGTTTCGTCATCCACCTGATTAGGTCCTTAAAATATGTTATCCGTTGATTTCCCCTGTCTCTTTTTCTCACTATCTGGCTTGTTAGTATCAGGTTCTCCAAGCCCTCCTTTCATTGCATGTCCCAAGAACTTCGGCTATCTCTTCATGATGCTCAGTATTAAGTTCCTTTTTATTTCCATCATTTCTAAGACTTCATCAATGTTCACATGCTCGATCCATGATATTTGCAGCATCCTTCTGTAGAACCACATTTCAGTTGCTTCAAGTTTTTCCTTCATCTTTGATGATATTGTCTAGCATTCACTGCTATATTGAAGTAGGACGGACTGCACGTAGCAATCCAGTACTCTCTTCTTTGTTTCTAGCAACATTATCCAGTTCCTTAATACTTTACTCAATTTCTGGAAGGATATCTGTGTCGCACTTTCCTTTCTCTGTTATAACACTTACCAAGTATTTAAAATTTTGTACCTGCTTGATTCTTGTATACCCGACCTTTATTTGGAATATTATGCTGCTCTTTTTTGCTGATGACCATACATTCGGTTTTCTTGCAGTTTATTTCTAGTCCTTTCTTGTTACTTTCTTCAGCTAACTTCTGTAGGAGGTCTTGGAGTTTCCTTTCTGCGTCTGCTATCAGCACTGTATCGTCTGTGTATCTAAGGTTGTTTAAATTGTGGCCTCCGACTACGAATCCAGGCATATCTTCTAGGGTCCTCAAAATATTCTCGCTGTACAAATTAAACAGATCCGGTGAAAAGACATATCCTTGTCTTACGCCCCTTTCTATCTTTGCATATCTACTCAATTCATTACCTGTCCGTATGCAAGCGATTTGCTGCCAGTAAAGATTCTTGATTACTCTCAACCATTTCCCAAATGTTGTCCAGGCTGCCGAGCATCTCTATCAATTCCTTGAAGCGCATTTTACGACAAGGGATTCGTTCACACACACACACACACACACACACACACACACACACACACACACACACACATATATATATATATATATATATATATATATATATATATTATTACAGGTTTCATTGAATAATATAGACAAGTTTTGTCTATTTATTGTGTGTAAGATCCGTTCGTATGATTTGATTAGCTTGATAGTGTTGTCATGGAAAGACGACAAGAAATCGCAATAATTGTTGATTTTTTTATCAGGTCTGAGCTTTCGGCTTACATAGGCCATTATCAAAGGATGAACATTTAATGTTCAGTGAACATAGAACATTTAAATTATTATTAACAGAGTGGAGTCATACAGAGAAAATTAGACAGGTTCATTTTTTGTGTCGCACACACACACACACACACACACACACACACACACATATATATATATATATATATATTGTGCCGCACATATATACATATATATATAATATATATATTGTGTATTTGACCAGCGATCTCTCTTTTATGAAGGTTTCATTAAAAATAACAGACAAGCTATTGAAGTTAATTATTTTGTAATGTAATTTTCATGAGATCTTATGATTTATTTTCATTTCGGAACATAAGTTACATAGAAAATTTCAAGTAACTTTCGAGTATAGTGTTAGCCATTATAGAGAACGAAATTCATTTTACGTGGAACTGAATATGTGTAGTGCTTATGTATGTATGTAGAGTCATCTGTGTTTTATATTCCGAACACGGTAGGCAAGTTGTTGCCGAGTTCGTTGTTGATTTTATTAAGTGCTGCATTTTTCTTTTCATGCGTAATGTTTCCATTTTTTTAACTTAGATCGAAATGTCGATGATGCTATTAGATTTGTATGATCAAAAAGAATGTTAAAGATAAAGTTTCACTGGCCTTCGTGTAGGTTTCAATGAGATGGAATAGAAATATTTTCTGAGAGATGCAACGTTAGTCTTCTATTCAACTGCGTATTGATGTGTCCAATGTAATTATTTACGGATTTGAATTTATCAAGAACAAAATTCATCAAATATATATATATATATTAGTCATCCACATATAAGCCCGTTTCGCTGTATCACTGCCTATCAGTGTGGCTACACATATCCACTTGCTTTCTGGCCGGTTTGAAACTCGACCGATTAGGTATCAGATGGAGTCTCTACTCCCTAAGCCATCGGCGCATGGGGTCAGAGAAGGGAAATTTTAACGTCTATTCTGTAAGCAGTTTATACAGACGCCAGTCACCAAGAGAACTCAATTCATTTCTGAAGAGTCACGCATTATAGCCGAAGTGGAAACTGTTTTTAAAATTTTCTTCTCCACCTGGAATTATATATATATATATATATATATATATATAATATATTTATATAATCATATATATTTAGGTATCTATAAATATATAATATATATATAATCTCTATATATATACAAAAACATCTATATAAAACATATATATATATATATTATATATATAATACATATATATAAATTATATAAAATATATATAAGAAATATATATATATATAATATATATATATATATACATATATTATACATCTATATAAACTATATATGTATAATATGTACATATATATATCTAAACTTATTTAGAAATGAAAATTTGTCTATGTGTGTGTGTATGTGTCTGTGTCTGTTACCTATAGACTCCGAAACGGCTGAACCGATTTTATTGAAAATTTACACAATTGTACTATAATCGAAAAAATCGGGTAATAGAAGGAGAGGTTCGATTTTAATCAAATTTGATACACTCATAGATAAAGACATAAGAATCCATATTCAGAAGTTTAAAGGTTGCAGTTCTTACAATAGTGCAGAATATATATATATATATATAAAAGGCAAGATATTTGTGTGTGTGTCTCTTTATTTGCCTGTATGTATGTATTTTTCAGCACTTTTATTTTAGCTTTTGCTTCGGGTTAGGTTCTAAGTAGGTATTATTGTTCTTGCTAGTCTCAGCTAAGATAACATTTACTCAGATGAGTTATTTAGCCTTCAAAATTCATTTTACGACGAAAAAAACTAATTTTATATCGATACCAGGAAATCAAAATTTGATTTACATCCATTCATTTCTCTTTAAGTCCACGGTTTCGCTTTAACTGGAAACAAGTATTGCATTTTAGTCTTTCGTGCCAATGTCCAAAGAGTCTGACGTCCAAGACCATTAATTAGTTTTAAAGCTTTCATTACACCCGAGCAACGCCGGGCTATACTGCTAGTATATAATATAATAATATATAATACATCTATATAAAATGAATATACATATATAATATATATATATAATATATAATATATTACATATATATAAAATACATATATACACATATATTATATATATATTATAATATAATGCATATATATAAAATATATATGTATATAATATACATGTATAAGATATACATAATATATAGTAGATATAGATAAAATATATATATAATATATAAATATAATATATTATACATATATATATAAATTGTATATATATACATATAATATATATATAGTATATATATATATATATATAGAATGTATATAATATATATATATAATATATAGAATATACATATAATATATATATAATATATAGAATATACATATAATATATATATATATATATATATATATATATATATATTATTACGAAGAAGAGTAAAAATCGATGAAGAGTAAAAACGGTTTTAAAAAAGAAAGAGATAGGAATATGAACGTCAGTAAAAAGGGTTCGAACCGTGTCAACGCGTAGCATAAAAATAAAAAAAAACCCGATAGGTAGTTCTGTCTGGCTCACAAGGCTTTTTATATTTATAATATATAACACATATACATAAAATATATATAATATATATAATGATATATAATATATATATATATATATATATATATATATATATATATATATATATACATCGAGTATATATAAAAATATTATTTTTTAATCATATCACCACGAGCAAGGCGGTAACGCCACTCATGTGCAGGGGGCTATGTAAAAGAGAAAAGATTGGAAAAGAGAAAGAA
Organism: Ascarosepion bandense; assembly: GCA_037127315.1. Classification (NCBI taxonomy): domain Eukaryota; kingdom Metazoa; phylum Mollusca; class Cephalopoda; order Sepiida; family Sepiidae; genus Ascarosepion; species Ascarosepion bandense. The sequence continues at coordinate 181,127 of JBBBDQ010001428.1, forward strand.
GTAAACCACATCTTAAACAGGGAACAAGGGATGAGTCTCTACACCTGTTCAATAGACTTGGGTGGAGTGTGAACCAGATACAGTATATATATATATATATATATATATATATATATATATATATAAAATATACATATATATATAGTCATCGCAGCTTATCAGTACGGTTAGATTCTGATTGCGTTTTAAACCAGGATCAAAACCCGACCAAATTGCCGTCAATCAGCGATTCTATCTCTGAGCTATGGGCGCTCATTAGAAGACGGCGGACTTTTTAGCGTGTATTATACTCACCCAATAGTTGAGAGTGTTCTAATTCATTGCTGAATGAACGAAGTGTAGATACCAGAGTAGATACTGATTTTCAAAGTGCTCAAGCTAGATGTAAGAGCGTAAATAGTCATCCGCAGACAGATCTGTTTCGCTGTATCACAGCTGATCACTACGGTAAGACTCCGATTGCTACCCAGGTTTGTCATCCTACCAAATTGGCGTCAGTCGACGATTCTACCTCTAGCTCGGTAGAAGAAGGCAGATATATAGATATAATTTAAATATATATATATATATTATATAAATATAATATATGTATAATACATATATAATATACATTATATATATAATGTATATATATATAATATTTGTATAATATATATATATATAATATATATGTAGATATAATATATATAATATCTATGTAGATACAATGTATATATAATATATATGTAGAGTATATATAGATAGCTATATATATACCATATATACATAATATATATATCATATATGCATAATATATATATCATATATGCATAATATATATTTATAATATATATTATTTATATGTATTTATATATAATATGTATAGATAATATATATATATATATACATATAATATATATAATGTATATATATGTATAAATAATATTTATATAATTTTTTATATATTATATATATGATATATATATAATATATATAATATATATATATTTTATATATAAAATAAATAAATATATATATATATATATATATATATATATATATAATAAATATATATATACATTTTATATATAATATATATAATATATATATATATATATATACTATATATATACTGACGCCATTTCGGTCGGGTTTCAATCCTGGTTAAAAAAAAGCAATCAGAGTCTAACCGCACTGATGATCTGTGATACGGCGAAACAAATCTGGCTGCGGGTGACAATATAGATAGATAGATAGATAGATAGATAATGAACAGACCGTGATAGATAGATAGATATATAGATAGATAGATAGATAGATAGATAGATAGATAGATAGATAGATAGATAGATAATGAACAGACCGTGATAGATAGATAGATATATAGATAGATAGATAGATAGATATATAGATAGATAGATAGATAGATAGATAGATAGATAGATAGATAAGAATAGACCGTAGATAGATAGATAGATAGATAGATAGATAGATAGATAGATAGATAGATAGATAGATAGATAGATAGATAGATAGATAGATAGATAATGAACAGACCGTGATAGATAGATAGATATATAGATAGATAGATAGATAGATATATAGATAGATATATAGATAGATAGATAGATATATAGATAGATAGATAGATAGATAGATAGATAGATAGATAGATAGATAGATAGATAGATAGAATGAACAGACCGTGATAGATAGATAGATATATAGATAGATAGATAGATAGATAGATAGATAGATAGATAGATAGATAGATAGATAATGAACAGACCGTGATAGATAGATAGATATATAGATAGATAGATAGATAGATAGATAGATAGATAGATAGATAATGAACAGACCGTGATAGATAGATAGATATATAGATAGATAGATAGATAGATATATAGATAGATAGATAGATAGATAGATAGATAGATAGATAGATAGATATATAGATAGATAGATAGATAGATAGATAGATAGATAGATAATGAACAGACCGTGATAGATAGATACATATATAGATAGATAGATAGATATATAGATAGATATATAGATAGATAGATAGATAGATAGATATATAGATAGATAGATAGATAGATAGATAGATAGATAGATAGATAGATAGATAGATGGTTGACTTGTACATATGCAGGGTGGATCCAGGTGGAAAAAAACATCCTGAATCGACATAGTGACCCAACTTTCTTAGCAGTAGATTTTGCTATGGATTCAATATAGTGGTTCCATTTGAGGTCTGAGGACAGCGTAAGCCCGAGGAGGCGTAGTGTATTACTCTCCGGGAGAATGGCTTAGTCCATGCTTATGGGAGGCAGGAGAGGTTGCCTGTAATGGTTGACAGACAACAGCTTGGTCTTAGATAAATTGAAGTTGACAAGCCACTTATTGCCCCAGTTCACCACAGAATGTAGATCCCGCTCAAGGTCAGCAGCGAGATTATGTCTGTCCGCCACGACAGGTTTCGTACTGGTGCGGGAGTATATTGTAGTGTCATCTGCGTAGATGCCTACTTGGGACTTGATCTCATCTGGGAGGTCGTTGTTGAAAATAAATAGATTTCCTTGAGCCACTAGATTAGCAACTAGGTCCCACCATGTCACATGAAACCAATAAATTGTGAACGCTAATTCTACTCCATCAGCTTCATTTCTAGTACTTCACGCCTGTGGAATTCCCTTCTGTTTACTTGCTTTCCCAACAAATAAAATCTTCAAGTATTCAAATGTAAAGTCAATAGTCATCTCCTGTTTTCACTAACTTGCAACCTCTTTCATATGCTCTTTTCTCAGTCCACCCCACTCTCATCAATCTTCTCTTCCTTCTCATATCCTCTTTCTGACATACCCTGTAACCTGTCACTCTTTCTCATAACATTCCTCCTATGTGCAGGATTGTTTTAGACGAGAAAAAATTCCTGGCCTTGCACAGAGAACCGACCTTCTTAGCAGCGGATTTAGCTATAGATTCTATATAGCCATTCCACTTGAGGTCTGTTGTGAGAGATAAATCGAGGAGGCACCATGTTTTAATTTCAGGGAGTAAAGACGGATCCATGCTAATGGTGGGTAGGAGCGATTGTTTTTGGTGGTTAATAGATAGCATCTTCGTTTTGGAAGCATTGTAATTCACGAGCCATTTCTTACCCCAGTTCACCACGGATTGGAGGTCTATTTCAAGCTTGGCAGCGAGGTTTGCTTTGTCAGCCTCGGCAGATTTTTGATCAAGGCGAGAGTAAAACGTAATTCATTTGTTTCGAAATCTTTTATTGCTTTAGAATTAAACATGACAAATTTGATGCAGAGTTTAGGTAAATTCTTTTCCATCGTCACTCGCAATGTGTGGTGCAACTCAGGACAAGAAATCGGAGAGACGAGTTCAAATTCCAGTTGAGTTCTTTTCATTTACCTTTAGATAGTTCTTAATCTTTTTCCTCCAGTTTAATCCGAAGAGCAGATTGCAACCAATCTACCACAGAAACCTACTGCGTGAAAATCTTCTGCCCAATCAGTGATGTTTTTTTCGAGACATGATCGACTGAGCGTGTATGACATTTGAAACTTATAAGTGACTGATATAGATATATAAATCTATATGCATGTTTAAATAAGAAAAAAGGGTTTTCGACAGTTTTCGATTGCACATCTGTCTTCTCGAAAATAATAGACACATACACACACACGCGGGCGCACAGATATACAAATATATAAATATAAATATATATAGGAAAAACTACTAAAATGTAAGTTTAAAAATGTATCTGAAATATTAAATATATACATATAATAATAGAAATAAATAAATACTGGCAAAAAATACATTTTTAAACTTACAACTTTTTAGTAGTTTTTCCTATACATATTAAGACAGTATACGTGGATCATCATTATATATATATACACTCTCACACCCTGATTGAGCACTCTAGAAGAATGGTAGACTTTGAAAAAACAGTAACTATTCTAGCATCTACGCATCTTTCATTCATTAATGAACTTGATCCCTCTCAGCCACTGGCCTGGGTTTACATGGTATATCACACGCTAAAAGTCTGCGTTTTTCTATCCAACTCCCATAGCTCAGAAGTAGAATTGCCGATTAATGACAATTCGGTTGGGTTTCATTCCTGGATAAAAGCAATCGGATGTCACACCATACTGGTAAGCTGTGATGCAGCGAAACAGATCTGTCTGCGGATGACTATATATATATATTCAGAACACCTTAGTTCGTTTAAAAAGCGGTTTTTAATAATTAATATTAATAAGACTTCCTTTGCGATTTTACCATCAAGTCGCTTTTATTTGGAGATATATATATATATATATATATATATATATATATAATCCCGGTGATAGTCCTTAAGAGGTGTGCTCCTGAACTTTCCCCTGTCCTCTCTAAACTATTTAACTACTGCCTTTCTGCTTCCTGCTTTCCTGCATGCTGGAAGTTCTCTTCAGTCGTTCCGGTATTTTAGAATTGTGGTGAACCCACGGACCCATCCAACTATCGCCCTATCAGTCTTCTACCGATATTCGGGAAAGTATTCGAGGCTATAATCAATGCTGAAATAGTTCATCTCACCGCCCACAAACTGTTCTCCGACAGGCAATATGGATTCCGCTTTGCCAGGTCCACGGCCGACCTGCTAACAACCGTAACGGAGTACATGCTACAGGCCCTTGATGAGTCTGACGAGGAACGCGCGGTTGCTCTGGACATCTCCAAGGCTTTCGACAGGGTTTGGCACTCTGGCCTCCTATGCAAACTACGCGGTTATGGTATTACCGGTCGCCTGCTTGACCTAATCCAATCTTTCATAAAATAACCGCAAAATGAAGGTCATTCTGAATGGGCGTGCCTCTTCGTCCTACAGAACGAATGCTGGTGTTCCACAAGGCTCTATCCTGGGCCCAAACGCTCTTCCTTATTTTCATCAACGACCTCCCAGATGAGATCAAGTCCCAAGCAGGCATCTACGCAGATGATACTACAATATACTCCCGCACCAGTACGAAACCTGTCGTGGCGGACAGACATAATCTCGCTGCTGACCTAGGAAGGCATCTACACTCTGTGGTGAACTGGGGCAAGAAGTGGCTTGTCAACTTCAATTCATCTAAGACCAAGCTGTTGTCTGTCAACCATTACAGGCAACATCTCCTGCCTCCCATAAGCATGGACCAAGCCATTCTCCCGGAGAGTAATACACTACGCCTCCTCGGACTTACCCTGTCCTCAGACCTCAAATGGAACCACTAAATTGAATCCATAGTAAAATCTACTGCTAAGAAGGTTGGGTCACTATGTCGATCCAGGATGTTTTTTCCACCTGAATCCATCCTGCATATATACAAGTCAACCATCCATCCGTGCATGGAATACTACTGCCATTTATGGTCAGGTGCCCCTGCCGTTCTCCTCAGTGTTCTTGACAAGCTCCAAAGGAGAGTCTGTAATGTGATAGGTACTGATCTGGCGGCTCGACTACAGCCGCTTCCCCATCGTCGAAATGTGGCCTCCCTTTGTCTGTTCTATAAATACTTTCATGGCTTCTGCTCAGACGAACTTAAGTCACTGATGCCTCCTCAACAGGTGTTTATTCGTGCAACCAGACTGGCAACTGGGTCCCACCCATTCACAGTCAGGTTAGCCAAATGCAGACGGCAATTCTACTCCTGCAGCTTCCTCTTTCGCACTTCCCGCCTGGGGAACTCGCTCTCGTATTCTTGCTTTCCTGACGGCTACAACCTCCAGAAATTTAAATGAAAAGTCAATACTCATCTAATAACCACTGGACTCTAGCTCTCTCCCCACCCCCGTATAAACTTCCCTTTCTCTCCACCTATGTATCTATCATCGCACCTGCTTTCTCAGCTTTCTATTGTTCCTTTCTAACTAGTTTGTACTCCTCACTCTTCTCTAATTAATCTTTTTACATTTATGTAGCCCCCTGCACATCAGTGGAGTTTCGCCTTGCTTGGGGTGAAATGATTATATATATATATATATATATATATATATATATATATATATATATATATATATACGCTTGTCAATGGATATGTTTATGTATTTTATGCTTATATATTTGTAGAATGAGAAACTTTTCCTATTTTGTAAACCTTCATGTGTTTTCAAAACAAAAGGGCCTGGAAACTTTTATAACCAGCCAACAGACACACGCACATACGCACACACAAATATAAATAATGTTGATGTGCGCTTTTACACATACAGAAAAACATGCAATGAAAAATCACACACATATATATATATATATATCTGTGTGTGTGTGTGTGTGTGTGTGTGTGTGTGTGTGTGTGTGTGTGTGTGTGTGTGGTTATATTTATATACGTTTGTGTACATGAACCCATTCACACATATAGTGACACAAAGAGATGCTTTTAAAAAACGAAAAAGGATAATTGACTATTCAGCCGAGAAAAAAAAACTCGAAAAATAAAAGCAAAAGAAACAAAAATCACTAAATATGAAATAAATAAACAAACAAATGAAATAGTGCAGAAAATTTGTTACTGGTGAGCAAGAAGAATTAACGTGACTCGCTTCTAGAAGCAATGCCACCCACTGCAAGTTTTTGTCCGGCCCAGAAAGAAGCTTGACCCCCAGAACTTTTTGGTAACCGTCTCACGATTTGAAGTTTTGAACTCTGACCCTGTTTGTGGCTGCCGGTTATTTTCGCTTTCTCATTTTTTGCCCACCCATTTGGTTCCTCCCACACCCCGCGATTTCAATCAGTGGGCAGGGATGTGCGTTTGACTTTTCCTAGCCTGGTGGGTTGGTATGCATAATGGTCGGGGACGTCACCGGCTGGAAACGGGAAAAGGTGAAGCTACAACGCGGTAATCTATTTACCTGTCTGAACTCCAGTTGAAGAATCTTCCTAGACCTCGTCTGACTTTTTGAATTTTTCTCTTTTTTTCCTTTTTCTGTTTCTGTCGGTGACAGTGCGACGCGTTGATAATAACATTAAGCAAATAGGGAGAAAAACAAATTGAAAAAAAGAAAAGAAAAGAATAAAAAGATCAGAAAAATGCTTAAATAGATAACTATTCAAAAGTCCTATATCGCCCATAAGTCAGGCACAAGATCAAAATAGTATCGTGTTCAATTAATATCGGTACCTCCAAAATATTTCAGCATTTAATTTTTGATACCTAAGTTTCAAATGAAATGTTTAAAATGAAACGCATTTCTGAAGAATTGATTTTAGATTGAATTAAAAGGTTAATGATTAAACATTAAGAAAAAAATTCTGGTGTGTTTCCGAGAAACATTATATAGCTTGGAATGTCACATTTAATTTTGATTAATTAAAATTTTCTTAAAATTTTCTTAAAAGCGGCCATATTCGTAATTTTAAGAAATTTGTAAGCAAACAAAAATTTATCGATTTTAAAAATATTTCATAAGATATCTGACACTTTATTTTAGTAAAATTAGAATTAAGTTAAATTAATCTGATTTAAAAAAAATATTACTTACTTATATCATAAAAAAATAATACACAACCAATTATTAACGATTAGTCGTGTTCATCTCATCTCACGTTTGACGGACAGTTGAATGACGAAGCGATGACAGCTGCTACGCATGAGCGTAAATACAATTTTCATAAATCTAAGAGAAGGGACAAAACTCTTAAATTACGTAGCCTTTTTGTAATAATGGCAAATTTAGCCAACCATACATGAAAATAAAGAACGTATTAAGTAAAAAAATATTTTAAAATAAAATGGCGTAACTAAGTTTAATAATCTATGCAATTTAGGATTTTGTTTCCAGTTAATTATTATATAAACTCCAGGGAACACCACAATACAGAATTTAAACGATTTTAGACTACTATAGATTATTATAATTAAAATGTAAAAAAATTGAAAGAATTCTTGTACAAATTCATTATTCATCACAAAATTTTTATTTCTTCAGACAATAATGTCCTTAACATTACTTATTTACAAAAGCAATTAGAAGCTTTTGTAATTAAGAATTGTCACAGTTGTATTGGATTTTCTTCAATTCAGGGCAAATTTTCACTCAAAAAACACTAATTTGAAAAAAAGTAGGTGATTTACAATCTCCAAAGCGTCCTACTTCTAACAACAACAAAAAAATTGTCATGGAAAACGAAGGTTGTTGTGCAAAATTTCATGAAATTAATTAAATGGGCGGGGGGGGGGGGGTAACACATTTTAAAAAATTACCAATATATAATAAAAAAAATATTAAAAAATAATTCTTAATAAGTCCTTAAAATTTCATTATAATGAATCAATTATTTGATTTTTATAAGAATTTCCAAATACATGAGCTTTCTACGGAAAAAAAAACGCGCAAGAAAAATTGATGTTAAAAGTTAGTGAAGGCGATGACGTGAATAAAACAAAATTTTAACCAAAATTTCGAACGTGTCAGAACGTGTTATTTCAAAAAATAATTAAACAATACTTTGGTCTTTCATCTTAATAATAACATGAACATTTTCAGAATAAAAGTTTATTTTCGTTAAGTTTCTGGCCTATTTCATTATGCTGAAATCGTGAAGGTACCTTGTGGTGATTCCGAGCAAAAGCGATGAACCGGATGTTTGCGCGTTCACGACCAAAAAGCAAATGACCAAAAGTTGTTGTTGCGCATCCGGGTTCGCGCAGATGTTCCGGTTAAAAAATAAAAATTAATCAAATATTAAATTTCCATTTCGCAAGCATACGCGAATTTTATTTATCAGCCAATGGGAAGCCCAGAATCAAATACGGATACGAATTCCCAAATGAACACTTGTGAGCCGAAAAGTCGTAATAAAAAGCAGATACAGACAGACCCTATCAGGCAGATCCCGAGGAGAAGAGTGTAATCAATATCCCCTTGACCTAAGTCAAGTGGTTACTACCCTTGCCTTTTTTCCTTCTCCCCTGTCTCAAAACTACTTACTGACCGAAGGAGCGACTACATCAAAGACATTCCTCACTTACACGATCCCCACATTCCTAAGCCTTAAATCTCTTTCAGCTTATTATTTGCCATGAACATTTTAACCTCCGTTGGACCTATATTCAAGTATTACTTTAATTTTAAAAACATTAATTGATATGCGTTATTGTGTATATATAAAAATGTTATTTTTCAACTCAGTTTGCTTTTATAATGATTTTATGACTTCTAGTGGGCTATCTACCACAAGGCCAAATTCCGTTAACCTGCAACAGTATACAATTATGCTTCACTGGAACGGACTCCCACTACAGCCATAAAATAATAGATAAGCAACTCACTATAACCTAATACATGCATATATATATATATTAGTCATCCACATACAAGCCCATCAGTGTTGCTAGACACATCCAAGTGCTTCTGGCTGGGATTGAAACTCGACTGATTTGATGTTAGTCGGAGTCGCTATTCCTTAAGCCATAGGCGCATGGAATCAGAGAATGGAAATTTTAACGTGTTGTACATAAGCAGTGTAAACACACATGTCACCGAAAGAACTCGATTCATTTCTGAAGAGCAATGCTTCTTTCGCAGAAGTGGAAACCGTTTTTAAAATTTTCTTCTCTAGAGAGCTGAATCGTAAGGAGAGCATAATATATCAGACATTCACATACGAGCCTGTTCCGCTGTATCACAGCTCATCAGTGTGATTAGACATATCCACTTGCTTCTGGCAGGGATCGAATACTTGGTGTCAGTCTGAGTCGATACCCACTAAGCCATAGCGCATGTTATCAGAGAAGGGAAATTTTAACGTGTTAGTTTCAGTGAAAGAATTTGTCACTTAAACTTAGCAGATTCATGCCAACATTGAAGTTTTTTCGAAAATTCTATGCAGTAAAACTATCAATGCTCTAACTCTATCCCGATATCGAGCAATTTACAAAATATAAATGCGTGTCACATATATATATATATATATATATATATATATATATATATATATATATATAAAGTACATTTTTAAATTCAAAACTTTTTATTAATATTCTTTCCTATATATATATATATATATATATATGTGTGTGTGTGTATATATGTGTATATATATATATATATATGTGTGTGTGTGTGTGTGTGTGTGTGTATATATATGTGTATATATATATTATATGTGTGTATATATATATATATATATATATATATATGTATATATGTGTATATATATATGTGTATATATATATATATATATACGTGTGTGTGTGTGTGTGTGCATATGTGTGTGTGTGTATATGTGTGTTATTTGAAATCCAAAGGGATGAGCAAATAAGTAAATCTCCCAATCCGATTCTATTATTATTAATTTCATTAATATTAAAATTGATCAAGGTGGACTCAGCTGAAGATTTTCACGGAGAAGTTTGCGGTCGGTTGGTTGCTAGCCAAGGCTATAGAACCCAATCTGTCCTACTATTGAACTCATAACTGGAAAGAAAGAAACGGTTTAATACTGTTTACAAGGGGATCTGCGTTTAAGAGAATGGAACAAATTCAACTGGAATTCGAACTCGGCTGTCCGATTTACCCGTTCCATGCTGATAACTACTTCGCCACAACGCACATTCGCATCATATAGGCATATCTAATATCGATAATATTATATCCGTCAATAATGAATCCTTGTAGAACTGACAATATTGATTCAATGTAATGTGTGAATGAGTCTGGTAAGAAGACACCTTCTTGTCTTACCATCCTTTTTGGTTTTAGATTGCGCGATCATGTCTCGAAAGAGACATGACTGTATTGGACAGAAGATTATCCCGCAGTTGGTTGCCATTGCTTTCTGCGGTAGACTGGTTGCCGACCAAGGCTATAGAACCCAATCTGTCCTGCTATTTAACCCATAACTGGAAGGAAGAGACGGATTAATACCTTTCCCAAGGGTATTTGCGCGTAAGTGAATACAATGGATTCAACTGGAATTCGAACTCGGCTCCCCGGTTTCTCGTTCCAATCTGTCCTGCTATTTAACCCATAACTGGAAGGAAGAGACGGATTAATACCTTTCCCAAGGGTATTTGCGCGTAAGTGAATACAATGGATTCAACTGGAATTCGAACTCGGTTCCCCGGTTTCTCGTTCCGAGCCGATATCCACTGTACAACAACGCACATCTCTTAAATATGAATAATAAACTTGGTGTTTTAGAGTTATGGTTTCTTCCGAATAAAACTGAAAATCTTCTGAATAAATCATGTGATTAATGTAGATGTTTTAGTAAAATAGAAATTAAAACAGTTCTCTGCATTGGATATCGACTAGGAACGAGAAATCGGAGAGCCGAGTTCGAATTCCAGTTGAATTTGGTACATACACCTCTGCACATTTTTTTTAATCATATCACCTCAGCAAGGCGATAATACCACTGGTGTGCAGAGTAAAAATATTAATTAGAAGAAAGTGAAGAGGAAGACGAACCAGTTAGAAAGGAGCAAGAGAAGTGATGGGAATACAGGTGTGATGACAGTTGCAAAGGTGGAGAGAAAGGAAAGGATATACGGGGTAGTGAAAGAACTAGAGTCAAGTGGTTAATAGATGAGTATTGACTTTGCATTTATATTCCTGGAGGTTGTCGCCGTCAGGAAAGCAAGAATATGGAAGCGAGTTCCCCAGGCGGGAAGTGCGAGAGAAGAAACTGAAGGAGTAGAATTGTCGTCTGTATTTGGTTACTCTAACTGTGAACTGTGAATGTTGCAGAGGCACCAGTGACTTAAGTTCACTGGAGCAGAAGCCATGAAAGTATTTATAAAACATATACCCTTAGGGAAGATATTAATACGGTTCTTCTTCATCTAGCTATGGGTTAAATAGCATGGCAAATTTGGTTCTAAATCTTTGGTTGGCAACCAGTTTATCGCAGAATATAATAGCAACCTATTGCGAAAATATATTCAGCCTAGTTACTTATGTCTCTTTTCGCCCAAGCGTGTATCACGTATGTCACTTAACTGAGTGAGAAATTAAAATGAAATGTATACTGACAATAAGAGAGAGATTAAATTCGAAGACACGGCATAGAAAAAGTAAAATATGCCTTTTAGAAGATAAGCAAAGTATTAAAGTATATAAGAAAGCCCTCAAAACAAAGAGAATATTAATAAACTATCAAGCGCCATTTGTAGGTTTCGAGAAACTTTGCATCTGCGGCTAAACGGTTACACCACAGCTGCTGATAGCGGTGAATCATCTGTCATGGCCGTTGAATCCCACAAAGGTGTGACAATCTCGATTGTAACGAATGCATGTGAAGACGCGCTCTCTCTCTCTCTCTCTCTCTCTCTCTCTCTCTCTCTCTCTCTGGAAGAATGGCAGCTACTTTAGCATATACGCAACTTTCATTCAGTAATGAACTAGAACACTCTCAGCCACTGGCCTGTGTTTACATGGTATATCAAACGCTAAAAGTCTTCCTTTTTCTACCGAGCACCCATAGCTCAGAAGTAGAATCGCCGACTAATGAATTCGGTCGGGTTTCATTCCTGGCTAAAAGCAATCGGATGTCACACTACACTGATGAGCTCTGATACAGCGAAACAGATCTGTCTGCGGATGACTATATATATATATATATATATATATATATATATATATATATATACGCGTGTCAATGGATATGTTTATTGTCTCTCTCTCTCTCTCTCTCTCTCTCTCTCTCTCTCTCTCTCTCTCTCTCTAATTCGGCTTGTTATTTTCTTTCCGTCGGGCGAGCTTCTCCCCGGCGGCAAGTCTTTGTTTCTCCCCTCCTTGATCTAGCTCGCCGTGTAAATCGCGACTCCACCGTGAGGGATCGTCAGCGACGTCTTCCCACTTCTCGATGTTCAAATCCGTTTCCCTCATGCTCTTTTGTTGGTGGCCAGTTCCCCGTACAGAATGATATTCGGGTACTTTTCATACGACATATGATGTATATATCCAAGCCAGCGCAAACAGAGCTGTTGGAGAAGGCCTATATAGCTGGGCAACTGGCCTCGAGTGAGAACTCAAAGCAAAAGCGACTTGGTAGAATCATGAATACGTCTCAGACAACGATGATGACACGTGCTGAGGCGTCTCTCCTGTTTCAACAAATCTCACTGACGTCGCGTGCTCTTTCCTTTCCGGTGAAAACGAACAATAGAAAATCTCTTCACTGGCAAATCGAAATAGGAATGTGCATCCTAAGGATGAATGCTGTGGACAACAAAGAAGATATAAGTTAAAGACAAACGAAAAAGAAACTCCGAACGACAAATCTGGGTGCCGAGTTCGAATTCCAGTTGAATACCTTGCATTCACTTACGCACAAATACCCTTAGGGAAGTTATTAATCCGCCCCTTCCCTCCAGTGTTGGGTTAAAAATCAGGATAGATTGAGTTCTATAGCCTTGGTCGGCAACCAGTCTAACGCAGAAAGCAATGGCAAACTTCTGCCCAGTCAGTCATGTCTCTTTTGAGACATGATCGTCCAAAGCGTGTATCGGGTATGGCACTTAACTGACTGACGAGGATAATACATGCGCATGAAGAATAAACACTGAGAATTTCAGATTCGAAAAAGTAATCCTTTTTTGATTGTTTTGTCTATGCAAACTAGGCAATTCCATCTAGATTCTTTTCCTTTTGTTTTCCTCATGGCGACACCTCATGAATTTTAAACAAAGATTACTTAAGCACAAAAGAGAAAGTAAAGAAAAAAACGTGATAAACGAATTAGTTTATTCCCGTAACGTAACATAGTAAATGTCGATATGTGAAATAGTAATCTAGTTCCGGAAAAAAAACAAAAAAGACAATTTGTCTGGAAAAAATGGGAAAGCGTGGGATTGCTATCCTTTTGTAGAGATGTGCGTACATTTAAACTTATTTATAAATGGAACTTTGTCTGCGTGTGTGTGTGTGTGTCCGTTACCTATACACTACGAAACGGCTGAACCGATTTTGTTGAAAATTTACACAGTTGTACTATAAGCGTCTGCGTGTGTTCTTAGCTAGGTTTTGTGTCGAGGTACCCCCGATAAATATCGAAAAAAGATAATCGAAAATATCGGGTTGTAGAAGGAGTGGTCCGATTTTAATCAAATTTGATACACTCGTAGACAAAGACATAAGAAATGATATTCAGAAGTTTCAATGTTGCAGTTCTTACAATAGTGCAGAAAATCGATAATATATATATATATATATATATAGAGAGAGAGAGAGAGAGTGTGAGAGAGAAGGCAACATGTTTGTGTGCGTGTATGCTTATCTACCTGTATGTTAATATTTTTTCAGCCCGTTTATTTTAGTTTTTGCTTCGGGTTTGGATCTAAGTAGGTATAATTGTAGTTCTTAGTCTGAGCCATGATATCATTTACTCAGAGGACTTATTTAGCTTTCAAAATTCAGTTTAAGACGAAAAAACTTATTTGATATCAATACCAGGAAATCAAAATTTGACTTACATCCATTTATTTTTCTTTCAGTCTACGGTTTCGATTTAACTGAAAACAACTATTGCTTTTTAGTCTTTCGTGCCAACGTCTAAACAGTCTGAGCTCCAGGACCATGGATTAGTTTTAAAGCTTTCATTACACCCGAACAACGCCGGGCTATACTGCTAGTATTCATATGATATTGTACTCTTCTTGCTAGATATGTTACAAAAATATGGGCTATTTAATAACAAAAGAATTTTTTTCCATTTTGTCTCATTGTCATTCATTTTCCATCCCTAATAGTTCTTCATGCATACAAATTTGTATGTTGTAGTTTCATACGAAATACAGTAGAATTTGTCATATCAGAACGTTCTGATATTCGAACGACTTCATATCCTAACGACCTTCATATTCGCAAGATTCATCTACGAAAATCCTCCTATCCAATTATCCTCATATTCGAGCTGTATATATAAAAGCCTTTATATGAACCTCATATCGGAACATCCTCATATATGTATATTCACATATTCATATAAAAAGAATCTCATATCCGAATGTCCTCATATTATAATGTTATCATATGGACTAGCAATCCCAAGCCTTCCTATCACCGTAACGTAGCAGTACATTTCGACATGAGTAATAGTAATCTAATTACGGAAATAAACAAAAAAGACAATTTTCTGGGAAAAAGTGATGGAAAGGCGTGGGATTTCTATCCCTTTAGGAGTGGATGTGCGTACATATTCATATAATATTTCACTCTTCTTGCTAGATATGTTCCAAAGATGTGGGCTATTTAATAACAAAGCAATTTCTTTTATTTTTTCTCATTGACATACATCATTCCTCCCTAATAGTCCTTCATATATACAAATTTATATAACGTCTTTTCATACGAAATACGGTAGAATTCATCATATACGAACGTTCCAATATAGGAACGTCCACCATAATCGAACGTCTTCATATTCGTCCTTCATATCCGTAAGATTCACCTACGAAAATCCTTCTAACCAATAGCCCTCATATTCGAACTGTATATATAATCTTTACATGAACTTCATCATAACCGAATATTCTCATATATGTATATCCACATATTCATATACGAATGACCTAATATACAAACGTCCTCATATCAGAAAGTCATCGTATCCGTAAATCTTAAGTAACGTTTTCAAATCTGAACGTACACATTTGCGTATGTCATCATATCCATAAAACATCATAGGCTAAAGTCTATACCTCAGAACGTAATCATTAACGAATTTCATCAAAACCACACACCTTAATAGGCTAAGGTTTTCATCTCGGAACGTACACATTTTTGAATGTCATCATATCCGAATATTTTAAAAATCCAAAGTTTTCATTTCTGAACGCACTCATTTACGAACATCTTAATAGACTAACGTCTTCATCTCTGAACGGATTCATTACGAATGTCATCATAGCCGAAAATCAAAATAGGCTAAGGTCTTCATCTCAGAAAGTACTTATTTACGAATGTCATCATATCAGAACCTCATACTAGGCAAAAGTTTTCATCTCTGAAAGTGCTTATTTACGAATGTCATCGTATCCGAACATTTTAATAAGCTAAAGGTTTCATCTCTGAAAGTAATATTTTACGAATGTAATCATATCCGAACATTTTAAATGGCTAATGTTTTCATCTCTGAAGGTGCTCATTCATAACCGAATATCTTAATAGGCTAAAGATTTAATCTCTGAAGGTGATCATTTAAGAATGTCATCATATCTGAATATTGTAATAGGCTAAGGATTTAATCTCTGAACTTACTCATTTAAGAATGTAATCATATCCGAAAATCATAACAGGCAAATGTCCTTATCACTAAAGGTGCTCATTTACTAATGTGATCATATCCGTATATCTTAAATAGGCAATGTTTTTATCTTTGAACGTAATCATTTACGAATACTCTGAAAGTAATCATTTATGATTGTCAGCATAAAAGAAAATCTTAAAACACTAGTGTCATCATCTCGGAATTGTACTCATTTACGAATGTCATCACATCGGAACTTCTGAATTGGCTACAGTTTTCAACTGTGAAAGTAATCATTTATGAATGTCAGCATAAAAGAAAATCTTAAAACACTAATGTCATCATCTCGGAATTGTACTCATTTACGAATGTCATCACGTCGGAACTTCTGAATTGGCTACCGTTTTCAACTGTGAAAGTAATCATTTATGAATGTCAGCATAAAAGAAAATCTTAAAACACTAATGTCATCATCTCGGAATTGTACTCATTTACGAATGTCATCACATCGGAACTTCTGAATTGGCTACAGTTTTCAACTGTGAAAGTAATCATTTATGAATGTCAGCATAAAAGAAAATCTTAAAACACTAGTGTCATCATATCGGAATTGTACTCATTTACGAATGTCATCACATCGGAACTTCTGAATTGGCTACAGTTTTCATCTCTGGAAGTACACTTTTACGAATTTTATCATATTAGAACTTCCCAAACACTAAAATTTACATCTTTGTAGGAATACACTTACGAATGTCATCATATCCGAAAATATTCATGGGCTAACGTCTTCGTCTCTGAACGTGCTTATTTACGAATATTATCATATCCAAAAAACTTAACAACCTAACGTCTTTTCTCTGAACGAGCACATTTGCGAATTTCATCATATCAGAATATTTCAGTGGACTTACGTTTTCATCTCTGAAAGTGCTCATTTACATATGTCATCATATCCACAAAATATTAAGAGACTAATATAATACCTAATGAGGTTTTCATCTCTCAAAGTTCTCATTTACGAATGTCATAATATCCGAAAAACTTAATAGGCTAAAGTTTTCATCTATGAATGTACAAATCTGCGTATGTCATCATATTCGAAAATCTAAATATGCTAACATTTTCATCTCTGAAAGTACTCTTTTACGAATGTCATTATGTCAGAACGTCTCAAAAGGCTAACGTTTTGATGGAACACATTTACGAATGTCATCATATCCGAAAATCTTAATAGGCTTACGTCTTCATCTCTGTACGTGCTTGTTTACTAATTTCATCATATCCGAAAATCTTAAAAGGCTAACGTCATTATCTCAGAAGGCGCTCATTTACGAATGACATCCTATCCGAATATGTATATGGGCTAACGTTTTCATCACTGAAGTGCTCCTTTACGAATGATATCATAACGGGAAATCTTAATATGCTAACGTTTTGATCTCTGAACGTATTCACATACGAAAGTTAAGTCCGAAAATCTTAAAATATTAAATATTTCGTTTTTGGAAATGCACATTTACGAATGTCATCATATCCGAAAATCATAATAGGCAAACGTTTTCATCTCGGAAGTTAAAAATTTACATATGTCATCGTATTCGAAAATATTAATAGGCTAACATTTTAATCTCTGAAAGTACTCTTTTACGAATATCATAATTTCAGAACGTCTCTAAAGGCTAACGTTTTCATCTTCAAAGGAACACATTTACGAATGTCATCATATCCGAAAATCTTAATAGGCAAAGATTTTCATTTTTGAATGTATTTATTTAAAATTTTCATCATATCAGAACATCAAAATAGGCTAACGTATTAATCTCTGAAATTGCATATTTACGAATGTCATCATAACCGAAAATCTTAATATGATAACATTTTCATCTCTGAACGTACTTATTTACAAATGTCAACATATCGGAATATCTTAATAGGCAAACGGTTTTATCTCTGAAAGTGATCATTTAGAAATGTCATCCTATCCGAAAATGTTAATAGCCTAAAATTTTCCTCTCTGAAAGTGCTCATTTACGTATGTCATCATATCCGAAAAGTTTTCATTTTTGAACGTGATCATTTACGAAAGTTATCATGTCCGAAGATCTTAATATGTTGACTATTTCGACTCTGAATATACACATTTAAGAATGTCATCATATCCGAAAATCTTAACAGGCTCATGTTTTAATCACTGAACGTGCCATTTACGAATGTCATAATATCCGAAAATCTTAATAAGCTAAAGTTTTAATCGCTACAAGTGCTCATTTACAAGTGTTATCACATCCGAACATCTTATTACGGAAATGTTTGCATCTCTGAACGTACACATTTACGTATGTCATCACATCCGAATATCTTAATAGGCTAACATTTTCCCTTCTGAACGCAAAATTTATGTATGTCATCATATCCGAAAATTCATGTAGGCTAACGTTTTCATCTCTGAACCTAGTCAGTTACGAATGTCATCATAGCCGAAAATCTTAATAGGCTAATATTTTCGTCTCTGAAAGTGTCCATTTACAAAAGTCATCATATCCGATAATCTTAATAGGCTAACGTTTTCATCTCTGAACGTGCTCAATCGTGAATATCATCACATTTGAAAATCATAATAGGCTAACGTTTCCATTTTTTGAACGGTATCATTTACGAAAGTCATCATATCCGAAAATCTTAATATGTTAACTATTTCGTCTCCGAAAATGCACATTAACAAATATCATCATATCCGAAAATCATAATAGGTTAATGTTTTAATCTCTGACTGTGCTCATTTACAAATGCTATCAAATTCAAAAATAATTACAGACTAACTTTTTCATCTCTGAATATACACATTTGTGTATGTAATCATATTCGAAAATCTTAATAGGCTAACGTTTTCCACACTAAACACACACATTTACGTATGTCATTATATCCGAAAATCTTAATGGGCTGACCTTTTCATCACTGAACGTAAGCATTTGCGTAGGTCATCTTATCTGAAAATCATAATAGGCTGACTTTTTCATCTCGGAACGTACACAATTACGAACGTCATCATATGCGAACATCTTAATAGGCTAACGTTTTCATCTCTAATACGAATATCATCATAAATCTTAATCGGCTAACGTTTTCATCTCTGGATATACACATTTACGAATATCATCATATCCGAAAATCTAATAGGCTAACGTCTTCATCTCTGAACATACACATTTACGAATATCATCATATCCGAAAATCTAATAGGCTAACGTTTTCATCACTAAACGTACACATTTACGAATATCATAATATCCGAACATCTTAAGAGGCTAACGTTTTCATCTCTGAATCTATACATTTACGAATATCATCATATCCGAAAATCTTAATAGGCTAACGTTTTCATCACTATACGTACACATTTACGAACGTCATCATATGTGAGCATCTTAATAGGCTAACGTTTTCGTCTATGAAAAATGTTCATTTATGAATGTCATCTTATGTGAAAATCTTTTTAGCCTAGCATTTTCATCTCTGAATGTACTCATTTACGTATGTCATCATAAGCGTAAATTTTAATAGGCTAACGTCTTCATCTCGCATTGCGCTCAGTTACGAATGTCATCATATCCGAAATCTTTTATAGGCTAACGTCTTCATTTCGGAACGTACTCATTAACGAATGTCATCATATCCGAACATCCTAATTGTCTAACGTTGTCTTCTCTGAACATGATCTTTTGTGAATGACATCATATACGAATGTCTTAATATCCGAATGTCATCAAATCTGAACATCTTAATAGGCCAGCGTTTT
This sequence comes from Ascarosepion bandense, assembly GCA_037127315.1. NCBI lineage: Eukaryota > Metazoa > Mollusca > Cephalopoda > Sepiida > Sepiidae > Ascarosepion > Ascarosepion bandense. Next base: position 201,151 of record JBBBDQ010001428.1, read on the forward strand.
AATCTCTGAACTAACTATTTTACGAATATCTTTATATGCAAACATCTTAATATGCTAGCGTTTACATCTCTGACCGTACTCTTTTACGAATATCTTTATAACGGAACATTTTAATAGGCTTGCGTTTTCATCTCGTAATGTACTCTTTTACGAATATTTTTATAACGGAACATTTTAATAGGCTTGCGTTTTCATCTCGTAATGTACTCTTTTACGAATATCTTTATAACGGAACATTTTAATAGGCTTGCGTTTTCATCTCGTAATGTACTCTTTTACGAATATCTTTATAACGGAACATTTTAATAGGGTTGCGTTTTCATCTCGTAATGTACACTTTTACGAATATCTTTATAATGGAACATTTTAATAGGCTTGCGTTTTCATCTCGTAATGTACTCTTTTACGAATATCTTTATAACGGAACATTTTAATAGGCTTGCGTTTTCATCTCGTAATGTACTCTTTTACGAATATCTTTATAACGGAACATTTTAATAGGGTTGCATTTTCATCCCGTAATGTACACTTTTACGAATATCTTTATAACGGAAAATTTTAATAGGCTTGCATTTTCATCTCGTAATGTACACTTTTACGAATATCTTTATAACGGAACATTTTAATAGGCTTGCGTTTTCATCTCGTAATGTACTCTTTTACGAATATCTTCATAACGGAAAATTTTAATAGGCTTGCGTTTTCATCTCGTAATGTACTCTTTTACGAATATCTTTATAACGAAAAAATTTTTAATAGGCTTGCGTTTTCATCTCGTAATGTACTCTTTTACGAATATCTTTATAACGGAACATTTTAATAGGCTTGCGTTTTCATCTCTTTTACGAATATCTTTATATCCAAACATCTTAAAGTTTACATCTCTGAACTTGCTCATTTACGAATTTAGGACGCTTGGATATCAGTCCATTCGTATATGAATATGAATATATTCAGAAAAGAAAATATTTGTATATGATGTTTGGAGATGTACACAGATGTATATGAAAACGTTCACATATTAAAATGTTCGGATATGATGACATTGGAATAGGAGGACATTCCGATATGAGTATAATCGTGTGTGAGGTCGTTGATATATTAGGACGTTCGCATATGAGAAAACTTGGATATCTGAACGTTCGAGTAATCAAATCTGAGGACGTTCCGATAGAAAGAAGTTCAGATATTCTTGTGGCGTGTTGAGGTCAGGAAGAAAGACACGTAAAGAAGTTGGGATGAACCAGTGTAATGGAATTAAAAAAATGTATAAAAAAGGGTGTTATTAATCAGCTGATAGATAGAACTCATAAGAAAAAATGTGATTTAATAGGATTTCTCAAATATTTTATCCGGTAGACCAAAATAAATAAATATACTGTGTAATAAATAAAGTGAGAATATACACATATACGAGTATACACGATATATATATATATATATATATATATATATATATATATATATATATATTAACCATTTCACCCCAAGCAAGGCATTCCATTGACACTATTGCACAGGGGGTTACATAGGGAAAGGTGGTGAGAAAGAGTGATTATATATAGGAAATGTCAGAAAGAGGGTGATAGACGGGTAAGGATGTACATAGGAAGAGTGTTTGAGAGAATGGATGCGGGTTAGTGTGTTAGGAGGTGACTCTTGACCTAACACTTAAACTCCTGGAGATTGTAACTGTCGGAGGAGCAAGTATGTGGAAGGGAATTCCACAGGTGGTAAGTGCGAGAAAAGAAACCGTTGGAGTAGAAATTGCGGTTACATTTTATCGGTTTCACTGTAAAAGGGTGGGAAGTAATTGCCAATGTAGTATCTCGTGCAAATTCGTAGCTAGGTGGCACCAGTGATCCAAGTTCATCGGACACAAGCCGTGAAAGTATTTATTGAAGAGGCACAGGGAAGCCACGTCACGCTGAATAGATGTGGCAGCGGTATTCAAGCACGGGATATATATATATATATTAAACAACTCTTAAGGTACATCTGTGTTTGTTCAACACCCACAGAATTATCCATCCGAAACTGGAAATTTGATGAACGACGATAATTACAATTTCTATGAGAAGCCACATTACCTGACAAGATTGATATCCGAATGTCCTGTTATCGAGATGTCATCATATCCGAACGGCTTCATCTCCGACCTTCATCATATCCGAACCTCTTCACATCCGAAAGTCTTCATATCCTAATGTCTTCATACACGCACGTCCTCATGTTCGGAAGTCGTTATATCCGAACGTCCTGATAAACGAAAGTCCTCATGTGTGAATGTATTCATAGCCAAATGTCCTAATATCTGAACGACCTTATATTTGAATGTCTTCAGATCCGAAGGATTCATATAAGAACCTCTTCATATCAAAATGGTCTCACATCCAAACGTCTTCATATCAGAAAGGCCTCGTATCCGAATTTCTTCATATCCGAACGTCCTAATATCTAAAATATTATACACATATCCCCTTATCCGAACAGTTTCAATATCTGAACGTTTTTATATAAGAATGTACTCATATCCGAATGTCCTAATATCTGAACTATCTCATAACTGATAATGCATATATCCTCATATTCTAACCGTCCCCATATCTGAACATCTAAACTTATTTATAAATGGAACTTTGTTTGTGTGTGTGAGTGTGTGTCCGTTACCTATAGACTCCGAAACGGCTGAACCGATTTTCTTGAAAATTTACACACTTGTAATATAAGCGTCTGCGAGAGTTCTTAACTAGGATTTGTGTCAAGGTACCCCCCAATAAATATCAAAAATCGATAATAAAAAAATCGGGTTATAGAAGGAGTGGTCCGATTTTAATTAAATTTGATACACTCATAGATAAAGACATAAAAAATGATATTCAGAAGTTTCAAGGTTGCAGTTCTTACAATAGTGCAGAAGATTTGATACCGATACCAAGAAATCAAAATTTGACTTACATCCATTCATTTTTCTTTCAGTTTAAGGTTTCACTTTAACTGGAAATAACTATTGCTTTTTAGTCTTTTGAGCCAACGTCCAAAGAGTCTGAGCTTTAGGACCATGGATTAGTTTTAAAGCTTTCATTACTCCCGAGCAACGCCGGGCTATACTACTAGTTTTTATATATAAATATCTTCTGTTCCGAAAGTGCTAGAATTTGAACTACCTCATACCCGAATGTCTTCGTATGTAAACGCCCTATTATCTGAACGTGAAAAATAAACGAAAAGGAAAATTTAAACGCTATTTTCAGTATAATTAATATGACTACTGACATCAATCGGCGATTCTATCTGTGAGTTTTAGGAGCTTCGTAGGATACAGTAGACTTTAGAGTGTTATATGCAATGTAAACACACGCCAGTAGCGGAGAGTGTTCATTACTGTATGAACGATGTGTAGATGCGTGAGTAGCTACTGTTTTTTTCAAAGTCTGCCATTCCTCCAGAGTGCTCAATACGGCTGTGAAAGCGTAAATAATCATCCGCAGGCAGATCTGTTTTGCTTTATCACAGCTCATCAGTACGGTTAGACATGCAAGTGCTTCTAGCAAAAATTGAAACCCGACCGAATAGAAATCAATACAGGACGTCTACTAGACGACTCTTAAGGTACATCTGTGTTTGTACAACTGCCACAGAACAAACCTTCTAATTATGATGGAACTTTCATTAGAGTTTCGGTGAGAATGGGCATTACCTAACAAGATCAACAGTTTCAACATCAAACACAAAACCTCTTATCTAAATGTAGTGATATCCGAATGTCCTCTTATCGGGACATCTTCATATCTGGGCCACTTTACATCCGACCATCCTCGTATCATAACCTTCTCACATCCAAATATCATCATATCCGAACGTCTTCATACATGAACGTCTTCATATAAGCACGTCCTCATATTCGGAATTCTTCATATCCAAATGTATTCATATCCGAATGTTCACATATTCGAAATGACTTCATATCCAAATGTGCAGATGTCCGAATGAGTTCATATTCGAACATCCTACAATATAAATGTATTGAACAGTTTTTAACGTAGCTGTGTACTGGTCTAATATTATGATGACCAAAAACTAAATAATTAAACAATCAATCAATCAATCAATTAATCAATAAATCATATATATATATATATATATATATATATATATATATATATATATATAAGCAAGTGGTGTAGATATAGAAACATCCAAAGGAGTATCCTATACATACATTGGTAGGATAACTCTCTAAGAGAGCTCTAAATAAATTTGTATATAAATACATATAGAGCAAATATAAGAAAAAGTTTAGGTAGACTCGTTATTTCATGGTAAATCGGAAGTGTGGGCCTATTTTATCATCAGCTTCCGTCTTTATTGTACAGATTTTACACGAATGAAATTCACCAGCAAGCATCCCAAAATGTTATTCTGCTTTTTTTTGTGTGTCTTTGTTTGTGAATTTCATTCGTGTAAAATCTTCTGTACAATAAAGACGGAAGCTGATGATGGTTCGCCTGAAATAGGTCCATATTTCCGATTTACCATGAAATAACGTGTCTGCCTAAATTTATATATATATAAATCTCCCTTTGATTTCGGCCTATGAGTATCCGACAACCTTTTATATTTGTGTCTAGTATGACACTTCAGTCCCGCTAGTGACCTGCATACAATCCACATTTCGTGCAACAGCGAGGGTTTCTGGACAGAGAAACAGTAATATTTGCCTATGCTTTTCCTGAAACGACTCTGACTCGAATATCTCCGGTTGTTTCTACGTAAGACAACTCCCAGGAAGTCAGTATACAGCACATTGACAGGTGAGAGGTTAATCTTTAGCTTGATCTTAAAGCTGAGACACAAACGTCCAATATTCCTTTGTTCACTGATGAGGATTTTAGGTGTTCTGTGGTCGCTCATCTTGCACAATGTCTAACACAACAAAGTGGCGACTGCATCAAAAAAAGTCTCAATTCAAACAATGTTTCATTTAGCGAGATCAGCATTGAACGCCTCATCGTCAAAAGCATGGGCGCCATTAACGGAGACTTTTGTGGACAACAAGGGATCTTACGAATCTGAGTCCTACAAGAGTGTAGCTAAAACTACTAATCTAGAAACCCCCAATTTGACACGTCTGTAATTCCACCGGCACAGACTGAGCTTCCCAAATGCAACTGTAACTAATATGACCGATACCGACTTGGCTGACCGGCTATAGTCACGCTCTCATCGGCTTGACGTGGCTTCCATGTGCCACTTCTGTAAAGACTTTCACGGCTTCTGCTCCGATGAACTGATGCCCCCTATGTACGAATTTGCACGAGATACTAGATTAGCAACTACGTCCCACTTTTTACATTGAAACCGATAAAATATAACCGCAATTTCTACTCCAACAGCTTCTTTACACGCACTTCCCGCCTGTGAAATTCCCTTCCACATACTTGCTTCCCCGACAGCTACAATCTCCAGGAGTTTAAATGTAAGGTCAATAGACACCTCCTAACACACTAACCCGCATCCATTCTCTCAAACACACTTCCCATCTACCTTAACCTCATCCTCGGTATCCTTACCCGTATATCACCCTCCTATATCAAACTCCACTTTCTCATCACTTTCCCTAATGTAACCCTCTGCGCAATAGTGGCAGTGGAATGCCTTGCTTGGGGCGAAATGATTAATATATATATATATATATATATATATATATATATATAAATTCTCCATTTGTAAACGAGTTATTATTCGATTATGCTATTCCCAAACAAAAACGAATCATTGAATAAAAGAACAGAAATTAAGTGTAGCCATACCAAAAAATTCTTATGATGTTCATACAACCATGGATGAAAACGGTATAATTTCTTCTAATTTTAAAAATTTTGCGTTCAAAAATTTCCCGTTACGCGAGGGTTAAAAGATAATCTCCGTTGCGTGTTCTTAAAAAATGTAAACAGTAAAATCAGTTATTGCAAATCGCTTGAAGACACCACATGGTAGAAACCTTGGTCCCGTATAATTTTTTTACAAATTAAGAAGATTCAAAAGTTCTGCAATATAACTGTATTGAGTACTTTTTAATACAAATGTGTACTGGTCTAATTATGACCCAAAATTAAGTAATTAAGCAATCAATCAAACAATCAATCTATCAATATATATATATATATATATATATATATATATATATATTTCTACCGGCCTGATTATTTATGAGAAAATTTGTTAGAAAGTTTTAAATTAGGCAGGATTCGAATCTACGATCCCCAAAAATAGAGCAATTGATCTGGAGCGCCTTAGACCACTCGACCACAACTGATTTCAAAATCAATCCATATATAGACAATTTTCAATTACTCCTAAATAATTATCTCTGCATTGAAATTTATTGTAATAGAAACAAATGTAATCAGATGATGCGACAGAATAGTGTAGACTGGGTTTGCTCGGGTGTAATGAAAGCTTTAAAACTAATCCATGGTCCTGAAGGTCAGACACTTTGGACGTTGGCACAAAAGAATAAAAAGTAATAGTGGTTTCCTGTTAAATCGAAACCTTAGACTGAAAGAAAAATGAATGGATGTAAGTCAAATTTTGATTTCCTTGTATCGATATCAAATAATTTTTTTCGTCATAAACAGAATTTTGAAGGCTAAATAAGTCCTCCGAGAATTGGTATCATGGCTGAGACTAAGAACTACAAGTATACATACTTAGAGCCAAACCCGAAGCAAAAACTAAAATAAAAGGGCTGAAAAAAATACAGGCAGATAAAGAGACACACACACAAACACCTTGCCTTTTATAAATATATATGTATATATTATCGATTTTCTGCACTATTATAAGAACTGCAACCTTGAAACTTCTGAATAACGTTTCTTATGTTTTTGTCTATGAGTGTATCAAATTTGATCAAAATCGGACCACTCCTTCTATAACCCGACTTTTTCAATTATCGATTTTCGATATTTATCAGGATTACCTCAACACAAAACATAGCTAAGAACACTGGCAGTCGCTTATAGTACAATTGTGCAAATTTTCAAGAAAATCGGTTCAGCCGTTTCGGAGTCTATAGGTAGCAGACACACACAGACAGACACACACACACACACAGAGAAAGTTCCATATATATATATATATATATATATATATATATCCTCTCTAATATATGCCACGATAAGGAGTTTAGATCATTTCTTATATTTTAATGTAAGATACTCATAGTAGGTACATGAATATATATGTTGCCGTCATTTTAGACGGCATATCGATATAAAAATTTTGTCGGCATTTTTTAAGTCACGGCTCACTCGTAATTATAATAAAACGTTGAATAAACAGATATACCTTGTCGGTGGGTATTTAATAAAACTATTCGAAATATATATATATATATATATATATATATATATATATATATATATATATTATGTTTTTTGTCAATACAAGATAATATCATCTTTGATGGTGTATGTCTTTCTGTTAACGTCCCTGTAACCTCTCTGAAGATGGCTCATGCGAGCCAAAAGCTTAGAACCAGCATAATGGAAAAATATTCAAACGTTGGACAATTTTTGTCGTTATTTCATATGATGCTTGGAACGACTCATGATTAAACATAATAGACATTCATTGTCTGTTAGATTTAACAATATGTTTAGAAAATTATCTGCTGCCTCGATACACTACACACACACGCACACATATACATATATATATATATATATGTGTGTGTGTGTGTGTGTGTGTGTGTGTGTGTGTGTGTGTGTGTGTGTGTGTGTGTGTGTAGCTTTTGTTTTAGGATTTTCAATGTGAAAGCATTAAATATCGTACAGGTTTTCTTTTCTCAATTCAGTATGAGTAGATCCGGTCTATAGGCGTGAATTAGGTCTTGCATTTGAAATATAAGAAAGTCCCATTGAATTGCAGTTTTTATTCTTTCGAACAGCTTCTCTTTATGAATCTAACTTTTGTCTGCAAGATAAAATCCCAGTCGATCGTCGATAACACTATTCCCAGCAGACCAGATTTTCAATACAATCCTACCAATTCGTGTATTCCTTAAAAGCCAATATGATGCATTCGCTTATTGTATAATTGAAATGAGAGCGCCATTTACGCTTCTACTATATCTTGTCTCGCTGTAAGATCGTTAATTCTAATAATAATTCTGGCTATTCACTTTTGTTCTTTTTTTTATTCTTTCATTCGTTTGTTCGTTTTTTTTTTATTTATTCCTTTTTATATTTATATAATTGTCTCTCCCCAAGCAAGAAATTTTACTGCCACTGTTGAGCAGGGGGGTTACATAGGAGGAATGTTAAGAGAAAGAGTGAGAGGTTACTGGGAGTTTCAGGAAGCGGGTAAGAGAAGGATGAGAATACTGATGTGAGTATTTAAATGATTGTAGCTGTCGGGAAAGCAAGTAAACGGAAGGGATTTCCACAGAGGGGAAGTGCGAGAAAAGAAGCTGTGGGAGTAGAATTTACGTTTACATTTTATTGGCTTCACAGTAAAAGAGTGGGACTTATTTGCTAATCTTTTTACTCGAGTAAATTCATATATAAAGGGTACCAGTGATCTAAGTTTGGTGTTTAATTCCATTATATAGACGACCCCTTTTGTCTCTTGAACAATGAAACTGAAGTGGACCATTTCCTTTCGTTTTTAAATAATATGCAACTTTAAAATTTGCACAAGAGGAGGAGATTAATTATTCACCTACATCTCTTGATGTGTTGGTGAACAGATCTTCCTCTGATTTTCCATATTAACCGAAAACCGACATTTACTGGTTTGTATACCAGGTAGGATTCCTTTTGTCTTCAAAAACATAAAAATAATCTAGTTAAGACCCTTACGCATTTAGGCTTTAAGGATTTGCTCTAACACTAAGTTGGATGACGAACTCAAGTTTATTACTATCTTCTTCCTCTATGTGACTTGTCCTTTCAGGACGTAGACGATCATGACCTTCCACATCTCCCTACCCATGGTGGCTCTTAGCATGCTTTGTCCTGTTAAACCAAGCAACCCCCTTTCTGTCGTCCACCAAATGAGGCCCTTCAAATATGTTATCCGCTTCTTTCCTCTATCTTCTTTCCCCTCTATCTGGCCTGTTAGTATCAGGTTCTCCAAGCCCCCCGTCCTCATTGCATGTCCCAGGAACTTTTATCTGTCTCTTCCAGTCTTAACTTCCTTTTCTTTTCCATCCTTTCCAAAACCTCATCATTGCTCACATGCTCAGTCCATGATATCCGCAGCATCCTTCTGTAGAACCACATTTAAGTTGCTTCAAAATTTTCCTTTATCTTTGATGACATTGCCTAGCATTCACTGCCATATTGAAGAACTGACACCACATAGCAATCCAGTACTCTTTTGTTTGTTTCTCGTGAAATTTTCCTGTCTCGTAATACTCTACTGAGCTTCTGGAATGCGTCGTTCGCTATGCAAATTCGACTTTGGATCTCTGTCTCACTTTCCGTCTTCTGTTAGAACAATTCCCAGGTATTTAAATTTTAACCTGATTGATTTTAGTATCCCTTATCTGTTTTTGTTCTTTTAGCTGATGACCATGTATTCGGTTTTCTTTCATTTCATTTGTCGTCCTTGTTTTGTCACTCTCTACTGCTATCTTCTGTAGGCTGTTATGTAGTTTCCTTTCTGCGTCATAATACCTATACATTGGCTGTTGTCGAATCGGTGATTAGGAATAAGGCATTAGAATTCAATAAAGATAATCGCGCTACAATACAAAGATCTCCCGTGTACCTGCGCATTCCTAGGCTGGGTTCTGTCAGTGATAGATTTGCACAGCAGGTTTCTGTTGCAGTTCAACAGTTTTACTTTGTTGCCAGTAACTGCGTAATCTTTCAGCTAAATCTGTATTTTGTACTAAACGGAAGGATTTTCTCACCATAATAGCTTATTGATTTATATCTTTAAATGTCGTTGTGGATCTCCCTACATAGGGAGAACTACACAATGTCTAGTGGCCAGAATTAAACAAAACGACCCTACAAAATTCCGTAATTTGAACTATTTCTCGTCAGATGTGCTGGCTAATACAAACGGGTCATAATTGCGGAACATCTTATCAATAACAATAATTGTGCTGCTAAATTTAGTATGGACTCATTTTCAATCTTAAGCAGGTCCCACTCCAGTTACCACCGCAAAGTGTTGCAGGCCATCTATATTCAATATTTAGAATCTGTAGTGTGATCGATACCGACTTGGCTGACCGCCTGCAGTCACTCTCTCACTGGATTGACGTGGCTTCCCTGTATTTCTTCTATAGATACTTTCACGGCTTCTACTCCGATGAACTTAGATCACTGGTGCTTCCTAGGTACGAATTTGCACGAGATACTAGATTAGCAACTAGGTCCCACCGTTTTACAGTGAAACCGATAAAATGTAAAAGCAATTTCTACTCCAACAGCTTCTTTTCCCGCACTGTGGAATTCCTTTCCGCTTACTTGCTTCCCCGACAGCTAAAACCTGCAGGAGCTTAAATATAAGGTCAATAGACACTTCCTAACACACTAACTCGCACCCATTTTCTCAAACACTCTTCCTATGTACCTCCTTATTTGTCTATCACCCTCTTTCTGACATTTCCTATATCCAACCGCTGTCTCAGTACCTTCCCCTATGTAGCCCCCTGCGCTATAGTGACAGTGGAATGCCTTGCTTGGGGAGAAATGATGAAAGAAAACAGAGAGAGCTTATATTTGGCCTCCAATTCATTTGCATTTAAGATTTTAGTCCTGTACATTCTTTATTCAACTCCATTTAGCTCTGTTGAGCGAGGTGCGAACCCGTTAGCAAACCCGTTTTCAATTTTATTTTTTGAATATAATATCATTATGGGTGGCAATAAATTTATAACGGTATATATATATATATATATATATATAGTAATGTTAGAGAAGGTTCCGGGGGATTACAATATGAATAAACAACCGACGTACTTTAATTTATCTGTTTAAACATCATTTATAATAGATATTCGTATTTGAGTAGTAAACACTCTAATTTTACTTAAACAATATATTCATATACATCTACCGGACTGAACATTTTTGGAAAATTTTGATTTGAATCTAACACACCTAACAACACAGGGGAATCCGTCAATTGATCTAACGATCAAGAGTGATTTCACAGTCTAAAACAAGAAGAATTAAGCTTTATAAACAGAATATTTCTGATTCTTCGTAATATTTTTCTCTGGTCTGAAAGCGTATTTTAATGTAATCATATGCAAACTGACAATTTTATAAAAAGTTACGGAACTTTGCGAAAATTTACGAAATAGATTCACGAAAACTATATTTTAAAGTTTACTTAGTGTTTGCAGGTCCCTGTCCTGCCGAATGACATATTTTCCTCGAAAAATTTCTCAAAAATATTCAGTATAAAAATCAGTCCGTGAGGTAAGTGCCATCCTCGATACACGGTTGGGCGATAATGTCTCTAAAGTGACATGACAGACTGGGCATAATTATTTTCCGCATAAGTTTGTTATTAAGTTTGCCAACCAAGTCTATAAAACCCAAGCCGTTTGACCCATACCTGGAGGTAAGATATTTTTTTTTAATCATCTCACCCCAAGCAAGGCATTCCACTGCCACTATTGCGCATGGGGCTACATAGGGGAAGGTAAAGAGAAGGAGTGGTTAGACATAGGGAATGTCAGGAGGAAGGTGACAGATGAGTAAGGATAGCGAGGATGAGGGTTGGGCAGATGGGAAAAGTGTTTGATAGAATGGGAGCAGGTTAGTGTGTTAGGAGGTGTCTATTGACCTTACATTTAAACTCCTGGAGATTGTAGCCGTCGGGGAAGCAATCGTTTGGAAGAGAATTCCACAGTCGGGAAGTGCGAGGAAAGAAACTGTTGGAGTAGAAGTTACCGCTGCATTTTATCGGTTTCACTGTAAATGGGTGGGATCTAGTTGCTAATCTAGTATCTCGCTCAAATTCGTATTTAGGGGGCACTAGTGATCAAAGTTCATCGGAGCAGAAGCCATGAAAGTATTTATAGAAGAGACACAGGGAAGTCACGTCGCGCCGGTGGGAGAGAGACTGCAGGTGGTCTGCCAAGTCGGTATCACATTACAGACCCTCCTCTGAACCTTATCGATATATGGATGAATGTTTTTCGCAAGGGTATTTGCGCGTACGCTATTATTATTTAATTAAAAACTGAGTATCAACTCAAATAAGAGTATCTATCAAAAATAATATTTGAACCAAAAAATTAATACATATGTGTTGGTATGTCTGTTTGCGTTATGGTGCACTATCTATAAAAATGGACTCTTCCTTCGTCAATAAAAGAACCTGCGTGTCTTCCGGGGAGGCAGTCAAGAGGCAGTCAAGGCACAGTCGTGACGCAGTGTAACATTTACAGTTAGGAAGGGCATTTCTATTTGCTGACTACTAACATTTTTATATGTTGTTATTCTAATACACTGGTTGAACCTATCTTCTTGTTTTCGTGTCTTTCTTCCTGACCCGAACAAGTCATAAGAGTTTGTGAGTATGTACGTTTTGTTTTTTCATTTATTCATTCGCTTTCTTTCTATTTTTCATCAAGCCGTTCAGTGTCTTTCTTCATTTTATTCTTTTTTTTTCTAGCATTATCTGTCTTTTCGTTTTTGTTTTTTTTCTATGATATTTTTATTCTGATTTTTTTCATCTTTGTTTTCCTCAATTGTTCTTCTTTCCTTTCTTCATTTTTCATTTAAACATTTTGGTTTTTTATTTATCTTTCTTTCTTCTTACTTCTTTCTTCTTTATAGCTTTCTCTTCTTCTTTCCTCATTAAGTTTTCATTCAACTCAAATTTATCAATTTCTTTTCTCCAAACCTTCCTTTGTTTATTTTGCTCTGGTTTCTAGTTTCTTTATTTCGTTCCTTCATTATTTTCCTTCATTTTACTAAGATTTTGTTCTTGTTTTTCTCTTTTTTTCCTCTCCTCTCCTTTCTTTTTTTTTTTTTTTTGTTAATTTTTGCGTTCTTTTTCTTTCTTTTACACAATTTCTAATCTTTTTCCATTTCTATACATTCCGATATTTTTCTTTTCATAATTAGTTCTTCTATTAATTTTAAATACTTAGGAGAATTTCATTAATTTTATAAATCTCTAACCTATTTATTCCTTCTTTTTTTAAACCTTTCCTTCTATGCTTCTCATTTTACCTAACTTTCTTCTTCCCTCAGTTTTCTTTCTTTCTTTTTTGCCTTTTTCATTTTCTTTTTTCTTTCTTTCTTTCATTCTTTCTTCCCTCAACATTTCTTTATTACCTTTGGTCATTAATTCTTTCTTGCTTAAATAACTTTTCATTCTTTCTTTTATTCTATCTCTTTTTCTGTTCTTACCTTTGCTTTCTCTCATTTATTTTTTCCTTTCTATCTATCTTACTTTCTTTCGTTCCTCACTTTTAATTTCTTCTATTTATCGAATCTTTCTTTCTTTAAATGATTCTTTTCTTGTTATTACTTTATTTCCTTCTTTCTTTCTTTCCTTAGTTTTAGTTTCTTTTATTCACTCTTTCTTTCATTGGTTCTTTCTTTAAATTACTCTAAGCTTAAATATTTTTTTATTTCCTTCCTTCTTGCTTTCATTTTCTTCTTTTTAGTTTTCTTTCATTTATTCTGTCTTTCTTTAAATTGCTCTTACCTTAAATGTTTTCCCTTCCTTCTTTCTTCTTCGTTTTTAGTTTCTTTCATTTATTCTGTCTTTCTTTCATTGATTCTTTCTTTCTTTAAATTACTCTTAGCTTAAACGTTTTTATTTCCTTCTTTCTTTTTTTTCTTCTTCATTTTTAACTTCTTTCATTTATTCTGTCTTTCTTTCATTAATTCTTTCTTCCTTAAATTACTCTTAGGTTAGTTTTTTATTTCTTTCCTTCATTTTTTCTTCTTCATTTTTTCTTTCATTTATTCTGTCTTTCATTGATTCTTTTTTTCTTTAAATTACTCTTAGCTTAAATGTTTTTATTTTCTTCCTTCTTTCTTTCTTTCTTTCTTTTTTTCTTCTTCATTTTTAATTTCTTTCATTTATTGTGTCTTTCTTTCATTAATTCTTTCTTCTTTAAATTTTAGGTTAAATATTTTTATTTTCTTCCTTCTATCTTTTTTCTTCTTCATTTTTTCTTTCATTTGTTCTGTCTTTCATTGATTCTTTCGTTAAATTACTCTAAGCTTAAATGATTTATTTCCTTCTTTCTTTTTAGTCTTTTTCTATCTTCCTTTCGTTGATTCTTTCTTTCTTTAAATTACTCTTAGCTTAAATGTTTTTGTTTCCTTCCTTCTTTCTTTTTTTTTCTTCATTTTTAATTTCTTTCATTTATTCTGTCTTTCTCATTAATTCTTTCTCCCTTAAATGACGTTAGCTTAAATGTTTTTTTTTTTAATTTTCCTTCTTTCTTTCTTTCCAACACCTACTAGAGATTATTTCTCTTATTATCTATGTCAATATATCCCGGGGTGTATGACGCAATATGATAACCCACCCGCAATAAACAACCTTGAATTCCCCAGATAGATAAAAGATAAGTAAAAATAAAAGCATTATCTATTAAAATAAGCGGTAAAAAAAACTGAAACAGATCGAAATGACTGAAATGAAATTCTAATGGATTAATATTTTTTAAATATAAAATGTTTCACCCATCCCCAAAATTACGAGGAGAAAACGAAACGTAGAACAATGAATTCATATTTATTCCCAGCGTGTAAACACATTGACGCACAAAACTATTCCACGGACAAATGTACACGTAGACACACACATAGATCTGTTTACGTATACGCACAGAGAATTTGACGCAGCAAAACAACAATATGATTCATATCAAAATTGCACCATGACCTCCTCACCATTTGTTGCTTATTCCTAATTAAAACGATCTGAGTTCAAACCTATTTGAAAGTAAATTTTTTTTTCAAGAATAAAACACAGGCAATGACAGTAAAAAATTTAAAAAACTGGCGCTTCATAATCTTTCTACCCAAAATATTATCATTTTTAGACACACACATAGATCTGTTTACGTATACGCACAGAGAATTTGACGCAGCAAGACAACGATATGACTCATATCAAAATTACACCATGACCTCCTCATTATTTGTTTTTTATTCCTAATTAAAACGATCTGAGTTCAAGCCTATTTGAAAGTAGATTTTTTTCAAGAATAAAACACAGGCAATAACAGTAAAAATTTTAAAAACTGGCGCTTCATAATCTTTCTACCCAAAATATTATCTTTTTTAGACACACACATAGATCTGTTTACGTATACGCACAGAGAATTTGAGAGCAGACCAAAAACGACATGACTCATCTGAAAATTACACCATAATCTCCTCACCATTTCGTGCTTATTCCTAATTTAAACTGTCTGAGTTCAAGCCCATTTGAAAGTAGATGAATATTTTTTCTCAAGAATAAAATTCAGGCAATGACAGTAAAAATTTTCAAAACTGTCGCTCCATAATCTTTCTACCCAAAATTTTATCCTTTTTAGACATCCACGGGTTGTGGTGCAGGGGATATTGGATGAAAACGTACAATTAGAGAACCGAAATAAAATTCCAGTTGAATTTCTTGCATTCAATTACGCGCAAAAAACCTTGGGAAATGTATTAATCCGTCTTTTCTCCATTCAGCTATGGGTTAAATAGGAGAACAGATTGAGTTCTATAAACTTGGAATGCAACCAGTCTAACGTTGAAAGTAATGACAATTGACTGCAGAAATTCTTCTGCCTACTCAGTCATGTCAAGCTTTTATCACGTATGTCAATTAACTGACTGAATCGTTGGAAACATCAGTAAAGTTTCTACTGGAAATAAAATGGGGGATCAGATTTCTATTGCCTTAAAGTAATAAGCTAATCCCTCTATAGTTTGCAAAATATAATCGGAATATATTAATAAAGCTTATATTGGACCTAAAGTAAGAGGTTTGTTTCTTATTCTTATGAAGTAATAAACTGATCCCCCACTAATTACTACTAATTTGTATAATAATATGATATAATCTATCTCTTCTCATTCCAGATATGAGATGAATAGCAGGACAGATTAGATTCTAAAGCATTGATTGGTAACTAGTCTACCGCAGAAAATAATGAGAATCTACTGCGGAAAAATATGCCTAGGCAGTTATGTCTCTTTCGAGACATGACCACCCAAGTGTGTATCACGTATGGCACTTAACTGACTGACTATACTATGGAAAGATTCAATAAACACTCAATATCATAGGCGATAGTATGTCGATTTTCTAACCGAAGATTAGATGTGGCACAAACCCGAAAGTATGAGGCACCCAGTGAGGATCGTACTGACTACTCAACTGCAATGATTCTAGCGAGATAACCCTGCTAACATTACACCGTGTTGCGGTGTCCAATAAACGAAAATACCTGTATAGCAGGTGGATGTTGAACAGACGAGGGTTGGTTGTAGAACTTTTACTGAAACTGTCGATAAAAGCGTTGTTTTTTGCAATCCAGTCCCTTGACACAAAGAGTTATGAGTTAAATATCTGGCCACAGAAGAACTCAAAAAAAAAAAAACGTGGAAGTTGGAGTAAAGAAAAATAACTAAAACGCGGATAACCGTAAAAGGCAAGGCATGTGTAACTAGAATAATCTACTCCGGTGACGAAATACATGGTTTGGTTCTAAATTAATTCCTTCTTCTTCTATATGTCTTGTCCTTCCAGGACATAGGCGATCCTGGCCACGCACATCTCCGCTCGCCTGATGGATCTCAGAACACTTTTTGCTGTAAGACGACGCAAAACCCCGTTCTGTCATCCACCTGCTCAGGCCCTTCAAATATGTTATCCGCTGCTTTCTTCTGTCTCTTTTTCCCTCTATCTGGCCAGTCGGTATCACGTTCTTCAAGTCCTATTTTCTCATTGCATGTCCCCGGAACTTTAGTTGTCTCTTCCTGATGCTCTATATTAATTTCCTTTTCGTTTCTATTCTAGCCAAAACCTCGTCATTGCTCACATGCTCGATCCATGATATCCGCAGCATCCTTCAGTAGAACCACATTTCAGTTTGCTTTAAGTTTTTCTTCATCTTTGATGATATTATCCAACATTCACAGCCATATTAAAGAACTGAAATCACATAGCAATCTAGTACAATCTTCTTTGTTTCTAGTGAATGTTTCCTGTGTCTTAATACTTTACTCAGCTTCTGGAATGCGTAATTCACCATGCTGATTCGGTTTCGGATCTGTGTTACACTTGTTGTCTTCTTTTAGAACACTTCCCAGGTATTTAAATTTTTGTACCTGCTTGATTTTAGTATCCCCCACCTGTAATTGGCATTTTGGGCTGCCCTTATTGCTGATGACCATGCATTCGGTTTTCCTGCAGTTTATTTGTAGTCCTTTTTGTCACTCTCTTCAGCTACCTTCTGTAGGAGGTTTTGTAGTTTCTTTTCCGTCTCTGCAATCAACACTCTATCATATGCCTACCGTATATTGTTCAAATTGTGGCCTCCGATGACAAATCCGGACATAACATCTAAAGCCTTAAAGAATAAACGGGTATTGTTTTTGTTACAACCTAATACTTCGACTCCTCGAAAAGGTTTATGTTTTAAAATACGTTGAATAGAATTGCAATAAAACCTTGACATATGCAAGTTAAGTTGTACATATTTTTCAAGAGACTTTACAACAAAGGCGTTAATGCTTTTTTTACAAGAATAATTTCATAATTACATTTGCGTGCGCTGATTTTCTTCAGGGAGAAGCTAATCAGGGTTCTCCACATCTTCTCCTTTATTGCTCTTAATATATTTTCTCATGTTATATCTCCCAAAGTTTCATATATTTAGGTTTGATTACAATTTCAATCATCGCTTTTTAAAACAATAAACATTGCCAATGATGGAACGTAAAAGTGCCAATAACGAAAGAAAAACTCCTTTTTAGACTCTAAATGTTTGTGGAAAAGATGGTTCACGTTTACCGAGATTACTTCTCTATTTTCAAATAATGGCTTCTGCTCTGATTTACTTAGATCATATATAAATTTACTCGAGCCACAAGATTAGCAACTAGATCCCACCCTTTTACTTTGAAACTAATAAATGTAAAGGCAAATTCTACTTCATCAGTTTCTTTTCTCGCACTTCCCGCCTGTGGAATTCCCTCCCATTTACTTGCTTTCCGGCTCCAAGAATTTAAATGTAAAGTCAATAGTCATCTCCTATCTCACTGATTTGCATCCTTTCTCTCGTACTTTTATATCATTTCTTCAGTATTCTCATCCCTCTCTTAATCGCTTCCTGATACCCCCATAACCTGTTGCTCTTTCTCATAACTTTTCTCTTGTGTAAACCCCTGCACAACAGTGGCCGTATAATGCCTTGCTTAGGGCGATACGATTATAAAAAAAACTCTATTATTACAAAGTGCAAAATAATTAATAAAAGACGTAAACTACTTGAATGGTATAAATATTTTGCAATACAAAAATCAATGTTAAATGTAAAGAAGAGAATACTGGATTGCTACGTGTTGTCCGTCCTTCAATATGGCAGTGAATGCTGGACAAAGATGAAGGAAAAATTTGAAGCAGCTGAAATGTGTTCTAGAGAAGGATGCTGCGAATATACACGGATCGAGCATGTGAGCAATGATGAGGTCTTGGAAATTATAGAAACAAAAGGAAATTAATACTGAGCATCAGGAAGAAGACAGCTGAAGTTCTTGGGACAAGCAATGAGAAAGGAGGGCTTGGAGAACCTGATACTAACAAGCCAGATAGAGGGAAAAAGACAGGGTAAGACAACGGATAACATATTTAAAGGACCTAATCAGGTGGATGACGGAACGAGGATTGCATGGTGTAACAGGAGGAGGCGTGCTCAGAGTCACCAGGGAGAGGGAAACGTGGAAGGCCATGATTTGCCTCCGTCCTGAAGGGACAGGGTACATAGAAAAAGAAGAACAAGCTACTTTATTAATTATGTATTAGTTTTCTTCCGAAGAGATTGATGGTTTTTAATTTTCAACCAGACATACTTATTTTTATTTTTTCAAACGTTATTTTCAGTAGATAAGCGTGTTATATATTACCTTGATTGGCAGAAAAGCAATTAACAGGTAGATCCGTGCGTGGTTATAGTCAACAAAGTTCAAGGATATATCCGAACGTGGATGATGTGAGCATGATGTGGCTCACGGATACATAAGTCAGTCAGTTAAGTGCCATACGTGATATAAGCATTGGGCGATCATGTCTCTTTAGAGACATGACTGACTGGGCAGAATATTATCCCGTAATAGGTTGCTATTGCTTTCTGCGGTAGACTGGTTGTAAGCCAAGGCTACAGAATCCAATCTTTCCTGTGTTTTAACCCATAACTGGAGGAAAGAGACGGATTAATACCTGCCCAAAGGGTATTTGTGCGAAAGTGTATGCATGGAATTGATAAATACATCAGGCTACGAAATGTACTAGATGAGTATTTTAAGACATTAAATGTTCATTTAAACGTTTTTTTATTTCGTCTACAGTTTCCGTATTTAATTAATCCACGTGCTTTTACCACTCTGCTACGAAAAGCTTCACAACGTTCTATTCTGTGGTGATACCGACCGAGCAAAAGCGAGGGACCGGATGTTTACTCTATAACGACCAGAAAGCAAACAAACAAAAGTTGTCTCTACGCAGGTGTGTTCGAGCAGATGTTCCGGTTGAAAAATAAAAAGTAATCAAATATCAAATTTCCATTTTGCCAGCCTACGCAAATTTTATTTATCAGCCAATGGGAAGCCCAGAATCAAATACAACTGTGAAATCCCAAAACGATCTGTTTTGATTCAAAAAGCAGATATAAAAAAGCCGAGACAAAAAGCAGACAGACAGAGACCAAGGAGAAGAGTGTAACCAATATCCCCTTGACTTAAGTCAAGCGGCTACTATGTTCGACTCCCTTATCTCATTACCTTCTCCACTGTCTCAGAAGTACTTACTGAGCTAAAGAGCAACTGCTTCAAAGACATTCCTCAAATACATCCGCTTCCTCACCTTCCTAAGCACTAATTATCTTTTTCAGCATTATTATTTGCCATGAACACTTTAATCTCCGTTGGACCTCTCTTTCAAGCATTACTTTAATTGTAAAAAACATTAATTGATGTGCATATATAAAAGTTTATTTTCTACTCAAATTGCCTTTTCTTGATTTTATAATCATTTTATGACTTATAGTGGGCTATCTACCACAAGGCCAAATTCCGTTAACCTGCAACGATATAATACAACCCTCCACTAGAACGGACTACCACTGCAATAGAAAAAGAACAGATAAGATACCCACTATAATTCAGCCTAGTTTTGTAGACGTTATCTTTTGCTAGATATGACTAACTTGAAAAAAAAAAGTTTCACTTAATTTTTTTAATGTTTCGAATTCAGATTATTATTATTATTATTTTTGTTTTTTCTACTTGTATTTTCTGTAATTTAATATTTAATTTCGAATGTAAATGAATGATTTTTGTTATATTTTATTTTATTTTATTATTTTTTATGCAAAATATTGCACAGCGTTCTATCGCCCCCCCCCCCAACTCTGTTGCTCTCTTTCTTTGGGTCTCTTAAGCTAAGGGACGTTCTAAGTTCTCCAAGAAAGACAGTAAAGGTTTGTCTTGGAGAAATTACGTAAAGTCAAAGAAAATGTCCAGCATTTTCTCTCACCTGGAAACGAAATGCTTTTCCTTAGTTTCGTAGACATTATCTTTTCCGAAATGTAAACAAATCAATTTCTAAAGAAATAACTAGTTTTATTTTTCAATCCAATATATTTTTTCTTCTAACGTTATTTTAAGTGACTACAGATATTTGAATTGATAAAAATATCTTTTTAAAAGACGATTTAGTATCATGTTACTAAAAATCAGGTATTTTATTAAACAAATCTTGATAAATGCGACAGACAAACAAGAGAACGCAGTTGTTAAATTATGCTGACGAATGTATATTCAACAGCAACGTATGTTAAAATGGCTAATCTCCTGATAAACAGATTATTTGGGAAGCAAACATTTTAGCATGACTGAAAATCCTACAGAAGTTCCTGACTCCATCTTATCTGATCGGCGCTAGTTGATAAATACGTATCGATACGATTTGACGGGAAAATCGAATCTGCAAAATAGAAATTACCCACTTCGATCTCTTGTCCGGTCAATGAGGTCGGTCGAGAGGCAACAATCTTATCTCTTTGCCTCTGTTCTACGCAACCCGTTTAGTTTGATGGATGTCTTCGAAGTCTCACCGTCACCTGAGTCGACGCCTTTAGTTCTTCGACTTGGATGTGATTAGAGGTGTTTTCACCATTTTCTACTTCATTAGTGAAATGTTCACGTCTTTTAGCTTCTTTTTCAAATATATATATATATATATATATATATATATATATATATATATATATATATATATATATATACGTGTGGAGTGGGACGTGTGTGTTTGGTTATAAGATATAAAAGAGTTTGTATAGATAAGTGAGTAGGTTTAAGATTCTTATATACACGAAGACTGATGTCTGTGTTTACGTGTCTTTGTTCAATGTGACGTGAGATACTAGTTTATTTAAAATGTTCCGGTACCGGCTCTGTGCGCAAAAACAACACGACAATCTCCGTTTCGATTTCTAAACCTAATTATATAGACTTCTGATTTCTTGCCCATCTTTAATGATTCCAGTCAGTGAATTTATCTATCAAGATCAGTCTGTTATCTGTCTGTCTATCTGTCTATCTCCGGTCTCTCATCTATCTATCTATCTATCTATCTATCTATCTATCTATCTATCTATCTCCGGTCTATCTATCTATCTATCTATCTATCTATCTATCTATCTATCTATCTATCTATCTATCTATCTATCTCCGGTCTCATCATCTATCTATCTATCTATCTATCTATCTATCTATCTATCTATCTATCTATCTATCTATCTCCGGTCTGTCATCCATCTATCTATCTATCTATCTATCTCCGGTCTTTCATCCATCTATCTATCTATCTATCTATCTCCGGTCTTTCATCCATCCATCCATCTATCTATCTCCGGTCTTTCATCCATCCATCCATCTATCTATCTCCGGTCTTTCATCCATCTATCTATCTATCTATCTATCTATCTATCTATCTATCTATCTATCTATCTCATCTTTCATCCATCTATCTATCTATCTATCTATCTATCTATCTATCTATCTATCTATCTATCTCTATCTCCATCATCTATCTATCTATCTATCTATCTATCTATCTATCTATCTATCTATCTCCGGTCTATCATCCATCTATCTATCTATCTATCTATCTATCTATCTATCTATCTATCTATCTATGCCTTTTCATCTATCTATCTATCTATCTATCTATCTATCTATCTATCTATCTATCTCTCATCGGCTTTTCATCTTTTATCTTTATCTATCCATCTATCTATCATCGGCTTTTTATCTATCTATCTATCTATCTATCTATCTATCTATCTATCTATCTATCTATCTATCTATCTATCGGCTTTTTATCTATCTATCTATCTATCTATCTATCTATCTATCTTCGGCTTTTTATTTATCTATCTATCTATCTATCTATCTATCTATCTATCTATCTATCTATCTATCATCGGCTTTTCATCTATTTATCTATCCATCTATCTATCATCGGCTTTTTATCTATCTATCTATCTATCTATCTATCTATCTATCTATCTATCTATCTATCCATCTATCTATCATCGGCTTTTTATCTATCTATCTATCTATCTATCTATCTATCTATCTATCTGGTTTTTATCTTTTTATCTATCTATCTATCTATCTATCTATCTATCTATCTATCTTCGGCTTTTTATCTATCTATCTATCTATCTTCGGCATTTTATCTATCTATCTATCTATCTATCTATT
This sequence comes from Ascarosepion bandense, assembly GCA_037127315.1. NCBI lineage: Eukaryota > Metazoa > Mollusca > Cephalopoda > Sepiida > Sepiidae > Ascarosepion > Ascarosepion bandense. Next base: position 224,145 of record JBBBDQ010001428.1, read on the forward strand.
TATCTATCTATGGCATTTTATCTATCTATCTATCTATCTATCTATCTATCTATCTATCTATCTTCGGCTTTTTTTATCTATCTATTTCCCAGCACCCCAGTGTTGTGTAAGGGTTAGCACACGTGTCCCGCTATAACTTACTACAACTGAGTAGTTAGTTCGATCATCACTGAGTACCCCATTCGTTCGGCCATATGCTTAGAAAATCAACTCAGACTATTCTTTTTGTATCTATTTCTTGTCTATCTGAGACTGTCCTTCTCTCTCTCTCTCTCTCTCTCTCTCTCTCTCTCTCTCTCTCTCTCTCTCTCTCCATACGCTGCTTACCTATCTATCTCTGTTCTTTTTCTGAATGTATGTATCTATCTATCGATATATCTGGGCGCCTCGTGTGGTGTAATGGTTAGCAAGTTTGTCTCGCTAGAACTTGTAAAAACCGAGTAGTGAGATCAGTCCACACTGTGTGTCCCCTACTTTCAGCCTTGTGCAACATCTAACCGGTTCTTAGAAAATTTAGTATGTTCTTTTTCTGTATCTATATATCAATCTGTCTTTGTTAATTTTCTCTATCTATCTATCTATCTATCTATCTATCTATCTATCTATCTATCTATCTATCTATCTATCTATCTATCTATCGCAGCCCTTTCATATTGTTCAATAGATCTATCTATCTATCTATCTATCTATCTATCGCAGCCCTTTCATATTGTTCAATAGATCTATCTATCTATCTATCTATCTATCTATCTATCTATCTATCTATCACAGCCCTTTCATATTGTTCAATAGATCGATCTGTCTATCTATCTATCTATCTATCTATCTATCTATCTATCTACCGCAGCCCTTTCATATTGTTCAATAGATCTATCTATCTATCTATCTATCTATCTATCTATCTATCTATCTATCTATCTACCGCAGCCCTTTCATATTGTTCAATAGATCTATCTATCTATCTATCTATCTATCTATCTATCTATCTATCTATCGCAGCCCTTTCATATTGTTCAATAGATCTATCTATCTATCTATCTATCTATCTATCTATCTATCTATCGCAGCCCTTTCATATTGTTCAATAGATCTATCTATCTATCTACCTATCTATCTATCTATCTATCTATCTATCGCAGCCCTTTCATATTGTTCAATAGATCTATCTATCTATCTATCTATCTATCTATCTATCTATCTATCTATCTCAGCCCTTTCATATTGTTCAATAGATCTAATATCTATCTATCTATCTATCTATCTATCTATCTATCTATCTATGTTCTTTATCCGTCACAGCCTGTTCGTTATGTATATCAGCTTATTTTTTCATGGCTCTACGCAACTTCATATTTTGTGTGGCTCTTGGCAGCGTTTCTCCTTCACCAATTTCCATTAACACACACTGGTCACGTAACTGATTTGCTATCATCACCAATTACTTTCTTGCCTTAAATACTTCTTGTGTGTGTTAAGTTTTCCAAGCATTTTGCCTCGTAATCTGTCTAATGAATTTCAACTGCCCTTTCCTGATTTTGAGTAAAACTTTCTTTCTTTAGGATTCCCTGTTGCTTACTCGCTTTTTCCATGAAATTTTCTGTATCCTTCTAGAAAATTGATCAGTTTATAATTTATTCCGCTCAAATAACTGGTCTTATCTATTCCCAGGAAACATTTTTCTACAGTCAAAGATACTAATAAGTACATTACACAAATTTAGAATACCAAAAATTCGGACAAGATAACAGTTTGCTACTACGCTACCTAAAATCACATCATAGTCTAAAAGATTCCAGTTTATATGAATACTAGCAGTATAGCCCGGCTTTGCTCGAGTACAGTGAAAGCTTTAAAACTAATCCATGGTGCTGGAGCTCTGACTCAGTCTAAAGAATATTTGTGTGAAGTTTGGTGAGAATCGGATAAAAATTGTGGATTTTTATAAAGGACATGCAGACAGATAAACAGACACACACACACACAAACATCTTGCCATATATATATATATATATATTATCGATTTTCTGCACTATTGTAAGACCTTGAAACTTCTGAATATCGTTTCGTATGTTTTTGTCTATGATTGTATCAAATTTGATTAAAATCGGACCATTCCTTCTATAACCCGATTTTTTCGATTATCGATATTTATCGGGGGTACCTCGACACAAAACCGTGCTAAGAACATTCGCAGACGCTTATAGTACAACTGTGTATATTTTCAGGAAAATCGGTTCAGCCGTTTCGGCGTCTATAGGTAACGGACACACACACAGACGCTCATAGACAAAGTTCCATTTATAAATATGTTTAGATTATTCACTTACAAAAGTCAGTGAATGGGGCCTAGAATTATGTGCCGAATTCAATTAAAAATAATCATTACTCAATTGACAACAACCATGTATTTTATATTTACTGAATTAACTCTTCCTATTACGCATTAACTATAACAATAAATCTGTCAAATATGTAAACGTTGTTGAAGGTTATTGAACAAAAGGTAAAATACAGACCAATATACAATCTGAAAAATGTTGCTGCCAGTTGAAATTTCATATGTAATTTTTATATCAACTTAAGTTCATATAAATAAATAAATTTATTCACTTTTTGAAACAAGCTTTCTTTTGCTTTATTAATATTCTAAAAATAATTCATATCATAATTATTTTTAAAAAACTAAACCGAAATTGATATTGAGTTTTTGTAAAACAGTTTCTCTTCTCGTACTTTCCGCTCGTGGAATTCCCTTCCATTTATTTGCTTTCTCGACAAAAAATTTAAATCTCCAAAAATTTAAATCTATACGTCAATTGTGATTTTCTGCATCTTTCTTTCATCCCCCGGCTGATCTTTACTTAGACATTCGCCCTACCATGTATTTTTTGCCATCTTCTATCCATTTCAATCCATTGCATCTTTCTTTAGTAACGGTCTCGCATTGCTAGGGGTGAGAACTAATTAAAAAAAAATAAATAAAAATGAGATTTATTTTATGATTTTATGTTTTCTTCAGTCAGGTAAGTGTTAAAAGTGATACACGCTTGGACGATGTCCCGAAAGAGAAATGACTGACTGGGCAGAAGATTACCCCGCAGTAGGTTGCCATTGCTTTCAGTGGTAGACTGATTGCCTGCCAAGGCTATAGTACCCAGTCTGTTCTGTTATTTAACCCATAGGCTATAGAACCTAATCTGTCCTATTATTTGACTCATAGGTAAAGTGGAAGAGATGTATTATATTATTAAGTAGTTGGGGATAAGCTCATTACTTCAAATCAATGTAAAACTGATCCCCCACTTTATGCCCAGTAGAAGCCTTAATCATATTTTCAAATATTATATTCAGTCAGACGGTTTAGTACCATACGTGATACACGCTTTGGGCTAGCAGGTCTCGAAAGAGAAATGGCTGACTGTGCAGAAGATTATCCTGCAGTAGGTTGCCATTGCTTTTTGCGGGTAGACTGGTTGCCAATCAAGGCTATAGAACTCAATTTGTCCTATTATTTTACCCATAAGGGAAGAGACGGATTATTACCGTTCCCAAGGGTATTTGTGCGTAAGTGAATGAAATGAATTCAACTGGAATTCGAACTCGGTACTCGATTTGTCGTTCCGAGTCGATATACATTGCACCACAACGCACAACCTGATCTGTGAAAAAAGCTATAAAAAAGCAAATAAAAAAGATAGAAAAAAAACAGAAAAAAAAAAACATTAAACGCCCCAACATGTAAACATAATAAAGAACACGGAACTTGCATCGCACGTAAACGAAAAAAAACAAACTTTGTTTTATAAAGCATATGAAAGCCGGAAATAGTGAGACAGTTAGAATTTGTTTTTTAAATTTCCGGCGGAAAACATGAAAAATAATGAAAATTTTTGTAAAAAACACACAAAGAAAATACTTTGGTCTGTAAGCAAACTTGTGTGTAGTTTGCCATGTATATCCGTAAAATTCTATTTGTGCAAATGTGAAACCTAAACCATTTTCAACGCTTCATTCCGTCAAGTTTATAAAATTGCATATATATATATATATATATATATATATATATATATATATATATATGTATATATGTGTGTGTGTGTGTGTGTGTACTCTGTGCGATGTTTTATTTTGTTATAAGTTACATTCGTGTATATATATATATATATATATATATATATATATATATATATGTGTGTGTGTGTGGGGGTGTGTATTCTGTGCTGTTTTATTTTGTTATAAATTACACAGGTCCGTGTATATGTATGTGTGTGTGTGCGTGTGTCTGTGTGTGTGTATTATGTGCTATGTTTTAGTTTTTATAAGTTACATTCGTATATATATATATATATATATATATATATATATATATATATATGTTCAGTTATTTATACACATATAAACGTGTGTGTTTACGCACGGGTCTATGTTTGAATGTATTTTATCGATTCGTCTATAAATCAGTAGAAATTATAAATCACCAGTGAACATTCTTGGGTAATTTATTGTTGATTATATTGAAAGGTTAAATGAGAGATCGATTTCCATGCCTGCGTGAGTATATGAGTGGCGTGTTCTGGCGGGGGCTATTTAGCTGTTTGCGGACGGCCGATGTCTGTGACCTACTTCATTTACTTGGAGTTTTCAACTCCCTAAATCAAAGAACATCCCGTGCAATTCCCACAAGATTAACTGCAGCCTCTTTTTCTGTGCGCAAGAATTAAGAAGAAAAATATTTTAAAGTCTGAACATTTTAACAATTTACAATCGACAACCGTAACTCCTGAGAATAAAGCTAAAATATTTATATATCGGCATAAATTTCTTAACCTTTCATGAAGAATCTTACGAAAATGACAGATTGTTAATGGCAGACAAAGAAAGAAAATGGCAGGAAAACGCTGATTTGATCAGGGCAGGATTAGCAATTTTTTTTTTTTTATAAGCGTTTTACCCCGAGCAAGGCATGTCACTGCCACTACTGCGCAGGGGGCTACATAGAGTGGAGAAAGGATGATTAAATATAGGAAATGTCAGAGGGTGGGTGATAGGCGGGTAAGGATACCGAGAATGAGGGTTGGGTAGATGAGAGTGTTCTGAGAATAATTGGGAGTTAGTGTGATAGGAGGTGTCTATTGACCCTACATTTAAACACCTGGAGATTGTAGCTGTCGGGAAAGCAGACTTGTGGAAGGGAGCTCCACAGGCGGGAAGTGCGAGAAAAGAAGCTGTTGGAGTAGAATTTACGGTTGCATCTTATTTGTTTAACTGTAAAAGGGTGGGACCTAGTTGCTAATCTAGTATCTCGTGTAAATTCGTGCTTAGGCGGCACCAGTGATCTAAGCTCATCGGAGCAGAAGCCATGAAAGTATAGAAGAGGCACAGGGAAGACACATCACGCCGGTGTGAGAGCGGCTGCAGCCGGTCTGCCAAGTCAGTATCAACCACGTTACAGATCCTCCTTCGTATTTTGTCAAGAAGCCCAAGGAGAGCAGCAGGGGCACCCGACCAGATATGGCAGCAATATTCAATACACGGGCGGATGGTTGCTGCCATATCTGGTTTAATGCGGCCAAATAGGGCAGGTTGTATTTTGAAGTTCTTGTATTGCACTCAGTTGGGATTTCACATGAGAAATAACGGCAAAAAGTTTTTTTTTTCTAAATCGTTACCATATTTTTTTAAAAGAGTTAAATGATGAATTTGAGGTTCAAAATCGTAGCGTTGGAATTTCATTCTGATGATCAATAGAAAGCCATATAAAACGTATGAAATATAATTTACATATTGTATATGGACAAACGCATAGCAAAAGAACATTATCGCTAAATCATTGTGTCATTAAATAAGATTGTTTTACTTGAGAGCAGTCTTTGAGATTTGAAAAAGAAGTCACTTGACCGGCTGTCGAGAGTGAGGGAATATTTACTCGCCTCAAAATGATTTTACTCGATTCTATTTTCTTAATAGTCACCTTATGTAAACATAGCGTGAATGGCTAACGAAAAACAAAAAATGAAATTTTAATTAAAATTTCGAACGTATTAGTAAAGGGTTTATAAAATTAAAAAAACATAAAACAAAATTTGATCTTTCCTCTTAATAATAACATAAACATTTTGATGATAACACTTTGTTTCTATTAAGTTTGAGTACATTTAACATGATGTGCGTATTTATTTTTTTATTTTTTTTATTTTTTTTATTTTTTTGTTTTTACAATTGTTTGGAGGTACCTATCGTAGTTTTTTTCTTCTGTTGAACTACAACCACCATCTCATAGATGATAAAAAAAAATAAATCTGATTTTCTCAACGATTTCTATCAAAAAATTACTTGTATAATTTGTTTTTCGGTACGTGGTTGAAAGAAATATGCGTATTTTTTTTTCTTTCTTGCAAATGTTCAATTTTACTTTTCGTAAGCTGGGAAGAAAAATAGATGCTGAGTAAAGGATAATATTTTGCCAAATGAGTTTTTAAATTCTGTGACATTTTGGCTCCACTCTGGAAGCGTTAATGAAACGAATGTTTACACTGACCAGGACGATAAAAGCAAGACAGGAGCTTGTCAATCTAAATTCCATTTTTCAGATCTTGCTTTGATGATTGCGGGATGTCACTGTCTTTTGTTTAACCACACATTTCAACGTAAATCAGGAGCCATGCGTAAGACTAAAGAGTTCAATAATGTCATTGTTGGTCATTCTAAGTAACTTGTGAATCTTCAGTGGCATACTTTTGGGTTGTAAAAGGAATTAAACTTTCTTTTTCTATATTTGAAGAGATACGTGACATTTAGAGATTTTTAATCGACCGCAGGCGATTAAAGCAATAAACTTTAATCGCCCAATTATGTTTTTAATCGGCTGAGTCGATCGTGCGAGTGAAATCTCAAAGGCTGATTGAGAGGGAAATTATACAGAACAATCTAGTTATATTATGATGTTATACATTGAACAAGGCAGACGTTTTAGCATAATTTGTAATAAACAATACAAATTTAAAATATGTCTTCCCATAACTATTCGAAGCATTATTCGGGTGATTTATACAGTCAGTCATTTAAGTGCTATATGTGATACACGCTTGAGCAATCATGCCTCGAAAGAGACATGACGAACTGGGTTAAAGATTTTCCCTCAGTAGGTGGCCATTAAGTTCTGCGGTAGACTGGTTGCCAACCAAGGCTATATAACTCAATCTGTCCTGTTATTCCGACCGTAGGTAGAGAGATAAAACATGGAGGATACCTTTCCCAAGTGCAATGTTTTCACAAAAATAATGAAACATTAGAATGATCTACTATCCAGGGGTCAGTGTCGAACCTCGACAGCAATAAAAATGATTGAAATGGGTGATGAATTATTGTCAAACCTGTAATCCACAGTCGAAACATCGCTAGCTTTTTATTAATCTATCACCATTCTTTTTCTATGTGCCTTTTGTCCTTTTAGGACGTAGACGTTCATAGCCTTCCACGTCTCCGTATCCCTGGTGACTTAGCATGCTTTCTCCTGTAACATGTCGCAGTCCCCGTTCTGTCATCCACCTACTCAGGCCTTTCAAATATGTTATCCGCTGCTTTCCTCTGTCTCTTTTTCCCTCTATCTGGCCTGTTAGTATCAGGTTCTCCAACCCCTCCTTCCTTATTTCATGTCCCAGGAACTTCAGTTGTCTCTTCCGGATGCTCACTCTTAATTTCCATTTTGTTTCTATTTTTTCCATCACCTCATCATTGCTCACATGTTCGATCTATGGTATCTGCAGCATCCTTCTGTAGAACCACACTTCAGCTGCTTCAAATTTTTCTTTTATCTTTGTAGATATTGTCCACCATTCACAGCCATATCGAAGAACTGACATCACATAGCAATCCAGTCCTCTCTTTGATTCTAGTGAAATTTTCCTGTCTCTTAATATTGTGCTCAGCTTCTGGAACGCTTCATTCGGCATGCCGATTCGCCTTCAAATCTGTGTTTCGCACTGTCCGTCTTCTTTTAGAACACTTCCCAGATATTCCAATTTTTGTGCCTGCTTGATTTTAATACCCCACTTGCACTTAGCAGTAGTACTTTTTTGTCACTGTCTCCAGCTACCTTCTGTAGGAGGTCTTGTAGTTTCTTTTCCGTGTCTGCAATCAGCACTGTATCGTCTGTGTATGTTATGTTGTTCAAATTGTGGCCTACGATGACAAATCCTATCATAACATCTAGGGTCCTCAAAATATTATAGCTGTACGAGGTAAATAGATCCGGTGAAAATACACATCCTTGTCTTAAAACCCTTCTCTCTTTGTATATCCATCTTCATTTTATTGCCCTTTGAGAGAGCATCCTAATCATAAATATGGCGTTAATTGTTCCATTGTCCTTGACGAACCCGTAATGCTCTTGTAATATGACTAATTAAGCTGATAGTTCGGTGGAGTTTGCACTTTTTTGCATGCGGCTTCTTCGGCAGTGTTATGACAATAGACTTGCATAGGTTCTCTAGTAATATAACACTTTTATAAATTTAATTTTATTTCTGTAATTTTCTCTATGCCGAATTTATTCAGGGCTATCAGTAACTCTACTGCAATGTCGTCTCGACCAGCTGCTTTGTTTTTCTTCAGTTTGAACATTGCAGCTTCCACTTCGGATTTTAATGTTTTCAGTCTGTCTTCATCGTTGTGTATTATTGGTTGCTCTTATCGTGGAAAATACCCTTTATATATTCTTCCCATCGCGCCCCAATTTTCGTTCCGAGCTGATATCCACTGCAACACAACGCACAACCGATGAGAGTGTACAAAATTAAGTTTATAAGGAACCGGAAACACAACCTTCAAGGCAAAACAGTGTATAAAGCTCTACTTTATAATAATAGTGACCAGTTTTAATAGCAACTAATCTACCTCATCAGCTTATGCAAATAGATGGCAGGATAGCGAGTTTAGTGAGTGTTTGAAAGCGAAATTTAGCAAGAATTTTAATTGTAAGGAAATTTCGTAGATCCATAATTGCCAATGTCTTTCCGGGACACGGTTCATGATGCAGTAATTCCAGTTCTCATCAAGGTAAATATGATCTTTGATTGGAAATGATTAATTCCTTTCAAATTAAGAAAAGAAATCAAATTGTCCCATCTAAAATACGCCTGTGTCCATTCTGCATACGTATAGCTTACTAGCCGTATAGCCCGGCGTTGCTCGGGTGTAATGAAAGCTTTAAAACTAATCCATGCTCCTGGAGCACAGACATCTTGGACGTTGGCACGAAAGACTAAAAAGCAATAGTTGTTTCCAGTTAAAACGAAATCGTAGACTGAAAGAAAAATGAATGGATGTAAGTCAAATTTTTGATTTCCTGGTTTTCTCGTCGTAAACTGAATTTTGAAGGCTAAATAAGTCCTCTGAGTAAATGGCATCATGACTGAGACTAAGAACTACAATTATACGTACTTAGAGCCAAACTCGAAGCAAAAACTGAAATAAAAGGGCAAAAAATACAGATATACAGGCAGATAAACAGACACACACACACTCAAACATGTTACCTTTTTTATATATATATATTATCGATTTTCTGCACTATTATAAGAACTGCAACCTTGAAACTTCTGAATATCGTTTCTTATGTCTTTGTCTATGACTGTATCCAATTTGATTAAAATCGGACCACTCCTTCTAAAGCCCGATTTTTTCGATTATTGATTTTTATATTTATCGAGGGAACCTTGACAGAAAACCTAGTTAAGAACACTCGCAGACGCTTATAGTACAAGTGTGTAAATTTTCAAGAAAATCGGTTCAGCCGTTTCGGAATCTATAGGTAACGGATACATACAAAGTTCCATTTATAAATAAGTTTAGATTAGAGCTAATTTTACTGTTACGTTCTACGTGCCGTTTCTTCAAGACATTTCTGTTCATGTTTCTCTAAAATCATAAAATTAATATTTGGAATGCAATCAAGAAACTAAACAATCTTGGAATCCAACAGGAAAATATCTCTAAAAATACAATTTTTAAAGCCACGGTTTAATGCATTCTCATCCATGGTTCGGAGACATGGACGATGACAAATCTTTGGAGAAAAACATAAACTAAACCTATAGCAAACTCAAGCGACATGCTCTCAATGTAAGTTGGAGTGACCATAAGTCTAACGAGACCTGTATAGTGTCTCATGTGATCAGGGCAACTAGAATGCGTGCAGCTGGCCATCTGTTTTGAAGTAATAAACCAGCTTCGACTGTGATGTTTTGTGAGCTAAAGCATGGCCAACAACGGCGAAAGAGCCCCGAAACAACTTTCCCTACAATCCTGCTCATCCACAGTCAGTTACTCAGTTAAGGGCCATACATGTTACACGCTTAGGCGATCATGTCTTTTTTGAGACATGACTGACTGGGCAGAGGATTATCCCGCATTAGGTTGCCATTACTTTCTGCGGTAGACTGGTTGCCAGCCAGAGCTACAGAATGCTATCTGTCCTGTTACTTCCCCCATACATGGAGGGAAGAGACAGATTAATACCTTTTCATAAGAGTATTTGCGCGAAAGTGAATGCAATGAATTCAATTGAAACTCGAACTCAGCTCAAACTGTTTATGCCAGGAAAAAAATAAGTGGGGAACACATGAGAAGATTCTGGAACCATCCGACTGATGATGATGATGGTTCGTCTCTTAGAAAATTGTCTAACAGGCATTGTCATCAGAATATATATATATATATATATGAAACTATATTTCTATTCACTTCAGTTATCTATTCTTTACGAGGAGGATTAATTCTATAACATTGTTAAAAATAGTCCCACAATCAGCAAACCCTGAAAGCTTATTTTTATTCAAATTTCGATCAGTTTATTTTTAACAGTTATTAAAACTGTATATGTTTTTTTTTTTTTTTTACAAGGCTGACATAGTAGGACAGCCACTGAGTACACTTTACTTCGTTAACTAAAATCTGTCTTGCAGGCTATCATTCTATAACAGAGGCGCCGCAATGTCTATTATTTGTGGTGATCAATAAATGTTGAAGAAGATTTATATATGAAAAATATAAGGGAATGGTTTTATTGTGTTATCAATTCTTTATATCGTTGTTCTTTTAGTGCTACCTTTTCTTAGATAAAAAAAAGCATGAAAAAATCCTTTAATGTTCCTAACCTCTGAACCTCTCTAAGTAATGATGTCAAGATCAAAATATATCTTTGTACAACGCTGCTACCACCCACTAACTTCTTTTTCTTTTGGCAATTAATCCACGGTTTAAATGGGGAAACTTTCTATCTATCTATCTATCTATCTATCTATCTATCTATCTATCTATCTATCTATCTATCTATTTATCTATGTGTCTTTAGATCTATCTATCTATCTATCTATCTATCTATCTATCTATCTATCTTTATATCTATTTATCTATCTGTTTCTTTAGATCTATCTATCTATCTATCTATCTATCTATCTATCTATCTATCTATCTCTATTAATCTATCTATCTCTATTAATCTATCTATCTCAGTCTCTATCTATTTATCTATCTCTATTAATCTATCTATCTCAGTCTCTTTATATGTATGTATGTATGTATGTATCTATGTTTCTTTCTATCTATCTATCTATCTATCTATCTATCTATCTATCTATCTATCTATCTATCTATCTATCTATAAATCTCCGTCTCTTTATATCAATCAATCTATCTCCGTCTCTTTATATCTATCTATCTATCTATCTATCTATCTATCTATCTATCTATCTATCTATCTATCTATCTATCTCAGTCTCTTTATATCAATCAAACTATCTATTTCAGTCTCTTTATATGTATGTATGTATGTATGTATCTATCTCAGTCTCTTTATATCTATCTATCTATCTATCTATCTATCTATCTATCTATCTATCTATCTATCTATCTATCGCAGTCTGTTTATAGCTATTTATCTCTATCAATGACTGTTTATATCTATCTATCTATCTATCTATCTATCTATCTATCTCAGTCTGTTTCTATCTATCTATCTATCTATCTATCTATCTATCTATCTATCTCTGTTTGTTCCTATCTATCTATCTCTTCATAGCTATCTCTCCATCTATGTATCTATAATAATTGCGAATCTGACCAGTGTTTGTTAATGGAAAGCGGAGAAGGAGGTTGTGGAGAGCACTAAGAAAAACAGGCTTAGATAGATAACGAACAGGCTATGACGGATGAAAGACAGAGATAGATAGATAGATAGATAGATAGATAGATAGATAGATAGATAGATAGATAGATAGATAGATAAAGAGAGAAAAAGGAGAGGGAACGAGAGACAGACAACCCCGGAAAATATAGAAATTAATAAACGTACAGTTCTTCTTCGATGTATCGTTTCTCTTCAAGATGTCGGTGATCATGGCTTTCCACGAAGGTTATTTGCTCTTATTCAACGAATTCAACTGGAATTCGAACACAGCACTCCGGTTTCTTGTTCTGAGCCGATGTTCACTGTACCACAATGCACATCCGTTTCAACATGTTTCTCGTTGCTTTGCTTAACTTTTGTAAGGCTATCCCCATGCGTCTTTGGCTTTCGGTGTCGCATTTTCTATTCTTTGTTAAAATACTTCATAGATATTTGATTATTTATACTTTCTCTATTTTGGTGTCTCAAATTCCTAATTGACATGTTGGACCGGGTAAATTTTCGTTTTAAATCCCGTCGCTTTTCCCCTTCAAATTTATCCAAAATAGCATTATCTCTGTGCAAATGTATGTGCTGAAATCAAATCAAGTGTTAGTTATTGAAGAAACTTACCTTTTTTTTATCTAAATGTCCATAAAAAACACGAACTATATCTTGCACTTTTTCTCTCCCGTAACTCTTACGAAGTCATGTAATTAACTGCAGAATGACGGACTGCGTAATGCAACGAATTTTGGCAGATTTTTGCTCGATTTTTCTTCATTTACTGATACTTCCGGCGATGTACTTCCGGGAATGATAGTAATGCGCTATTGTATTTCTACGCTTATTGCTCTCAAAACCGGAAGTACATCACCGGAAGTTTCAGTAAAAAACGAAATTCGACCAAAATTGCTGCCTACGTAGAACGTCATTCTGCAGTTAATTACATGACTTCGTGAGAATTACGGGAGAAAAAAAGTGCGAGATATAGTTCGTTTTTTTTTATGGACTTTCAAAGCAAAAAAGTTAAGTTTCTTCAATAACTAATTGTTGATTTGAGTTCAGCATATACATTTGCATAGAGATAATGCTATTTTGGATAAATTCGAAGGGGGAAAAGCCGTCGGTACTTAAAACGAAAATTTACCTTGGACCGTTCTTTTTCATAGCAAACGTGAATTTCGTTTTCTTACAATTGACCATTAGTTGACGGTTTACTTCACTACCATCTGTACGACTAGAGTTTTTCGTTTCTGTGTCTGTTTGCAAGTAACAAGCGTGTGTGAGAGAATACAAAAGACAAAAGAAGAAACCATGTAAATATCCTTGCTCGCATGGGGGATACTTCACCCCTCTGCGACTACATCAGAAAGACGGAGCGAAAAGAAAATCTATAAAAATGGTTAGGGAGAGAAATTAACAATATTTTATAAGCTTAAGGTACTTCGTTTCGGGATATTTTTTTTAGCAAAGTCAAGTAGGATAACTCACATCATACACCAGCTATACTTACACGTCATTTCGACTAACTTACAGAGAAAAAGACAAAGATATTTCTCATTAGATTCCATTTGAATCATCAAACTATATTTTCTTCATTATCCCAGTAAAAGACCAGAGATGGACAGATACAATATGACAAAGAAAATCTAAGGCAACTAAATTTCTCGCGAGATCTCATTTTTATAAACGAATTTTCTCAATTAATTTCCAGAAAAAGAAAACCCAAGACAAAACATGGTTCAGATATTTAATCTTTTTATCAACAAATTGTTGTTAAACGTTCTCCGATACAATGTGAGAGAAAGAAAACCCAAAACAACTAATTTTCTCGTGAGATTTCATTTTTATCAACACAATGTTACGAATTATTCTTCGATCGATTAACGCCAGTATTAAAATTAAGATGTAAAGACATGTCTTCAGAGTTGTCCTTCTAATCAACAAAGTTCCTTTACGAATTATTCGTTTCATTATAGGAGTAAAAGAAGCAAGAAAAAACTTTTCCACCGAGATTTCATTTTATCAACTACTCTTGCTTAAACGTTTTTGTTTCAACATCAGATTAAAGGTCCGAACTCAAAGTCCTTATTCGTGATATTTCATTATTAAAAGCAAATTGTTCTTAAATGATATTTGATTCCTTGCCAAAATAAGAGACTCAAGATAAGACATTTCTTACGATATTTTATTTCCCTTAACAAATTCCTCTTAAACATTCTGTCATTCAATGACAGAAAAAAGTCCCAAAAGAAGGACATTGCTCGCGAGAAACCATTTTTATTAACAATTTTTTTCTCTTTAATGTTCTTCGATTTAATGCCACAGAGAAAAAAAAAATTGAACAAAAAGTATTTCTTGCGAGATTTAAAAAATATATACTTAAATATTCTTTTTTCAAATGCCAAATAAAGAACACCTAAAGAAAAGACAATTCAATTTTTCGTAATGTTTTATTGTTATTTACATATGGCTCTTAAACTTTCTTTGATTTAATAGCAGTCTAAAAACGGCTTTGACGTTTAAAATATACATCGTAAGATGAAAAATTAATACAGAACTATTTCTGGAATATTCTTTGATTCGGCGCAGCAGTATAAAAATCCAAAGCTCCTGAGATAACATTATAATCTTCGTAATTGTTAAAGGCTTCACCAATAGATTAAGAAGACACAAGACAAAACATCTTTAATAAAATTTCATTTTTGTTAACAAATCATTCTTGAACCGTCTTCGGTTCAATGCCAATTTATCTAGAGGCTAGACAAAATCATTTCTGTAGAGTTTTTTTTTTTATTCATATCACACCAAGCAAGGCATTCCACTGCCACTATAACGCAGGGGGTTACATAGAGCGATTGGATATAGGAAATGTCAGAATGAAGGTGATAGACGAGTAAGACGGTACATAGGAAGAGTGTTTGAGAGAATGGGTGCGAGTTAGTGTGTTAGGAGGTGTCAATTGACCTTACATTTAAACTCCTGGAAGTTGTAACCGTCAGGGAAGCAAGTATGCGGAAGTGAATTCCACAGGCGGGAAGTGCGAGAAAAGAAGCTGTTGGAGTAGAAATTGCGGTTACATTTCATCGGTTTCACTGGAAAAGGGTGGGACCTAGTTGTTAATCTAGTATCTCGTGAAAATTCATACCTAGGGGCACCAGTGATCTAAGTTCATTGGAGCAAAAGCCGTGAAAGTATTTATAGAAGAGGCACAGGGAAGCTACATCACGCCGGTGAGAGAGTGATTGCAGGTGGTCAGCCAAGTCGGTATCGATCACGTTACTGTTTCTCCGTTGTATTTTGTCAAGGACCACGAGGAGAATAGAAGGGGCCCCCGACCAGATGCGGCAGCAGTATTCAATACACGGGCGGATGGTAGAGTTACATATGTGCAGGATGGATTCAGGTGGAAAAAACTTCCGGGTCCTGCATAGAGCGCCGACTTTCATAGCAGCGGATTTAGCAATGGATTCGGCGTAGTCATTCCACTTGAGGTCCGATGAGAGTGTCAGGCCAAGCAGGCGTAGTGTTTTACTCTCTGGGAGGCAAGCCTGATCCATGCAAAGATCTTTTTAATAAATAATATAAAATTAATATTAGTACTAATATTAATAAAATACTAAATCTTAAACCTTAAACCGTCTTCGGTTCAATGCCAATTTATCTAGAGGCATGACAAAATAATGTCTCTAAGGTTCATAAATATTTTATTAATGAATAATATCAAATTAATATTAATACTAATATTCAAATACTAATACCGAATAAAAATTTCTAAAATAAATTATCGAAGTATCAGTTTATCATTCGTTAACTAAATTGTTTCATTCGCATTTAATTAGATTCATCAGATCAGTAGTCAGCCGTAGTTTTATTTAAAGATCAGAATGTAGGCGTGAATGGGTATGGGTGAGGGCCTGTGCAGGGGAGTGATAGTAATTTGTGCGGAAGGTATTCAGGTAGTAAGGAATTTTAAACGTAGGCTGAAAACGTTAATTACAAGTAAAAACATTAAGAGCAGTAAGGGAAATTAGCAAGAGTAATAACATTTCATTTTCCCTCCCCCCGGAAGAAGAATAGTTATTTCAGCAGAAATCTATATAGTTAGAGGGTTTTAAAGAATCGCAAAAGGTTACTTGTATAAGTGGTTTAGTTTTAATTTTCAGAAATGGGACTGGCTAATCAATGACGAATATAAGCAGTAACAAATAGAGCTAGGAAAGTATAATTAGTATTAGCAATTCAAAGTATAGGGGTAAATTTAGTGAAGAAAGAAAAAAATGGACGAACATACAAGAAAGAGTAGCCACGATTAAAGATTCTAAACTCGGATTTGTTATTAAATAAACGAAGGCAGGAAAATGAACTCTTCCCATTGGCTAGAGTTAACAATAAAAGTACGAATTCTGCCGAATGGAAAATTTAGACAAGTAGAGAACCAGCTTGGTACTTCTGGACCGAAAGTCGGGGTTACTGCCGGAGCCGATATGATGTTAAAAAACCCGAAATCCGCAAAGAAGACAGGACATCACTGACGAGCTTCTTTAAGGACCAATAATGCATTTAGGATGTGCGTTGTGGTACAGTGGATATCAGCTTGAAACGGGGGAGCCGAGTTCGAATACCAGTTGAATCCATTGTATTCACTTACGCGCAAATACCCTTGGGAAAGGTATTAATCCGTCTTTTCCTTCCAGTTATGGGTTAAATAGCAGGACAGATTGGGTTCTATAGCCTTGGTCGGCAACCAGTCTACCGCAGAAAGCAATGGCAACTTACTGCGGGATATTCTTCTGCCCAGTCAGTTATGTCTCTTTCGAGACATGATCGCCAAAGTGTGTATCACGTATGGCACTTAACTGAATGACTGAATGTATTTATGGACTGAATTACTAAAATGATGTAGTGAATACCGTACTAAATACTAATATTATATACGGAAATTTGCAATATTTGAATGGAAATGTGTTTCTTTATTTACTTTTTTCTTTTAATAAATAAGCATGGTGGTAGTGTAGCGTTGGGGTGCGTGTTGTTTGTACGTCAGGAGTCACCAATGTGGCGTGGGGAGCCTGTTAAGTTATCTTGTATTCGGCCTTGTGTCAGCCTAACCAAACTCCCTACAGCTTACAATATTTATGCAGCGGTATAATCAGAATTATCATAAGGTTTTCAACAGAAGATTGGTTGTCGGTTGGAATATGTAGAATAGTGTAAGAATAAAGATAGACATTTTGTATTTTAAAACAGAAATTTAATAATTAGGAAAGAATAACAAAAGTTGTAGAAGCTAATGTTCATTATTAAAAAATTAAGAGTAGAGTTCGTACAAAATGTTCGTACTAGTAAATGTTGAAAAAAATAAGGAGAAAGAGAACAAGATGCGACGTGACCTTATCTCCGGGTCCATCTGGAGTTAACGTTACATTTTAGATCTTTCGTCTCTCGGCTTCCATCTGAGTCTCTGACCCTGCGAAGACATTTTTATGTCCTTTTGAATTTCGCACTGGATCGGCAAGTTCCAATTCTTACAAGTCGCTCCCATTGGTCAAAAATTATTTTAACACCTACTTGGGAAATCTGGTTTCAAGCAGATGCTCAATCCTTTTTCTATTTGAGAAAACCAGGATTTCACACGTCATTGGAAATGTTTGTAAAAGTGAAGAAGAAGGTTGATTCAAATTAATTTCTTATCCGCTACAGTACTGCCACTGATGCGCAGGGGCTTACATTGAAGGACATGAATTGCTAGAAGTCATTGTTCATGAGAAACTGTATTAAAAAGTTAAGTGCAACAAGAGTTCGTAGTAGTTCTTGCAAGAGTGTCGTAGACAGGAACGTATGCATGTATGTATGTATGAACGTTTATTGTTATGTAAGATTGACATTTGTCAAGGGAGTTGTTAATTACGCTCATCTCATCTGGCGACGGTCGAATTTGCTCCGTCTTTTATGGGGCTCGAAGAGGTCATTTGGAAATTCACTCCCAGATGTGATTTAGACCTTTCGATTTTGTTTTTAGATGTTTCCTAGTTTTCTATTCGCCAAAAAAGAATTTCACATCAAGGTGTGAAATTTCGCAAGTTTTGTGTGTGCTAAGCAAAGGTTTGAAAATGTGAGTAAATTCCTTGATTTATTTCTAACTAAATTAATGTGTCAGTGATTAGCAGTTGAATTTTTGAATCTAGAACTTTTTTCCTTACAATATAAAATGTGACAAAATAAAATATAAACAAAGAAATACATACCGGTACTAATTAGATACTGCTGATAGCACTGTAGATATTATTGGTAAGGAATTATCGGACTTTTTTTTAATTATATATTAGATAGAAAATTAAAATATATATATATATATAGTGACAAGGGTCGATGTTGTGTATTTGTTTGTTTGATGGATTTGAATTAGCGTCTGGACTTTGCGGTCTAGCTTGACGGGAGTTGCACTCAGATGTAGATCAAAATTTTAGAATGCTAACGACACCTTGAAAATTTCCAGAAAGCCAAAATTAGAAAAATATATATTATCACCCCACAAAGTCAGGGATCAGTTTATGTATTGATTATAATATAGAATCGATTGGCAGTGACATGCCTTGCTCGGGGTGAAACGCTTATAAAAAAAAAAAAAATACTATTTATATCTATATATGTTGCCCATCTCCCTCCTACCCTAATCCAATAAAGACATTCTACATTGTTTTCTTTATCTATAAATGTGACGACGGTGGACGTTGTGTAATTATTTGCTATGTAAATTCATCATATGTTTATTATTCTTATTATTCCTTAAACTACCCGAGTGAAACCGGGCTGAACTGCTAGTCTATATCTATAAAAGTGACGTGGGTGGACGTTGTATAAGTATTTGCTATGTAAATTCATCATATGTTTATTATTCTTATTATTCCTTAAACTGTCCGAGTTTAGAACACGAATAACGCAAGAATAATCAGATAGGAGGAGACTGCAGTCAAGCGAAGAATTCTCAAAATACCATGGACTGAACATATGACTATTAAAAACTGGAAACAGAAAGAACCTGTCCGAAACCATCCTGCACATTTATAAATCTACCATCTGCCCGTTTATTAAATACTGCTCCCATATCTGGTGGGGTGCTTTTGCTATCAACCTGGGGGTCCTTGACTAGATCCAACGGAAAATCTGTAATGTGATCGATCCAGACTTGGCAGCTCAGATACAGTCACTTTCTCCCCGGCGCAATGTGGCTTTCCTGTGTCTCTTCTACAAATATTTTCACGGCTTCTACTCCGATGAATTTAGCGCTCTGGTCACCCCAATATATATAAATTTACTCGAGACACAAGATTAGCAACTAGGTACCACCCTTTTACTGTGAAACCAATAAAATGTAAACACAAATTCTACTCCACCAGCTTCTTTTCTCGCACTTTCCGCCTGTGGAATTCCCTTTTATGTAGTTGCTTCCCCGACAGCTACAATCTCCAAGAATTTAAATGTAATGTCAATAGTTATGTTCTATCTCACTAGCCTGCATCCTCTCTCTCATGCTCCTTTCTCCGTCCACTCCACTCTCATCAGTATTCTCATCCTTCTCTTACCCACTTCCTGACACCCCCTATAATTCCCTTTTATTTACTTGCTTCCCCGACAGCTATAATCTCCAAGAATTTAAATGTAAGTCAATAGTCATCTTCTACCTCACTACCTTGCATCCTCTATCTCCTGATCCTTTCTCCGTCCACTCCACTCTCATCAGCATTCTCATCCTTCTCTTACCCACTTTCTGACACACCCTATAATTTCCTTCCATTTACTTGCTTTCCCGACAGCTATAATCTCCAAGTATTTAAATGCAAAGTCAATAGTCATCTCCTATCTTACTAACCTGCATCCCTCTCTTTCATGCTTCTTTCTCTGTCCACTCCACTCTCATCAGTTTTCTCATCCTTCTCTTACTCACTTCCTGACACCCCCTATAATTCCCTTCCATTTACTTGCTTTCCCGACAGCTATAATCTCCAAGAATTTAAATGTAAAGTCAATAGTCATCTTCTACCTCACTACCTTGCATCCTCTATCACCTGATCCTTTCTCCGTCCACTCCACTCTCATCAGTATTCTCATCCTTCTCTTACCCACTTTCTGACACACCCTATAATTCCCTTCCATTTACTTGCTTTCCCGACAGCTATAATCTCCAAGAATTTAAATGTAAAGTCAATAGTCATCTTCTATCTCACTACCTTGCATCCTCTATCTTCTGATCCTTTCTCCGTCCACTCCACTCTCATCAGTATTCTCATCTTTCTCTTACCCCCTTTCTGACACACCCTATAATTTCCTTCCATTTACTTGCTTTCCCGACAGCTATAATCTCCAAGAATTTAAATGTAAAGTCAATAGTCATCTTGCATCCTCTATCTCCTGATCCTTTCTCCGTCCACTCCACTCTCATCAGTATTCTCATCTTTCTCTTACCCCCTTTCTGACACACCCTATAATTTCCTTCCATTTACTTGCTTTCCCGACAGCTATAATCTCCAAGAATTTAAATGTAAAGTCAATAGTCATCTTGCATCCTCTATCTTCTGATCCTTTCTCCGTCTACTCCACCCTCATCAGTATTCTAATCCTTCTTTTACTCAGTTACTGACACCTTCTATAACCTGTCACTTTTTCTCATGGCTTTCCTCCTTTGTAACCCCCTGCACACCAGTAGCACTAAAATGCCTTGCTTGGGGTGATATGATTATATAAAAAAATCTATCCATCTATCTATAAATGTAATGTCAGTAGTCATCTCCTATCTCAATAACCTGCATCCTTTCTCTCTCATGCTACTTTCTCCGTTCACTCCGCTCTGATCAGTATTCTCATCCTTCTCTTACACATTTCCTGACACCTGCTATAACCTGTGAGTCTTTCTTATAGCTTTCCTCCCTAGTCACCCCCGGCACATCAGTGGCAGTAATATGTCTTGCTTGGGGGGATGTTATTACAAAAAAAATTCTAGATGTATCAGAATGAGGCAGAGGGAATTTCTGAAATATGTAAAGCACAATATGTGATACACGCTTAGGCGATCATATCTTGAAAAAGACATGACTGACTGGGCAGAAGATTATCTCGCAGTAAGTAGCCATTGCATCTGCGGTAGACTGGTTGCCAGCCAAGGCTAGAGAACCCAAACTCTCTTATTATTTAATCCATAACTAGAGGAAAGAGACGGATTAATTCCTTTCCCTAGGGTATCTACGCAGAAGTGAATTCAAGGAATTCATCTAGAATTCGAACTAGTCTCCCTGGTTTGTCGTTCCGGGCCGATATCCACAGCACCACAACACATATCCATTTGAATCATGACATTCTCAATAATAACGACAATAATAATAAAGAGTGATTTATTTGTTTTTTTTTTTAAGGTATAGCAACTTATTGTATTTTATTTAAACCCGGAAAATATTTATAAATTTAAGAATATCTTTCGAGATAATAAAGATTTAGTGATATTGTTGCCATCAATATACCTTGGGGAAGAACAGGTGGATTCATACCTTCCCCAAAGGTATTTGAACGTAAGTGAATACAACGAAACCAACTGAAATTTGAACTCGGCTCTCCAATTAACAATTGCGAACTATTATCCATTACGCCATCCGCTCATAAACAGACCATATTCGCTGTTGTTAATTTCCTGGTTATCACACTAGAACTAGTGTTTCATCCATATACAGCGCTAAGCTAGAAAACAAAATAATACATGAACAATTAATTTATAAGCTAACTAGCAGTATAGCCCGGCGTTGCTCGGGTGTAATGCAAGCTTTAAAACTAATCCATGGTCCTGGAGATCAGACTCTTTGGACGTTGGCACGAAACACTAAAAAGCAATAGTTGTTTCCAGTTAAAGTGAAACCTTAGACTGAAAGAAAAATGAATGGATGTAAGTCAAATTTTGATTTCCTGGTATAGATATCAAATAAGTTTTTTTCGTCATAAATTGGATTTTGAAGGCTAAATAAGTCCTCTGAGTAAATAGCATCATGGCTGAGACTAAGAATTACAGTTATACCTACTTAGAGCCAAACTCGAAACAAAAACTAAAATAAAAGGGCTGAAAAAATACAGACATACAGGCAGATAAAGAGACACACACAAAGATCTTGCCTTTTATACATATATATTATCGATTTTTTGCACTATTGTGAGAACTGCAACCTTGAAACTTCTGAATATCGTTTCTTATGTCTTTGTCTATGAGTGTATCAAATTTGATTAAAATCGGACCAGTCCTTCTATAACCCGATTTTTCGATTATCGATTTTCGATATTTATCGGGGGTACACAAAATCAAGCCATGAACACTCGCAGACGCTTATAGTACAACTGTGTAAATTTTCAAGAAAATCGGTTCAGTCGTTTCGAAGTTTATAAGTAACGGACACACACACACACACACACAGACACACATACAGACAAATTTTCGTTTATCAATAAGTTTAGATAGCAAAAGATTTGATTATATGACAATAAAAAGAAGCAGTATTCATACGCAAACGGAATAGTCAAGTTGTTTTAGCATTACAATTTGAAGTAAAGAAAAAATATGGGTAACTTTTTTAAAAAGTGTATTTTTTTACCTTGCGCAAATTAATTGACACATCAGTTTTAGTTTCTTTTCTTTCAACATACGATCAGTTTTAGACCCACTGGAGTGACAGGGTGCAATCAATTTCTATTTTTTCACCGGATTTGGTCATTTGAAGTGGTGTGAAATATAATGAATCTATTTTTGTGCGTATGATGAAATTCTTTTGGCTTTACAAAATATTCGTGATTGCATCAGATTTTTATCACACCCAGAAACTATTTTATCGACTGTCGATTAGTTGTTATACGGCCATTGTCAGCGATGGAAGTTACATCATGACGCATGAGAAAATTGTAACGCTGCATGAACACGCTGGCAAGCTTGATAGAGGGATCGCGGATACTGGTAGTGTCAACTGTCAGTCGTGTTTTTATCAGTAATTTTTATCAACACAATGTTGCAGTTAACTTTTGTTCAGACCTGAAGTGGAACAACTATATAGAATCCATAGCTAAATCCGCTGCTAAGAAAGTTGGTTCTCTGTGTAGGACCAGGAAGTTTTTCCCACCCGAAACAATCCTGCACATATACAAATCTACCATCCGCCCGTGCATTGAATATTGCTAACATATCTGGTCGGGTATTCCTGCTATCCACGTAGGTGTCCTCGACCAAATCTAAAGGAGAATCTCTAATGTGATCGATCCCGACTTGGCAGCTAGGATACAGTCGCTTTCTCACCGATGCAATGTAGCTTCTATGTGTTTCATCTACAAATACTTTCACGGCTTCTGCTCTAATGAACTTAGCTCACTGATACCATCTATATATGAATTTCTTCGAGCCACATTATTGGCAACTGGATTCCACCCTTTTACTGTGAAACCGATAAATTGTAAACGCAAATTCTACTCCACTAGCTTCTTTTCTCGCACTTCCCGCCTGTGGAATTTCCTTCCGCTTACTTGCTTTCCCGACAGCTACAATCTTCAAGAATTCAAATGTAAAGTCAATAGTCATCTCCTGTCTCACTAACTTACATTCTTTATCTCATGCTTTTTTCTCCGGCCACCCCACTCTCATCAGTATTCTGTTCCTTGTCATACTCTCTTCCTGACACCCCCTGTAACCTGTCCCTCTTTCACATAACATTCCTCCTATGTAAACCCCTGCACAACAGTGTCAATAAAATGCCTTGTTTGGGGCCACACCATTATAAAAAAAAGTAATTGAAAATACTTGTTTACCTTGAGAAATGAATGAAAATAACATCTGTCAACGTTACAGCTGATTTCTGACATCTTTCAGTCATAATACGCGAAAGATTATCCGTGGGTATGAACAGATTTTATTAAAAATAAGCAGACACAATGGTTGCAACAATTTATTTAATCTGACATATATATATAGTGCCAATCGCCTGAAGACACCACTCATGGTAGAAACCTAGGTCGCGTAATAACTCGTTTACAAATGGAGAATATTCAAAAATTCTACAAAATAATTGTATCGAACACTAATTAATACAAATGTGCACTGGTCTAATTTTATTATGACCAAACACGAAGTAATTAAATAATCAATCAATCAATCAATCAATCAATATATATATATATATATATATATATATATATATATATATATATATATACACACACACAATTTGGTCTTTGTATATTGGCCTGTTCCTATTGCTTTCAATTTACTTTGTATGCTTATAAAATCTGCGCTTGCCATAATGGGAAACTACTTCGGCGTGAAACACCTTTGTAGTGCATCGGTACGTGACTTAAGCTAAGATTTGTGTAAGCCAACACACCTGACTGTCTGTTTGCTCACAAAAATAGCACAACTGATTTATTTTAATTAATATTTACCATACGAGGCGCACCCGTCGGCCGTCTCGGGTTGCGTGTTTGCACGGAAGCTTCGTTGCAAAAGATTATAATTGAGAAGCCCTACCAGCCCTTCGACTCTGACATCATTTTCCGCGATGATTTATCTACAAACATACAATTTCTTTCTTTAAAGATTTATTTATTTGCTGAAGCTTTTACTTATTAATATTAGTTTTTTTTTTCTTTTATTTGTAATTTGCAAAATGTTTGTCTTTCCCTTTATTTCTATTTCAAAATATTTTGCCTACTTTTAAGCAGTTTTTTCAGCCGTTCCTTTATAATACATGTATATATTTATATCTATATATCTCTCTCTGTATATTTATCTATATAAATATATGTGTGTGTGTGCGTATATGTGTGTCAGAAGTGTAAAAATTCAGTTATACGCAAAATATATTGATAATATGAATTGAAGACAAAAAAAAATATTTTCTTCACCTGCGCGTTTCGTCCTCTGATGGACATCATCAGGGCAATTATATGATGTTTGTAATAAGTATTTACAAATTAAGTGAAATAAAACCGTTATCTTCAAAATTAATAAAATCTTTATGATTAGCAAAATATTCTAAAATATTTTACATCAACACAAACGCAAGCGCGCGCGCGCGCACACACACACACACACACACACACACACACACACACACACACACATATATATATATATATAAATATCAATATATATTTATATATATATTTACACACACACACACACACCCACACACACACATATATATATATATAATATCAACATATATATATATCTATATATAGTGATATTTTTAAAGATTTAAAAAAACTTTGGGAGTTTTTAGAGCTAGGAAAATTCATTAGAAATGTTGGACAATTTTTAAATTCCTTATCTCTAAATGAAAAATGCCAGTATAATGAAAAAAAATTAATAAA
This sequence comes from Ascarosepion bandense, assembly GCA_037127315.1. Lineage (NCBI taxonomy): Eukaryota > Metazoa > Mollusca > Cephalopoda > Sepiida > Sepiidae > Ascarosepion > Ascarosepion bandense. The sequence goes on from JBBBDQ010001428.1 coordinate 249,703, forward strand.
AATTTCAAGAACAGTATGTAGATTATTTGAACTATTGTTATCATTGTTGCCATTTGTACGGCGTTTCGGCCGTTGTACTTTTCAGCCTTCTTCAGGTCATAGGAATTTTGAACCGAAACTTTTATTACAATCACTGGGTTATATGAAATCCATTCCCTCTAAACCTGTAATTTACTTGTTCGCCACTGCTGTAGCCTGGTACTCAACTCACAAAACTTTAGGTCGAATCGCAGGAACTGACTAGCGTCTTTTTCCATTGGGCCATATATCCACTGTTAGAGTGATTTAATATAGGGTTCGGTGTGATAAAACTGTGTTTTTGTTTTATAGTTTTTAACAAGTGAAGATAAAATAATGAGCAGAAGATTATGCATAACATCTAATAACGTATAATGGATGACACAATTGACATGCTATACATCCAAAACACTCATGTGACACGATAACTAGGCATATATCTATTTTATTATAATAGATTAAAATAGAAAATGGTTAAGAATAGAAAATAGTTTAAAAACATATTTAACAAAAGTGAAAAAGAAGAGGAAAAAAATAAATAAATAAACGCTTTTTCTTTTATGAGGAAAATTGTGAAAGAGACAAGAGTATCCGATTACTGTTTTAAATCCTGCCACTCTTCCCGCTAAATATTTGACTCAGTGATTTAATGTGATAAAGAGATAAAGTTCAGCAGGTAGGTTTTCGAATGACCCGGTCAAAGGCTGTCTTTTAGTGTATCTTGACCACACATTAAGAATTTTCCGGCGGAAGCTTTATTAAGATAAAAAAATAGATAACTGAAATTTCAGACTTACAGTCGCCAATGTTTATCACGGGTGGTCTAAAGCATTTCCAAATTTCCGGATTTCCGGATTTCCTAATTTCCGGATTGATTTTAAATAAATAGAGGTCAGTTAAGTGAGTCAGAGTTAAGTGAAGGGGAGTCCGCCGGGTGCGAACTTGAAATAAGAATCTCTGTTCGTCGTGTTTCGTTCAGTTTGGATTTGTAGATCTCCATTAATTAGAGTTAGAGCTGTGTGTCACATTTGCCTGCCCCAACCGAAAAGGCTAACTCTAAACGAATAAAGCATCCTTTCAACTCATCCAAGTTGTGGAAGTGTGTTCCTTATAGTTCAATCTTGTACCCCTAGCTGTTCGTCCGACATTTTCAACAAACTCCCGGCAAACATCACAGCGTGGAGAACGGCCGCCGGAGAAAATTGTTAGGACGGGCCTTTGGGGTGTTACACTCACACACTTTTAATTTATCAAATGGAATACGAGTTCGCATTGCAGTTGAATTGCTTGCATTAACTTACGCACAAATACCCTTGGGAAAGCTATTAATCCGTCTCTTCCCCCCAGTTATAGGTTAACTAATAAAACAGCTTTCGTTCTATAGCATTGGCTGGCAACCAGTCTACTTCAGAAAGTAATGGCAACCTACTGCGGGAAAATCTTTTGCCTAGTCAGTCATGTCTCTTTCTAGGCATGATCGTCCAAAGCGTGTATCATGTATGGCACTTAACTGACTGATGGTCAGTTACCGAAGCATATTCTGGACAGAAAAGAGTTTTCTGAGGAACACTATTAAGATCAGATGCCTCCCTGCAAATTTGTTTCAATAAAAGATACTTGCAACATGGCGTATCGGCTTTGTGTCAGGCTTTTATAACTTTATAAATTATATACATTATATAACATTTTATAACTGTACTTTTCAGAATCGATAACAAATTATGTACTTATAAACACTTTGATATCGCAATTCCTATGCATAAATGCTTTTTAGAAAAAGCAAGGAGAAACCAGCTTACGGCAATAGGAACGTGTCTGAAGTCGAGACTGACTGAATATAATAGTTGGAAGCATGATAATGTGGTTGGTCAGTTTTATATTGGTTTGAAGTAATAAACTGATCCCCCACTAATTACTACTTAATAATATAATACATTCTTTCCCCTCTACCTATGAGTCAAATAATAGGACAGATTGCGTTCTATACCTCTGGCTGGAAACTAGTCTACCACAGAAAGGAATGGCAACCTACTACGGGAAAATATTCTGCCCAGTTAGTCATGTTTCTTTCGAGACATGATCGCCTAAAGCATGTCTCATGTATGGCATTTAACTGACTGAGTGAAATACGATCAAAATACGATTTTGTTGTTGTTGTTGGTAAAATATTTAATGCGTATGTACTGTCACTTAAGTGCCATACGTGATACACGGTTAGGCGATCATGTCTCGAAAAAGACATGACTAACTGCATATAGTGTGTCGTAATGACGGAGCTTGCTCCTCTTGAAAAACCAGAATGCGTCGTGAGTTCCGTCCTCTGGTAGGGTTACCAATGGCGTTAAGGATTCAGCGAAGGGACGAGTCTAATAATAATCCGACGCCCGACAAGTAACCGGTCAGGGCGACATTCTCAGTACGGGAACAAGCCGGCAGTTTGAAACAAGCTCTCATGAACGAATGATGTCCGTTAATGTGCGTGTTTGTAATGGTGTGTTATTCTATGGACGACCTCAAATTCGGGCTCAAGACTTTTATGGTCAAAGACTTTTTTCTTCTGGAAGTCGAAATAGCCTAGAAAAGATTGACAAAATCCTACATAATAGATCTTTAAAGTACGCATTCGTACAAATATTGGTTCTATAATTAGCTTATTTGACGTCATTATCTTACATTTTCCTTGTCTCGTTTTGGTGTAACTGGTAACTTATATATATTTCATCTGTGTAGACAATTAATATGTGTATTTACACCAACATTTTATTTATTTATTTCACTGCAAGTAAGGCAATAAAGCCACTAAGAACCAATGGATTATTGCGTGTGAATAAAACAGAGAGGAAAATAAAATAGCAGGAATGAGGAAGAAAGATGATGATTGATGTTACATTTAAACGTTTGTGTATCATGGTTTATACTCACAATACGAAGCAAGCAATTGTAATTTTAGGCTTATAATGAGAAAAGAAGGCGTTCAGAGTTTGTCACTCACAAGGCGAATAAACTATCTAACGATCTTATGTAAATAGTTAGGGGGATACAAATAGGAAAGATAGCAAAGAGGATAAGCAATGCGATATTTGAAGAACGAAAGAATAGATTTTGTTGATAAAAAAATTATCTAGCACGGCATAGGAAACCAACTCTCCTAGAAGTATATATATATATATATATATATTGATATTCTTTATAAGAGTTTATAATTAAAAATAGTTTGCTGCAACACAAGAGCTGTCGTTACCATATCCAGTTAATTAAGAGGGTTGTGGACTTTATAGTGTTAGACTAGCATAAAAAAAACTTATCTAACACGACATACGAAACTAACTTTCCTACAAGTAGTCCTAGCCACTAATTCAATAGAATTTTCTTATTTTATGTTAGTGAAAAAAGTGAATCAGAGAAAAGTATTTTGTTCTTTTTTATTAGCATGACTGGAGAGCGATTTTTTGGAGGTTAACATCACCCATGCGTATAAAAGAGAACAAAATGTTCTTTGAGATGACTATATGATATCAGTCCGTCAGTGAAATGCCACTAGTGATTCACGCTTGAACAGATTTTCCCGCATTAGTTGTCATTAGTTTCAGCGGTAGACTGGTTGCCAACCAAGGCTACAGAACTCAATCTGTGTTGTTATTTAACCCATAGATAGTAGCAAGAGACGGATTAATATCGTTCCAAATGGTATTTGTGCGTAAGCGGTTGCAACGAATATGATGTACTCATATTAAATATAAATAAGTGATATGGTCTGGATTTTTGGATAAAGAATCGAATATGGTTGCTCTTTGCTGAAGATTTCAATCCTCATTAATCTTCCCGCCAAAAAATTCGATACTAAATAACAGATAAATATATGGTATTAAAATAAATTTATACTGTTTTTTAAAAAGAGCATTTGAACATTATGAAAATAAACTTTCGAATTTGGTCGAATTATTTAGGCATATTATGTCAAATTATTTCCTCTTAATCCTCAAGTTGTCACGTATGTTTCCTTGTATGGTGATTAAAATTAGTAAGAAATACGTTACAGATACTTTTATTCGTATATATATACATATATATTTAAATATTAGTATATATATAATTGGAGTAGATAGACTAAACTTTAATTGGAGTAGATAGACTAAACTATCGCCCGGTTCACACTCCACCCACGTCTATTGAACAGGTGAAGAGGCTCATCCCTTGTTCCCTGTTTAGGATGTGGTTTCCGGTTTTCTCTTTTCTATTCCTTTTACCCTTACGTAGCCCCCTGCGCATGAGTGGCGTTATCGCCTTGCTTGGGGTGATATGATTAAAAAAAAAAAATATATATATATAACATAAATACTAATATACGTATATATATATATATATATATATATATATATATATATATATTATTTTATATATATATTAATATTTTTATAAGATTATATAATAAAAATAGCTTACTGCATCACAAGAACTGTCGTGTTTCGGTACTACTTGTTAGTACCTCATTAGGCAGAAATATTTTACTGTTAGAAATTGGCATTTATAAGATTTAGAAACAGCACATTTGTTACCGTATCCAGTCAATTAATGGTGTTGTGGACTTTAAAGGGTTGGGCTAGGTTAATCATAGAAAGTAAAGCGATGGAGATGAAGATGTGTTAATAGGGCTGAGGTAGGAGAGAAAATTAAAATTTCATGAAAAGATAGATTTCATTCCTGCATCACGTGCATGGTATACGAAAGAAACGACGTTGGGGTGATAGAATACGCCTAGCATGATGTCTTGCAGGTGGATCGAAGTAATATTTTTCCCTGAGAATTTTTCAAGGAAATACCGAAATATTAGCAAGGGGCTTTCAACAATTTGTCTGCGGGAACGAGCTTGTAAGGTGGACAATATATATATATATATATATATATATATATATATATATATATATATGTCGAGTGTTTTTTTTTTCCCCACAAGAAAATAACTTCATATATTTATTTTATTTTATTTAATTTTAAAAAAAAACTTAGGACGAGTTCATGTACGGTTTGCCTCTTTATGCAAACTGACTTTGACTCTCGCCAATCGGAAGGGTGTGCAAGACTTTGTACGGGGCTTAAACTTTATAAATTTTGTTTCTAATTTCTGAAAGCGCTCATTTAGGGTGGACCGGAAACTGAATCAGTTCTGGTCGGGGCGGCGTGGTGAGGAGGGTATGATGTTGAGAGACCCGAAACCCCCTAGTGATGCACGTAAAGACATCACTGAAGACACCCTCTAGCGCCCCCACTACGATGCTTATGTTTGAAATATATTTTGATTGATTGTTTAATTACTTACTTTCTGGTCATAATAAGATTAGACTAGTGCCCTTTGTATAAAAATGTGTTCAATACAATTATTGCTTTTTCACGTTACTTGTTACTTTGTATACTTATAAAATCTGCACTTACCATAATGAGAAACTGTTACGCTCTGAAACACCTTTGTAGTGCGACGGTACGTGACTTAAGCTTAGATTTGTGTAAGCCAATACAATTATTACGCGACCTCGGTTTCTACCATGAGTGGTGTCTTCAGGCGATTTGCAAATTGCCTAAAGACACCACTCATGGTAGAAACCTAGGTCGCGTAAAAACTCGTTTAAAAATGCAATAGAGAAAGAGAAAGAGAAAGAATTAATGTGAAGAACTTTGTCATTCAGCTGGGTTATGCCGATTTTGCTGTTTCGTGAAAGCATGTGATATCTTGATTCTAAAGAGTATTTTTCCTCTGCTAATCTTTCATAATTTTTTTTTAAATTATGAAGACGTGCTGTAATTTGATATCATTGTTGTGATGCAGTGGATATCGGCTCGGATCGAGAAATCGGCGAGCTGAGTTCGAATTCCAGTTAAATTCGATGCCTTTACTTACGCGCAAGTATCCTTGGGAAAAGTCTCAATCCGTCTCCTCCCTCCAGTTATGGGTTAAATAATAAGCCAGAGTGGATTCTATAGCCTTGGCTGACAACCAGTCTACCGAGGAAAGTAATGGCCACCTACTGCAGGATAATCTTCTGTCATGTCTCTGTCGAGACATGATCACCCAAGCGTGTATCATGTATGATACTTAACTGGCTGACTGCATGTTAGCGGTAATTTTTGTTTGATGAATTTGAAGACTGTTAATTACTTTCTATTTTGTTGGTCAGCCTCTTTTTAGTGTGCTGTTGTGTCTGTCGATGTTTAATTTTTTTTCAAATGCCTTTTTAATTTTTACTTCTTTTTAACGTACCCAATTTAATGTCCACACAATTGCTTTATAATGAGTTGACCTCTTCTCTAATCTTATTTTTCTGTGCTAGGCTAACCCCTTTTTTACCATGTTAATGTGTGTGCACGCTTAAAATATGTTGTGTTATTTGACTTGCAAACAACGTTAATGGGCAAAATCAAGAAACATTAACGAACATTGGCTTACATATCAGATTAACGGTTTAAATTAAATATTAGATTAAATTAAATGGATGTTTATAAATTGTAAATATTCAAACTGACAGCGAAGTCAAAATGTAAGTATATGTTTGGGATACTAGACACTATATAGCGACACACAGAAAAAGAGAGAGGGAGGAGAAAGATAAAGAGAAAGAGAGAGAGGAAAATAAAAAGAAAGAATACCATTTACTCCCCTGGCTACACGGAAAGGCCAGCGTGCATAATATGTTGGATGAGATGGTGCTTCACAATGTTCAGATGTTCCAAGGTATGATAATAAACTGCATCCGGCAGCAAGGATTGTAATTGCGAGGTTCTGAGGAGCATGCCAACACCTCATAATTGTTGTCTTTCCCAAGTCAAACTTGACCCGGGGTGGTAGTAGTTGTTAGGGTCCCAGCTATGGGCAAATAGTTTATGTTTAAACTGGTTTCCAAGCACTTATAAAAATAGACTTTTATGTTAAAAATTCCAGTAATAAACTTTTGAAGAAAAGTGTTGCAAACAATAAATTTTTGATGGAAAAAGTATTACCATTAACCAATTTTTGAGAGAAAAATGTATTACCATGTATACAGCTAACTCTCAACAAAAACTAGTTTACAAAAATATATTAAAAAGTTGATCTACAAACTGATTTCTTACAAAGAATTTATATTCTATTCATACAATTCTATTGAAAAATTGAAAAATATTAAAAAAATTTCAGCATGAAATAATCCACCTGGATGTTATTATTCTATAAAACAAATCAAATTTCCCCAAACAACGTCCTCACACAAGATGCTTTCTGCAGTGATTGTCATACATAGTTTTCGCAAAAGCATCGCGGCTCTCTTGATCAGACAGACGCGATATACTGACAAGCACCCGTCAAAATAATTGGAGACTAGCTGGGTTGCATAAGATTCGTGTAGTCTGGTGGTACGTATGCTAAATATAGGTTCAACTTTGTTTTCAGTGTGACATGTTAATTAAAAGATCTCCATGTTTCCGTTCTCTTTGCAAAAACTGTATTTCCTTATCATAGCTCACTTAAAAAAAAGAAAAGAAGACAGTCGTATTGACTTCTCCACCTTGCCATATAACACTTTTCTTTTAATTCGGTTCGGTTCATTTTCCATTACGGTTTATCAACCTCAATAAGTTTTTAAGCCGACAAATTTTATACAATAGTTTTTTATAAACAGAATATATATATTCTCGGTCAGAAATAGGTGTGTAGATCATTGACGTATTTTTGTAAAGAGGGTTTTGTCGATATATATATATATATATATATATATATATATATATATATATATATGACAACATCATTTTACTACTAGCAGATAAAGGCAATACCACTGTAATAACCCTGGAATAAACAAAACGAAGTATGCAGAAAAACCGGAAAACCTCATTAGAAATGTTATCCATAATACAGTTATTGTGGGATATTCCCTTTTTTCTATGATAATAGACTCGACTTGAGTATACATATACTCTTGCAATAAAGAGATACAGTAGTACAGTAAGAGTACTGGAAGAGGTCCGTAAGTTATCGTAAGATACCAAAGTTACACAGAGAATACAGTGTCAGTAGTCATAGTAGCACTGAGCCCCACTCAGAGAGAATAGTATTACACGGACATACTAATTCCATCAAGGCTTCACTTCAAAGACTTGTATATATATATAGATTCTTACTAATCCTAATCCGGATTACAGATTTTCGTCCAAAATTGTATTTTTACGTTTAATATAACTTTCTTTTCTATCTCAAATATCTGTTTAGTTGTTGATTATCATGTCAGTCAACCGGAATCCACAAAAAATAAAGAAAGTTTAAAAAACAAAACCAAAAAAAAAAAACAGAACAAAAACAGTCACAGATCCTAATCAAGAACAAGAACCACTTCCCACTTAAGACATAGAAGCAGTTTTCACAAAGTTATAGCAAGCTACCCCACGCCGGATGTGCGTTGTGATGCAGTGGTTATCAGCTCGGAACGACAAATCGGGAAGCCGAGTTTGAATTTCAGTTGAATTCGTTGCATTCACTTACACGCAATTACCCTAGGGAAAGATATTAATCATCTCTTCCCTCCACTTATGGGTTAAATAACAGGTCAGATTGTGTTATATATCCTTGGATGGCAACCAGTTTTGGATGGCAACCTACTGTGGGAAAATCTTCTGCCTAGTCAGTCATATCACTTTCGAGACATGATCGCCCAAGTGTGTATAACGTATGGCAGTTGATTGACTGACCTCACATATACTTATTATTATTATTTATGTGCCCTGTTCTTTCAGGACGTAGACGGTCATAGATTTTCACTTGCCTCTATCACTTTTTCATATTTTTCCTCTTGGTATCTTCCTCAAATACTGCTTCGCCATCCACCAGCTGAAGCTCATTAAGTAGGTTTCTCCTTTATTCATGTCGTGTGTGAGCATTAGGTTTTCCAAGCCGTCCTTCCTCATTATATGTCCCAGAAACCTCAGCTTTCTATATGTTTCTTTTTCGTTTGTTTCCTCTCCAAAACTTTACAGTTGATCACATGTTCGATTCATGGTAACCTCAGCATTCTTCTGTAGAACCACTTTTCCGTTTCTTTGAGTCTGCCCTTCATATTTGAGGAGACTGTATTGCATTCACTGCAACATAGGAGGATAGATATGCTATCCCCAAAATTCGCAATGGCGGTATTTCTTTCTCAGGTCAGTTGTTAGCCAACGGTCTGTGTGGCACCCTTTGGGTCGTTTCCTTATGGATATGATTTGCCCATAAATAGGAAATAAACCATCATAGGTTCAAAATTCTGCCTATTTCCTAGAAATTATCAAAGATTTTCCCATTTAACCCACCCAGATGGTGAGACTGGACGAGGTGAGTTTGTTCACCAACGTACCCATGGAAGAGGCTCTATCTACGGTATCATTCCTCGGAGAACGTACCAGTATACCAGTAGTGGGCCTGATTAAATTGCTAACTTTCGTTACACAAACAACACGCTTCGTAAGAGAATCAAAGATACATCTGCAAGATGAACACTGGACCATCTAAACTCAACAAGATTATCAATACAGTTCACACTGGAGTCTATCAGTCAGTTAAGTGCCATACGTGATACAAGCTTTAGGCGATCATGTCTCGAAAGAGACATGACTGACTGGGCATAATATTATCCTGCAGTAGGTTGCCATTCCTTTCTGCAGTAGACTGGTTGCCAGCAATAACTATAGAACCCAACCTGTCCTGTTAATTGACTCGCAGCTAGAGGGGACAGAGAAGTATTATATTATTAAGTAGTAATTAGTGGGGGATCAGTTTATTACTTCATAGCAATAGAAAACCGGTCCCCCAATTTATGCCCAAAAGAAGCCTTAATGACGTTTCCAATTATTATATTCAGTCAGTTAAGTGTCATACGTGATGCACGCTTTGGACGATCATGTCTCTTTCGAGACATGACTGACTTGGCAGAAGATTTTCCCGCAGCAGGTTTCCATTACTTTCTATGGTAGACTGGTTGCCAACCAAGACTAGAGAATTCAATCTGTCCTGCTATTTAACCCATAACTGGAGGGAAGAGACGGATTAATACCTTTCCCATGGGTATTTGTGCGTAAGTGAATGCAAGGAATCCAAATGGAACTCGAACTCACACTTGAAACAGACCAAAAACAAACTAGCACTCCTGAATGTACTAATATATCGAAGAGAGCATGGTTTCAAGACATCCGTATACCGTAAGCTAGCATTTACCTGACAGAAGCTAAGCTTCAACTACTTATACAGTGAAAAGAAAGGTATTGTCTGCTGCCTGTAACATCGAGCAAAAGTCATAAGTTGCGACTCAGTGATATACGAACAAGAAATTGTCAAGGTAAGCAGTAATCTACAACGTAACAACAACCCTGTTTACGTGACAGCAGCTCCGACAAATTGAGAATAGAAAATAGACGGGTGCAAGAGTATAACACTCAGAAAATAGCTCGGCCTGCTTAGCAAATGTGAAAAATTATCGGGAAAAATAGCTGTGGTTCATATAATATTAACACTTCTCAGAGAAGAGAAGGTGATTAAGAACAGTGTGTGCGCCATACCATGCAGCTGTTGTAAAGACTATAAAAGACAAACGAGCTGTCCCTTAAGATAAGACTGCAGGAAGATCCTAAAGCTGTAATACGAAATGAAATAGAAAAATCAGGCGTCGCTGACTACATTTGGCGGAAAAAGGGAGGTACCACCACTTTTGAGATCAGGTTGAAATAATAAAACTCAAAAGAAAATACGAATGCTTATATGCTAAGCCACAAACAAGGTCTAAGCCAACCAAACATTGATATGTATACGATATGGGAACCGATATAATGAAGGCCTAGAGAAATACAAGGATAACAACAAAAATAATAATATGAGCTCTAGTAAAAACAAATGTTTTCTGTGACATTAATTTTATAAGTAATGAAAGTTCATATACTCAAGGACAAATAGTCCAGTGGATAAAAGTGTTGTTATCCAGTGACTTGGTAAGAAGAGTTCTGAATTCAATAACTATATATATATATTTATGGAGCAGGGTTGTTAGTCCTGCGCCCTACCTCCAAACCTGGAGGAAGAAGATTTTTAAGCATAGCACAGACGTGACACACGGCCGAAAGTAGGGGTACCCAGTGAGGATCGAACTCACTACTCAGTTATAATGATTCTAACGAGACGAGCTTGTTAACTATTACATCAAGCCGAGGTGACATATATATATATTAGTCATCCACATACAATCCTGTTTCGCTGCATTACAGCTCATCAGTGTGGCTAGACGCATCCACTTGCTTCTGGTCGGAATCGAAACTCAAGCTAATAACTCAACTCAAGTAATATTATACTCAAAAGTATAATATATATATATATATATATATATATATATTTAGAACATCTTCCAATTACAGTCAACTACACAGTGTACATTTTGTTTCGACATTGAAAGGACACTGTCTAATCAGGCAGTAAACACTATTTTTGAAGGCAGATGTTAAATTCGCTTCCTTATAAACTTTTCTGTAGCAGTTAAAGACTGTAGGGAAAATGAGAAACCAGAATGGAGAATCGTAAAAAGGACATTGATGAAATAAAAAACAAAAGAAGATAAACAGGAGAGAAAAAGAGAGAACACAAAGATACATGATGAAAAGTTCAAAGAAAGGCACAAGGTCTATAGTAGGAAGTAAAATATATTCATATACAACATTAGATGACCCGGCGTTAGAGTTCAACCGTTCAACAAGAAGGAAAAAGTAAGAAAATACATAGATGGAAGATGAGCGAAAAAGAGAGCGGTGTGGAAGACAGTATATATATATATATATATATATATATATATATATATATAACTATGCATTGATACCACAGAACATGGATTCCATATTCAAATGAGCAAGAAAGCATTATTTTTCTTAAATTATTAAACGTTATGATCATTTCGGCTAACACTTTTTCGGAAGTTGCAGTTGGCAAATTTTATTGACGTGACGGAAAGATGTTTACTCATGGAGACATTAAGTAAGGAGGATAAAGTTAGATCACTATTACAAAAATAATCTATTTCTAAATAAATGTGCAAATAAAAGAGACAAAGCCTCTAAGAAAATAGGAAAGAAATATAAATACGCCCAGCCCAATAAATAGAACAAGAGAACGCATAAAATTCTCTTTTTGTTTACAGGGTTTCGGTTTGAGTAACTTGATGAGAATTGCCTAAAGCGCACAGGTGATTTTTAGACAAAGCATTGCTCAAAGCTGTAAACCAGCTGTCTCCATATCCCACAGTATGACATGCCCATTCCTTACGGAACCAACCATAGATAAAATTTGTCTAAGAGGTACTTATATACGTCACCAGTAGAGTAGGGATACAGAAAACGTCTGTTATAATCACACATCGATAGAAACGGTGAAAATACTGAAGAAGGAATGAACGAAAATAGAATGACAAAAAAAATCACTGGCGACTGGTGTGTCTCACCTATTTAATTAAGTTTCCTACAATGTTTGTTTTTTTTGTTTTTTGTTTTTTGTTTTATGACTTTCTTTTTAAATATTCAACGTTGCGAAAGCTGTAGTTTTGCTAAGAAAGGCGACATGCTGTATGAAACTGAACGTAAATTTACCGTGTTATACGAAGAAATTAGTACACTTTATTGACGTGTCCGCCATCATGAATTACTTTCTCTTTTAATTAAAATTTCATTATTTATGTCAAAATTATGGCCAGACTTCATACGATGATCATCTAATGAATTCGCTATATTGCTTTGTAAAATATCCTTTTTGTATTAAAATAATTTTATTAGATGTTTAGATGGTTGACCATATATAGCTTTTGCTACTTAAAATATATATATATATATATATATATATATATATATATATTACATAACTTTAATCCAAAAGGAAAAGTAGGAAGTATTTTTGACCTGGGTTCGAAAATGAATACCTGTGATTGTAATATCACTGCTTATAAGGTCCCGCGAACATACCAATATAGGTCCGGCAATTATTCTTGTTGTTGGATGGTGAAATGTGAGCTTCATAAATTACCTGTGTGGATTTACATTTGCTCTCCACCGGGCAGGCATTCATGGAGCTCATATATCACAGTGATAAAATGTTCGGTTCGAAATTCCTAACACCTGAAGAAGGCAGGAGCGTACAACGGCCGTACACGTGGCAACAAAAATGAGGACAGTAGTCTGAATAATGTAATTACTGTAATAAGTCATAGTCTTTCAAAACTCTTTTCTTTGATTATCATTTCTTTTCCCTGAAGTTTTCTCATTCCTTTCCACCCCTAGTAATCTCTTGCATCATAATAACATTAACACAATTCTTTGGGTGAATTAAATAAAAAAATCTTTGCACCCCGAATTATTCATGACTTCAATCCCGATGTGCCACTCCTAATTCCGAAACTGGAAAGATAATGGAAAGTGTCGGTGGAATTTAATGAAAGAACTTGTTATATAAATTTTTATATATAGTGAGATATACAGACAACTTGTACAGCGAGGTTATTTTGAGGACCCTAGATATTATGCCAGGATTTGTAATCGGAGGCCACAATTTCAATATTATACGGTATTCAGACGATACTGTGCTGATTGTAGACACGGAAAGCAAACTACAAGACCTCCTACAGAAGGTAACTCAAAAGAGTGAGGAAAAGGACTACAAATAAACTGTAAGAAAACCGAATGCATCATCATCAGCAAAAAGGGCAGGCCAAAATGCCAAATACAGGTCAGGGATACTAAATTCAAGCAGATACAAAACTTTAAATACCTGGGAAGTGTTCAAAGAGAAAACAGAAAGTGCGACACAGAGATCGGAAGGTGAATTCGCATAAGTTGAGTAAAGTATTAAGAGACAGGAAACTTTCACTAGAAACAAAGAAGAGAGTACTGGAAGACTATGTGATGTCGGTTCTTCAGTATGGCAGAGAATGCTGGACAGTATCCCCAAAGATGAAGGAAAAACTGGAAGCAGCTGAAATATGTTTTTACAGAAGGATGTTGCGGATATCATGTGAGCAATGATGAGGTTTTGGAAATGATGGAAACGAAAAAGAAAATTAATATTGAGCATCAGGAAGAGATAACTAAAGTTCCAGGGGCATGCAATGAGGATTGAGGGCTTGGAGAACTTGATACTAACAGACCAGAAACAGAGGAAAACAAGACAGAAGAAAGCAGCGGATAACATATTTGAAGGGCCTGGGCAGGTGGATGACAGAACAGGGTTTGCGTGGTGTTACAAGAGAAAGTGGGCTCAGAGCCACCACAGATAGAGAGACGTGGAAGGCCATGATCGTCTACATCCTGAAAGGACAAGGCATATAGAAGAACAAGAAGAAGAAGATATATACAGACAGTAGATACATAAGGGGGGAGAAAGAGAGAGAGAGAGATAGGGGGGAGACGTAATCATCTTTCTACTGCTTGTATATATTTATTATTTTGTTTTATCCCTCGGTCTTCTTATTAAATTCGTGTTCCACCCAACGAACTTATTCCCTTCTTGGTTCGCTGATACGTTGCCATTTTGTTTGATGCACGGCTTCGCAACATTTTTTCGTATCTTTATTTTTTTATTTTGTTTTTTGTCTGTTTGTTCCATCTGGGTTTTTTTTTTGTTTTTGTTTTTTGTTTTTTTTTTGTTTTTTTTTTGTTTTTTTTTGTTTTTTTTTTGTTTTTTTTTTTGTTTTTTTTTTTTTTTTTACTCCCAAAATTAGCTCTTCCCAAAGTTCTTTCTGTACAACATCAGCTTTGCTCTTGAAATTTTCTTTTTTTTTTTATATATAATGCTGTTTTCCTCTGCACTTCTGTTGATATCGATAAAGAATGTTTGTTTTTCTTTTTTCTGTTTAGGTTTCCCCTCATTTAACTTCTCGGACGCCGAAACTCCACGTCGAAATACAAGTACACCTATCGGCCCTGGTCTCTCTTACATGTTCGTCATAACATCAACTACGTCTGCAGTTATTACGCAGACTGTCTCGCTGTGCAAAATTTAATTAAAGAATATATATATATATATATATATATATATATATATATATATTAGAGTACTGTGTATGAAAGTCATGGTTGTACTAAATGGTGACACATGTATAATTATTATTAGTATCAGTATATATATATATATATATATATATATATATATATATATATGTGTGTGTGTGTGTGTGTGAACTTTAGTGAAAAAATGGTACGGTTGAATAGAAACGAGTGAAAAGTTTAGCATAAAGCTAACTCATTTATTTTTCTTTCTTGAAGTCCACAATCATAGCTCTTCCCAATTTCCTATCATCAACAACATTTTCTAGATGCTTCAGGTCGGTGGCGATTATGTCTCTTCACAATTTCATGTCTATTACAGCTCATAGAAAGTTTAGTTTCTTGTCATCAGTCCTAAACCCTGTTATGCCTTCCATTTACAAAACCTCAATTGGACAATCGTCTCCATTATAATAAATACCGTTGTGTACTTATATATATATATATATATATATATAGTGTATAGAGGCAGCAAATAATTTTTTAAACGTATACTGTTAAATATAAGAGACAATGAATGTCTATTATGTTTAATTATGAGCCATTCTAAACGTCGAATTTTGGCTTTAATTTCAGTTGAAAATAAAGATAAAAATTCTCTAACATTTGAATAATATTTATTAACTTGGTTCTAAGCTTTCGGCTCACATGACCCATCTTCAGAGAGGTTATTCAGACAATAACACAATAACATCCACCATCAGCGACGATTTTATTTTATGTTGACATAAAACTCCGCTAGGCAACGGCAATAGTTACCAAAAATAACGTCACACCGCGTGATAGCGCGAAATGACAACAGAACCATGGATTCAAATGCAATGTAATGTGTTATGACCAGATATAAACGTGATTTAATAGGTGTGGGTTGTTTGGATTTAATGTACATGGCCTCCAATATCTGAAGTTTCTTGTTATTGTGTGTATGAATAAGGATTATTTTATTGTTGACTAAAATCTTTCTAATATTACCTACATGTTTATGTTTTTCTGAGAAATGTTGTTTATTGTACTCTGATCAGAAAGGTGACATGTAAGTATGTAAGTCTACGGGAGAGCGTAGACTTACATGTCACGCGGTGTGACGTCATAGAAACGCATTGCAAATTTGCGAACTGCGTTTGTTTTTTTCGGTAACTATTGCCGTTAATAAAATAAGTAAAGATCCAGTATCATTTATGTACTATGTTTCACTTTTAATAAGTTTTTTCATAGATTTATTAAAGTCGAATGATTTTAAAATTCAAGAGATAGTATGTTGATTGAGCTATAGCTTCATTGGTCAGATGCCCGTCACGTGTGATAAAGCTATGGATGAATATTAAATGTAGAAGAAAAATCTTGTGTCTGTTAAAGTGTGTGTGCCA
Organism: Ascarosepion bandense; assembly: GCA_037127315.1. Lineage (NCBI taxonomy): Eukaryota > Metazoa > Mollusca > Cephalopoda > Sepiida > Sepiidae > Ascarosepion > Ascarosepion bandense. Next base: position 266,148 of record JBBBDQ010001428.1, read on the forward strand.
ACGCCTAATAAAAACCACTAGATGTTCATTATCAATATATGTATATATAAGCGAAAATAATGTATGTTGTAGTATATTATACTATCATTAAACTTGAGCTCTCTAGAAAGGAAAATTAGAACTTCTGAGATTTACACGTTAGTCTTTAGTATTAAATTGAGTTCACGCTAAAATTTGTCCTCTCTCATTCCATACGCCCATGATATAGGGAATAAGGATTTCGATTGACACCAAATCGTTCGAGTTTCGATCCTGGCAGTAAGCAAGTGGATATGTCTAGCCACAATGATGAATACTGTTAAAGCGAAACAGGTTTTTATATGGATGACTAATATATATAACCTTCTTTTACGCGCTAGATGAAAGAGGCAATAGTGGGATATCGTCAGCTCAGTTCATTCTTTTCATTGCCAATTATTAACTTCATACCCCGTTTTTGCTATTTAACAGTGCCATATTGTTTTCTTCATGTGCTAGAAATTCTTCATATTTTACAATAATTGGGTCATCAAGTTGTAATAACCAATGGTTGAACATTATTTTAGTCGAAACTCGTATTTGAGTAGATATTCTGTTTTTAATCAGACAGCATATTATTTTCTACCGGCTTGATTCAGTCAGTTAAGTGCCATACGTGATATACGCTTGGGCGATCATGTCTCGAAAGAGACATGACTGACTTGGCAGAAGTTTATCCCGCAGTAGGTTACCATTGCTTTCTGCGGTAGACTGGTTGCCGGCCAAGGTTATAGAACCCAATGTGTCCTGTTATTTAACCCATAAGTGGAGGGAGGAGACGGATTAACACCTTTCCCAAGGGTATTTGCACGTATGTGAATGCAATGAATTCAGCTGGAATTCGAACTCGGCTCCCCGATTTCTCGTTCCGAGCCGATATTCACTGGACCACAACGCACATCCGGCTTGATTACTTTGCGATAAATTTTATGCGAAAATGTGCGTCATTCGACAGAATTCGAACCTGCGACTCTTATCAACATAGGTAAGCCAGCAATAGACCTAGCGCGTCTTAGACCACTCAACCACGAATGATACCACAGTCTAAACAAAGTCAAATCAAGCCTATATAACATAATTTCTGATTCTACGCAAATAACCATCTCTGCTGTGAAATGTATCGCAATATCACCAAATGTAAAAATACAATCTTACGGAAAATCCCGAGGATTAACGAAATGGTTTTTACACCCTACGTATAGAAATTTTTTGTTTGAACATTATTTTTAGTCGATACTCGTATTTGAGTAGACATTCTGTTTTTAATCAAACAGTATATTTACATATTTATTTCTACCGGCCTGGTTATTTTTCGATAATTTTTACGATACATATATAAGAAATAACAATTCTTTTTGTTCCTTCCTTAGTTTAATTACTGTTGTAGAGGAATATCTTGTCCTACCCCGTAATGAATATGATCTAGTCTATAAAAGACTGTGACTAGGGGCATACGTCAGCATACGTCACTAGACGGACGCATACGTCATAGGCGGAGACATTTGCTACTTGATCGTTATTCCTGTTACTATTCGTTGATTGTTGTATAATAAATCTCTTCTAATCTATCATTAGTGTTAAGTATTATTCTTACACTATTCTTTTCCCTGATATTCCTTCCCGGGATATATAAGTTACTTAGTTCCTCCGTCCGTTACACCACATTCTCTACACGAGCTTTTCCTCCCCCTCTATCTTTATACTCATCTCAGCCTTTCTCTCACATTTGCGGAAGAGTAGTAAAGAGTGAGAGAGTAGGTGGAGAGAGCCTATAGCATTACGGTATCAGTAGCAGCTTAAGCTGGTGGTTGTAACAATAATTATGTGTGTGTATATGTGCGTGTACTGTACAATATAGTAAAATAGGTATGTTCGTTGTCGTATCCAGCGACCTAATAACGAAATTTCTGGCCTCTACACCCTTGGCCATTACTCAGTTGGTCTTTTCTGTTTACAATGGGCACAGGAGCCTTTAAAGCAACTTTAATTATTTTAAAACGATTTTTATCCCTTCTAACATTTTTAGAATTTTGTCAGAAAGTTTTGTTTTGATTTGAGTTAGCGGCTAAAGAAACGTTACTACTGTTTTACAATAGAAACGTAATGATTGTATCAAACACTTTTTTATCGGTGACAAACATTAATCGGGAAATTCTCGCAAAAAATAAATAATTTTCTGATTTTAATGAAACTATCAGTACTGATTGACAAATTAAGGAAACTATTTTTTGTCATTATTATTTTTTTAAAATCTGGAGAAAAATTTTACAATGGACACGGGAGCCAATATTTTTCAGTAATAAAAAAACATTTTCTCTTTCACAGTAGCTACGATGGACATTACTTTTATAGATATTTTAATAAAATTACACTTTGTGACATCGTTATTTTATTATTCAATAGCTTTATGTTTGAAGACTTTACTATCATTTGTAGTATGACAAAATAAAAGTTTTCCAGGAAATCATAATCAACCTTCCGTGGAAATTCCACGGGTTCCGCTAGTATATATTATTAATTATTATATTAGAATATGTGAAAAACAACAAGCTACTACAAAATTGTAGATTTTGTTTCGACATTGAAAGAACAATATCTCATCAGGTAGTTGAAAATGATGCCAATAAAGATTTTATTTAACATAATTCTTTTAAGAACACTTCCTTTTATTTTTGGAATTTTTGTTGGACTTTTTGCGTACATGTATACTGGGGAGACAGCAATGGGCTGACCCATTTTATAGTTCCCCAATAGAAGACTTAACCAATCAGAAGGCTCAAAATATTCAATGCGACGTGTATAAAAGGCGGTCATATTTTTCCGAGTATTGCCTATCTGGTCTGGTTCAGCAGAGTGTCTGATTCGGAAGTGTTAATCTTTGACGTTGTCTCATTGAACAGATTACGTGCTGCGCTGTGCTATATATCCATAAACTATGACAGAAGTGGTCAACAGATGCTACGAGGATACTCTATATCTATAAACTATGAAGGACATAATCAACTTTGGTTATGGGCCCAGCTATGGGTAAAATAACATTTTTCCACTTTTATGATTGTGATCACAACCTACATTTATAATAGTGTTATTTACATTTATTAACCTGAAATACTGAACAGTGAACGTTTTTCTCTATGACATAAAAGTTATTAAAAATGAAAGAGGTAAGATAGGAGAAGAAGATGTGAAATAAAAAAAATAAAAAATAAAAAGGAAAAGTATAGATAGAGAAGAAATAGTAAAAATGCCAAAAGATTTGAGTTGTGATATTGTAACCGATGCCAATATCTGCAATTCATTCCCTGACCAGATTTAAAATTTCTCTCTCTTAGCCATTTCCATTTTCTCTTCACTTTCTACATTATCTCATTTATTTTCCTCTTCACTTTTTATAACTTCTGTATCTTTCCTTTTCCTCTTTCTTTTTCTTTTCTTGATTTCTTATCCTATTTCCTTTTTTTTCTTCCCTCTTTTCCTTCCCCCTTTCTAATATAGTTTTACCACGTATAGAAAAAAAAACTTTGCAAATAAAAGGAAGTGTTAATTTTTCTATAATTTTTACGTCTTTCCCTTTTGGTGAAGATAATGAATGTAAAAATGTTTTATAATTTTCGACTTTCCCAACATTTTCAATCTCTTCACAGGCTGTTTTCAAGGATTTTTTAAAATCTCTGTTGTCATTATATCCTCATGTTTGACTGTAATGTAATATTTATGTGTTTAGACGTTTCTGAAAAAGAAGAGTTCTTTATGGCTGTCACGTCATTTTCACTGTTAAATAATGGAAGGTTGATGGTAGGAGAAACTGGTGGCTTTAAAGAACATTTTTCTCAAAATCAATAAAGCATAAAAAAATTGCATTACAGTCAAACATGAGGACATAATAACAACACTCGGAAAATAACATCCTTGAAGATGGCCCGTGAAGAGTATGAAAGCGCTTGGAAAGACAAAAATTATGGGAAATTATTTTTACATCTCTTTAACTCCAGAAAAAGGGAAAGTTGTAAGAATACTGGAAAAATTGAATAAAAAATTAATAACATCTTACTTGTCGGTTATTTTAACGAAACATGTTTATATGAAAGATTGCTGCCCAAATATACATTATATATAGTCATCTGCAGACAGATCTGTTTCGCTGTATCACAGCTCAACCGTATGGTTGCTTTTTTACCTAGGATTGAAATCCGACCGAATTGGCGTCAGTCGGCGATTCTACGTCTGAGCTTCGGGCGCTGGATAGAAAGAGGCAAACTTTTTAGCGTGTATATTATCATTATACACGCCCAATAGCTGAGAGTGTTCTAATTCATTGCTGAATGAACGATGCGTATATGCTAGAGTAGCTACTGTTTTTCAAAGTCTACCATTCCTCCAGAGTGCTCAATCAGTGTGTGAGAGCGTAAATAGTCATCCGGAGACAGATCTGTTTCGCCGTATCACAGCTCATCGGTACGATTAGACAGCCGATTGCTTTTACCCAGGATTGAAACCCGACTGAATTGACATCAGTCGGCGATTCTAATTCTGAGCTACTGGAGCTCGGATATCTGAGGTGAGGTAGCATTTACAGTATTTACATTATTCGGACTGCTGTCCTCATCTTTGATGTCTAAGACATTTCAGCCGTTGTACGCTCAAGCCTTCTTCAGGTCGTAGAAATTTCGAACCAAACCCTTTATTACAATCACTGGGGTATATCATCCTCATTCCTTGCTTAAAGCCTCGATTGGAAGTCATGACTGACTTCCTTCTAACCCTGCATGTTACTTGTTTACCATAGTGATTGCAATAATGTTACTTCATATGCCCCAGCGATTGTAATAAAGGTTTCCGTTCGAAATTCCTAGCAACTGAAGAAGGCCGGAGCGTACAACGGTCGAAACATCATACAAATGACCACAAAGATGAGGACAATAGTCCGAATAATGCAAATTATATATATATATATATATATATAAGAACGTAAGCCATAAAATTGGCAATAAAGAAAATAAAATTATTTTTTCGTACTTTTCTGCTTAATGAGACAGATGATTACTGAATTCACTTCACATGGCTTCTGAAACAAATATGCAACAAATGAAATAGATAACAAAGTCATATTCATTTTGCAATCTCTTGTCAACAGCACTATTGTTCACATGCGTCAAATTTAATTGTCGGCGACACCTGTCATGTGTAATTAGCTGAGTAAAGCGAAACTAAATAGATCTCATTTGTTTACGCTAATGTAATGTTAAGGAAAGTGGAAACTATTATTTTGAGAAATCGTTGCTTTTGCTATATCAAAACACAGTCATTATTCGTGTGCGTATATTAATAAAAAAAAAAGAAGAAATTATAGTCTTACAAGAAACGGTTCCAAACAGTTTACGGTTTACATAGATGAATATGGGCAAATGATGTATAATTATTTTTTAGAAGTAGAAATTTACTTCTGGAAGACCAAAACGTTATGCTATGCTTGTTGTCGTTGACAATGCCTTTATAAAAAATCCAGGAAATATTACAGAGGATATCGCAAGGATACTCCACTTTTCTTGTACTGGCATAAGAATGCATTTGAAAATACTTGGAGAAATGAATTTTTGCGAAGGCACAAGAGAACGAAGAAAGGTAGACGCTGAGAATTTTGTATTATAAGGTCAGTTCTCTATGCAGGCCCAGGAATTTTTCCCGGTTGAATATATACAAATCTACCATCCGCCTATGCATTGATTACTGCTTCCATACCTGGTCGGGTGCTTCTGCTATCCACCTTGGGGTCCTTGATAAAATTCAAAGGAGAATCTGTAATGTAATCGATCCCGACTTGGCAGCTCAGATAAAGTCACTTTCTCATCTCAAGTACTTTCAAGACTTCTGAACTTAGCTCACTGTTGCTTCTTATATGCGAATTTACTCTAGCCACAAGATTAGCAACTGGGTCCCACCCTTTTACAATAAGATGTAAACGCAAATTCTACACCACCAGCTTCTTTTCTCGCATTTCCCGCCTGTGGAATTCCCTTGCTTCCCAGAGAGTTACAATATCCAAGAATTTAAATGTAAAGTCGACAGTCATCTCTTATCTCATTAACTTGCATCCTCTCTCTCTCTCTCTCTCTCTCATGCTCTCATCTCTTTTCTTCTGTATTCTCATCCCTCTACAACACACTTCCTGACACCCCCTCTATTCTGTCACGCCTTCTCATAACTTTCCTCCTATGCAATCCCCATCACAACAGTGGCAGTATAATGCCTTGCTTGGACTATACGATTATATATATATATTACGATTATATATATATATTACGATTATATATATATATATATATATATATATATATATATATATATATATATATATATATATTAATGCAGGTTTCATTGAATAATATAGACAAGTTTTGTCTATTAATTTTGTGTAGGATCCGTTCATACCGTCTGATATACTTGATGGTGATGTCGTTAAAAGACAACAAAAAATCACAGTATTTGTTGAATTTTTTATCGGGTCTAAGCTTTCGGCTCACATAAGCCATTATCAAAGAGTAAATATTAACACACAGTAAACATAGAACATTTAAGCTATTAGTAGGATATCATCAACATATCGTAGATATATTGATGGTTTTGTAAATTTTGCAAAGGTAGTATTTTCAAGGTTAGACATGTAGAAATTACTAAAAATCGGACCAAGCACTGAACCCATGGAGACTCCGTCACGTTGTATATATATAGTATTGTTTGGATCAACAAAAGGCACTTCAGTAGTACAAGCTAGTAGAATTTTTCTTAGGATGTTGGGATTAATTTTGAGTGGGGGTAATGAAGGATTACTGTAAACATTTCTTATAATTATATCAATAGTTTCACTGACGGGTACATTAGTAAAAAGGTTTTCCACATCAAGTGAAGCTATGATTTCATTATTAGGTTTTTCACTCTTGAGGATTTGGATTGCCTCTAGGGTTGACTTTATGCTGTATTTACTCGGAAGGTAGGGTGTGATAAGCTGGTTAATATGTTTAGTTAACTGGTATACAGGAGTAGGAATTTGGGATATGATAGGGCGGAGAGGATAGTTAGGTTTATGAGTTTTTATGGTTCCGTATATGTAACCAGGTTTATAGTCACCAATAATTTTAGGGAGTTTTAAGTTTTACTAATGTACCCGTCAGTGAAACTATTGATATAATTATAAGAAATGTTTACAGTAATCCTTCATTACCCCCACTCAAAATTAATCCCAACATCCTAAGAAAAATTCTACTAGCTTGTACTACTGAAGTGCCTTTTGTTGATCCAAACAACACTATATATATACAATGTGACGGAGTCTCCATGGGTTCAGTGCTTTGTCCGATTTTTAGTAATTTCTACATGTCTAACCTTGAAAATACTACCTTTGCAAAATTTACAAAACCATCAATATATCTACGATATGTTGATGATATCCTACTAATAGCTTAAATGTTCTATGTTTACTGTGTGTTAATATTTACTCTTTGATAATGGCTTATGTGAGCCGAAAGCTTAGACCCGATAAAAAATTCAACAAATACTGTGATTTTTTGTTGTCTTTTAACGACATCACCATCAAGTATATCAGACGGTATGAACGGATCCTACACAAAATTAATAGACAAAACTTGTCTATATTATTCAATGAAACCTGCATTAATGAAAAAATGCTGCCAAAATACACACAATATATATATATATATATATATATATATATATATATATATATATATATATATATATATATATATTACGATTATATATAAATATATATATATATATATATATATATCACGATTATTATATAAAATTTTGATATCTCTACAAACATACTCCAATGCCTGTAATCGTATCGAGAACCACACCACCACCATTTTGTCACCGTCTGCGGCCATCCGCCACGTTAAAAATGGACTTGCCTCTTTGATTTAATTCTCTTTGTTTAATTCCACTTTGTGAATAACATAAATGTTCTATGTTCACTGTATGTTAATGTTCATTCTTTGATAATATCTTATGTAAGCCGAAAGCTCAGACCTGATAAAAAATCAACAATTACTGTGATTTCTTGTCGTCGTTTAACGTTAGCACCATCAAGCTTATCAGACTATACGAAAGGATGCTACACAAAATAAATAGTCAAAATTTGTCTATATTGTTTAACAAAACCTGTATTAATATATATATATATATATATATATATATATATATATATATATATATATATATATGTTTTAGATACATAGTCAAACCGATTTCATTTAGTTTCTCTTTAATTTTGTTTCCATTCTTAGTACCGGATTATTTCCGTGCGCATGTAAAAATCACTTTCCCGATGATATCCGAAAGAATCAACTCAAAAGAAATCTGTTCCCACTATTCTTTGTATTTGTTATTTCTTTAAATCGCAAGACACAATTTCATATTGAATATAAAAATAAATACCTTTGTTTCCTACGAAGAAATAAAGACAATTCAAAGGTAACTTCCCAAATCAAATAAACTAAATAACTGAAAAGTGTTTTAATTACATTAATGAGTCCCGTGACATCTGAGGGTCGTAGAAGCCACAGACGAACGGTTTTAGCGTAGAAATCCTTATCGAGTTAAATAAGCTATTTTGAAGTCAATGTGTTTCATCTTTTAGATTGCTTATCAGTCATGGCTAGAGATTCGTATCGGTAATTCTATTTAACTCTTAGATGATCATTCTTAAGGCTAAGGCAAATATACATATATATATATATATATATATATATATATATATATATATATATATATATATTGTGTAATTGAGCAACAGTCTCTCTTTTATACAGGTCTCATTAAAATACTAGCACATGGATGGCTTCTGCTCCGATGAGCTTGGATCACTGGTGCCGCCTAAGTACGAATTTGCACGAGATACTAGATTGGAAACTGGGTCCCACATTTTACAGTTAAACAAATAAGATGTAACCGTAAATTCTACTCCAACAGCTTTTTTCTCGCGCTTCCCGCCTGTGGAACTCCCTTCCACAAGTCTGCTTTCCCGACAGTTACAATCTCCAGGTGTTTAAATGTAGGGTCAATAGACACCTCCTATCACACTAACTCCCAACTATTCTCACAACACTCTCATCTACCCAACCCTCATTCTCGGTATCCTTACCCGCCTATCACCCACCCTCTGTCATTTCCTATATTTAATCAGCCTTTCTCCACTCTACGTAGCCCCCTGCACAGTAGTGGCAGTGACATGCCTTGCTCGGGGTGAAACGCTTATAAAAAGAAAAATTAAAAAAATGAAGAATTATAAAAAAACTTTATAATAATTTGTCTGACATTTTTATGAAGCTTGTAGAAAATAAAGATTGTTGACCAAATGCACAATTATTAAATTTCATGACTCGGCAGCCAACAAGAAATGCAATATTAAAAATAGGAAAAATTATATTAACAACTTAATGATAATACCTTGTCAGTCATTTTTAATGAAATATATATATATATACTTTTCTTATTTAAATACGAGTATAAACAAAAACAAAAACAAAAAAAAAACGCAAACAACCTCTCACAAACTCGCTTCGCATCTCAAATGAAAGAAAACGAATAATGTTTTCATAGGATCTTTCACACTTTCTTTAATCGCGTATACGTCGTCACTTGTCGTTGTTTTTCTCTTCCGACTGCGCTTTAAGTTTGGAACTGATGAATCCAGTTTGATACTGACAGTTAAATGGTTAACACCACTAATATCCGCGATCACTCTGTAAGACGTGCCATTGTGTTCGGGCAGTTTTACAATAGTTGTACGCTTCCTTGAAATAACGACCACCGTTATCGGTTAGACAATTAATCGGCAGTCGAGATATACTGTCTGTGCGTGATAAAATCTTTCTCAGTCAGAAACAAATGTCAACATACACCACGAAAATAGATTCCAATTACTGCACACCATTGCAAATGACCTAATCAGAGGAAAAAATAAAAATCAATTACACCCTGTGTCAAAAATGAATAAATAGAGATAAATTAAATTTTAAAACAGTATATATATATACTGAAACACACACACACACACACACACACACACACACACACATATATATATATATATATATATATATATATATATATATATATCTTTAAAAAGAACAGACGTCATATTATTTAAACCCGAGGAACCTTTCGGCCAACTCTTATCAAGGGTTCTCGTTGGCTTTAATGTTAAGGGAATTAAGGAAAAGGACAAGGCAAAATAAATTAAATTACTTACAATGCTGGGAGATGATGGAACTCGTTTAAAAATAAATTTATTGAAAAAAAAAACACATAAAATGTGAGGGGTTGTACACATGTAATTCCACAAGAGTGTTTAAAAGTGAAAAAATGTTACACTCACAGACTCACCAGCAATTGTAAGGAGCGTAAAAACCGCTCTTTCTGTCTGAACAGGTTTGGCTGTTGAATTTTCAAACAAATTGCTTCCAAAATACGAAGATGATGTGTAGACCGAGCGCTGTGCAAGTCAGTAAACCAGCTGTCCTCATATATATATTTTGGTTTAGTGATACTATGCTTTTATAAACTATTGTAACAACGATTACAAAATAAAGCTCATCGCTATATTGAGCACTCTTTATAAAAGTAAATGCATCAACAGTGGGTTTGAAACCTACGTGTTACACAACTTTTTTACAATACACTATATATATATATATATATATACTCCCGATCAAAAATTTAAAACCACTTATAAATCTTTAAAAGAAATTTTATTTACGGATAGATTTTAAACTTCTCCCATTTAAGGTTACCAATACTACAATCTAAAAGGTTATGGAAACAAAAAGCGACATTCCAAACATTTTATTTAGAAATTTACATTTTTATAAAATGAGGCAGTTCCGTTAAACAGAGCATACTATCTAGTGGTAGTCGATAGTTACACTAAATTGCCAGAAATATTGAAAATGCAAAACACCGACGAACGCGATAAGGATGAGTTTTTTACAGGACATTTTTGCAATGTTCATTGTACCTAAAACTGTTGTTTCAAAAAACGGGACACAAAGGAAATTTAAAGTTTTCTATAAATCATTACCAAAACCTACATTACAACGCTCCCTTATCACCCACAATCAAACGGACAAGTCGAACGGTTTGTTGATGCGTTTTAAACGGCACTAAAAAGTTGAAGGAAGAGGAATCAGATGAAATGATGCAACAAAAATTTCTGAGTATTTTCAGAATAACACCAAACCCGAACCCCGTATGTGGGCTGACGACTGCTCAGTTGATGTTAGCTAGTAAGATTAAGTGCCTTTTTAATTAATTATTACCGGAACGTTCGGCGAAATAACGGGACACAATTCACGGTTAGCGATTTTAAAGTTATTTGTAACTCATTAGCGAAAGAACACATTACAGCGCTCTCTTTATCACCCACGATCAAACAGACAAGCCGAACGGTTTGTTGATGCTTTTAAAACGGCACTAAAATGTCGAAGGAAGAAGAATCAAATGAAGGGATGCAACAATTTCTGAATATTTTCAGAAAATCACCAAACTTGAACTCAGTGTTTGGGATGACGACTGCTCAGTTGATGTTAGCCAGGAAGATTAAGTGCCTTTTTAATTAATTACTACCGGAACGTTCAGCGAAATAACAGGACACAATTCACGGTTAGTGAATTTAAAGTTATTTATAAATTATTAGCGAAAGAACACATTAAAACGCGCTCTTTATCATCCACGATCAAACGGACAAGCTGAATGTCGCCTGGAGAGTTGATGTTCGCCAGGAATTTTAAGTTCGTTTTTAATAAATTACTACCGAAATGTTTGACAAGCGCATCATGAAATAATAATATAAGTGAATACTATAAAACTGGAGATAAGACTTCTTTTTAAATGTATAAATGAGGAAAAGATTTCTGGGAAGATGGCGTTATAAAAAAAAACAGATTGGTAAAATGATAAACATGGTATATGGACAGAAGCGACAACTTAATCTGTCAAAGCAAATATTTACTAATTTGGAAAGTCTCCAAAAAAAGATGTCTATTGAATTACAGTATGACACTTTTGACAAACCCACAAAATCAGAAATTGTTGAACCAAAATTTAACGGTAACAAAAAAAAGCAACAGAATTTTTAAATATTGAACCGAAGCTGGAGACATATAGACACCAGAAGAAGTCATCTCAAAGAAGAGGTGACATATATGAATAAAATGTCACTGCCAAAATTTGAGTTTGAACACCGATCAATAGAGAACAATCATAGTCGACCTCGTTTTGATGTAAATAGAGAATTCATTGGTTCACGTGACGTTGTAAAAATATATACACTATCGGCCATAATTTAAAATGTTTAAAAAATAATGTATTTCATACGATCTTTTAGTATTTATTGCTAAGTGAATAATTGTAAATGGTTCACTTGTTAATACTGCACTATAAATTAAATGAAATTTTAAATATTTAATAATTATCTATATTGCAGTTTCATCAACGAAAGAATGAAGAAAAGTTAGTGTGATTCGGTCGAGTTCATCTTTGCTTCCCTGCCTTGTAAAAATTTGCAAAGTAATAATAATAAAACAATTATTCTATTTTCAGTTGGCAATAAATACTAAAAATATTATGAAATAAATCATTTCATTTAAAAAACTTGGGTTACCTAATAATTATGGCCGGTAGTGTACACACACACACACACACACACACACACACACACACACACACACACATATATATATATATATATATATATATATATATATACTACCGGCCATAATTATTAGGCAACCCCAGTGTTTTAACATAATGATGTATTTTATACTATCTTTTAGTATTTATTGCCAAGTGAATAATTGTAAATGAAAATAGAATAGTTCTTTTGTTAATATTGCACAATAACATGTGCATCAAATGAATTTAGAAACATTTAATAATTACCTATATTGCAGTTTAATCAATAATAGAATGAAGAAAATCTAGGGTGATTCGAACGAGTTCATCTTTGCTTCCTTGCCTTGTAAATTTTTGCAATGTAATAATAACAAAAAAAAATTATTTTCATTTGGTAAAAAATATAAAAAATAGTATGAGATACATCGTTGCTTAAAAAAAGTACAGGGGTGGCCGATGGTGAAAGTGATAATGTCTTTCTACAACTTCCTATTTTGTGAGGCTCTTAGCCATTTTTTTTTCTTTGCTAAAACTTCCGTCCTCCGTCTATCTACATTGCCAAGATTACCCCTACCGATATTAAATCCTTCTAGGGTCCCTTAGAACAGCGTCACTGAACAAGTTGAATAAATCTGACGAGAACATAAAATCGGTGTATTTTAAACGTATTTTTAAATCTGTGTAATTACCACTTTGATATATTTCAATAAAAAGCAAACCCCGATGATTTGGAATTACTTTCGCGCACGGAAAGGGCCAGTGTTCACGGAGTATGCAGAAGTAGGTGCACTGAAAATAACTGGCTTAAATTGATTTAGAAATCGAATTGCATATCGATTTTGTCAAACATGTAATAAAGAGTTTTTTCACTTTCAGCAGATATTTGAAAACTGAAAGCTTATTTTTCAAAAACATTATAATTAGTTTCGCCCTTGAAGAAATGTGCCTAATGCGTTTTATGACATTGATAGGTTAACTGTTATCACTTAAATTGTGATAAATGTTTTCAAGAACTTAGTCAGGTTTACAGGAAGGACAAATCAACATTTGATGGACTAAAGTAAATATTGTAGCTTACGTGTTCTTAACGGGGTCACCATTCATATAGCAGCCTCGGCTATGGTTGTCAAATTGGCCTTGTACCAAACACAAGGGAAGTCCCCACAATTATAAACATTAGGTTTGAAGGTTGGATGTTGAAATGACGAAGATATAAAATATTTCGTTTCTACATTAAGTAAATTTTTTATTAACAGACTAAGAAAATTGTAAGAAGTAGAATACTTCAATAGAAAAATGCACGTGGTTAAATGTTCCAGACGAATAGTATTAAGTAAAGTGTTCCGGGTCTATGCTGATGTTAGCGGAATTTCCTAGCAGAATGTAAAGTTTTATGTTCCTTTCCCTTTTTTGATAGGTCGGCAACAGGGTGAGAAAGAAGGGGAAATAAATAAAAAAATTCTACTAGGTACTATTTGGCGGCGTGGAGTAATAGCAAAGAAAGGAAAATTGGAAGAAAAGGTAGAATGAATGTATGTCGGCGAGACATGACCTCGGCTTGAAGTTTCTTCGTTACTTAGTAACGAGATGCTTCAGATACCGCTTCCATTCTGAGTGATTTAGGCCGCTCACGGGACGTGGATAAGTAGCGGATTTTAGACATGTGACCGGCTCCAAACGGCATTTTCATTTCTAGGTTTGAAAAAAATACCTGGCATCATAGATCAATTTGCTATTTCCTATCCAATCAGGATCCAGAATTTTATTTTTCACACGAACTTGTGAAATTTGCCATGGTCTGAAATACATTACATTGCATTTGAATACATGGTTCTGTTGTCATTTCGTGCTATCACGCGGTGTGACGTCATAGAACCGCATTGCAGATTTGCGAACTGCGTTTGTTATATTTGGTAACTATTGCCGTTGCCTAGCGGAGGTTTATGTCAACACAAAATAAAATCGTCGCTGATGGTGGATGCTATTGTGTTACCGTCCTAATAACTCCTCTAAAGATGGCTCATGTAAGCCGAAGGCTTAGAACCAAATTAATAAAAAACTATCCCAATGTGGAGAATTTTTGTCTTTATTTTCAACTGAAATTAAAGCCAAAATACGACGTTTAGAACGGCTCATGATTAAACATAATAAACATTCATTGTCTCTTACATTTAACAGTATATGTTTAGAATACACACACACACACACACACACACACACACACACACACACACACACACACACATATATATATATATATATATATATATATATATATATATAAAGTACAGTGAGTGTAGTTTCTAGTCGATTACTGTGCAATATAAAATAAAATTGTTAAACTTAATATTAAGGCAAAATACACCATGTTTTTCAACGGTTGTTGCAGTTTTGTGTTTCATGAGCGTAGCAATCATCAGTCATACAATGTTTTTTGTCAACTCCCTCTGTCAAATTCCATTTCTAATATTATACTGAAGTATTATCGTTAAAATAATTTTAATAGCTTTTCATTTATATTATAAATTCCATTGGTTAAGAAGCTAAACTTCAACTTTTTTTTCGTGGCTTATCTCAGTGTTTTCAAAGTGAGGTTAAATGTATGTGTGTGGGAGGTTACATACGCACATAAACGAATGTATACATTCTTCTGTCAAGAATTATTGATGTGGGTTTAATAAATTTTAAGATTGTACTGAAAAATCAAGAAAACTAAAAAAAAAACTGTTTGAGAATTCCAAGACACACATCGTTTGTTATAGGCCCATTACCTCTACAGATATTCCGTGCGGCACATATCAGAAAATGCTAAAATCAAAGCCATTTTATTAGGAAATTTTCATCTAGCTGCGTTCTTATGTAGCGTAGGGAGCAAGTTAATTTTTCTTTAATTCGTCCTTGTATCAAACAAACGCCGGGGAGTCGAGTTCGAATTCCAGCTGAATTCAATGCATTCACTTACGCGCAAATACCCTTGGGAAAGGTATTAATCCACCTATTCCTTCCAGTTATGGGTTAAATAACAGGACAGATTGGGTTCTATAGCCTTGGTCGGCAACCAGTCTACCGCAGAAAGCAATGGCAACCTACTGCGGGATAATCTTCTGCCCAGTCAGTCATGTCTCTTTCGAGACATGAACGCCCAAGCGTGCATCACGTATGGCACTTAACTGACTGACTGATCAAACATAACCGAACTCTCTACAGCGTACATGTTTTATCCAGTTTTATCATCAGAATTATAATCAGGTTTTCATCAGAAGGTTGGTTGTCGGGAGGTTGGAAAATGTGGAATTATGTGGAATAACGTAAGAAGAATAAAATATACATTTTGCATTTTAAAAACGAAATTTATTAAAAGAAAAGAATAACACAAGTTGTAGATTTTAATGTTCAATTAGAAACATTATTAAGAAGTTATGAGTAGATTTCGTGTTGAATGTAAAGTTGAGTTGAAGGTATCGAGAGTTGAAGAACTTGTTCGTAGTATTAATTGTTGAAAGAGATAAAGAGAAAGAGAAAGAGGACAATGTCCGAATCAGTTGAAGTTACATTTTAGATGTTTGTCTCACGGCTCCCATCTGTGACTAATGAAGTTGATGAAGTCCTCTTATTGTAATCTAGATTTTTTCGCACTTATTC
>JBBBDQ010001428.1:287500-415000 GCA_037127315.1 Ascarosepion bandense
TGTACACGAAACGCTCCGCCTGCCCGTTGGACCTGGGGTAGTACTTGGGAGTGGTGATGAGTTTTATTAGAAATGCATCACAGAACTTCCTAAACTCGGTTGATGTAAATTGCGTCCTGTTGTCGTTCACGATGGAGTCCACTACGCCGAACCGCGCAAACAGGGCGTGCAAAAAGTTGATTGTTTTTCGCGTGGTGTGTTTTCTACATTTCAGAACTTCGGGCCACTTGATGTAACTATCGATTACAACCAGATATTAGTGGTCCTGGAGAGGGCCCGCGAAGTCGACATGAATCCTCGACCACGGTTGATCAGTCCTTGAATGTAGCTGGTGGCACTTTGGCCGCTAAAGCCCACCCATTATAGGCGTCTATCATTTCCACGACGTCTCTCAATATTTTGCCAATATACGAAACTACACATCCGATTTTTTCCTGGATGCCCCGAATGAAAATCTCGTAGAATCCTTTTTTGTAAGTTCTTCGGTATTACAATTCTTTCGCTGTATAACAATACTTCATCGCACAGTGAAAACACATCTGAGGTGTTTCTGTCAGTAAATCTGAAAGGAAAATATTAAAACAAAGCTAAGAATGTGGCGAAGAAAGAGAGAACATATTTTTTTCCTTCTTTTTCAACTAACTAGTGTTTTTAAAGCTCTCACTTCCCGCCTGCGTAATTTTCTTCCGCATACTTGCTTTCCCGACAGTCAATAGTCATCTCTTGTCTCGCTAACTTACATCCTCTCTCTCTCATACTTTTTTTCTTCGGCCACCCTACTCTCATCAGTATTCTCTTCCTTTTCTTACTCACTTCCTGACACCCACTTCAACCTCTCACTCCTCATATTCCTTCTATATTTGCACTCCACCCACGTCTAATGAACAGGTGAAGATGCTCATCCCTTGTTCCCTGTCTAGGATGTGGTTTCCGGCTTTCTCTTTACCAATCTTCTCACTCTTTTTTTTTTTTCAATTTGAGTAGATAGATCTATCTATCACCCGGTTCACACTCCACTCACGTCTATTGAACAGATTAAGCGGCTCATCCCTTGTTCCCTGTTTAGGATGTGGTTTCCTGTTTTCTCTTTTCCAATCTTTTCAATATTACGTAGCCCCCTGCACGTCAGTGGCGTTACCGCTTTGCTCGGGGTGATACGATTAAAAAAAAACAAATTCAGCGGTGGCAGTTAAATGACTTGCTTGGGGCGACATGATTATTTAAAAAAAAGCTAAATTGTTTTTCACATCGCGAATGAAATCGTCATTTACTGTCTCCCTCTTTATTTCAGCTAGAGTTACATGGAGTTATCTGACCGTTTTCGCGATCATTGTTTTGATCTCGCAATTTGTGCGAAATGCCGCGATTATTGTGTCGTCGAAGGAGTCGTTTTTCTTTGGTATCAGCCTCGATAAGCTGTCTGCATCACAAATTTGCTTCGACGTTAAGGACACCAAGTTAAAATTGTAATTCAGCAAGATGCTGCCCCATCTAAGTAGTCTATTTGCCGTATGGCGCAGTAAAACCTTTTTTGATCCAAAGACTAAGATTAGAAGTTTGTGGTGAGGCTGAAGAGTGAAAGTTCTACCATGCAGATAACTATTGAATTTAGTCACTGCAAATATTATCGTTAGAGCCTCTTTTTCTATCTTTCTAGCTTTTCCGCGGGTAGCAATGTCCTAGAAGAGTATGCGATTGGTTTTTGTGTGCCGTCAGGCATTCGGTGTAAGATGCAGGCTTCAACGGCACATGGACTGGCATCACTTGCTACGATAATGTCCAGTTTCGGGTCATAATGGGTTTAAGAGGTGATCAGATGTAAGTGTGTTTTCAATTTTTTTAAACGCCGCCTGACTTTGGGGTGTCCATTCCCAGGTTTTTTCTTTCTTCAGTAGTTCGTTCAGTAGGGCTCGCGGATCATGCAAATTCATGATAAAGACTTAGCCAATCCGAAAAAGCTTTCCAGAGCTTGTATGTTTTGGGGGACTGGCATGTCTTTGATCGCTGTAGCCCTTTCGGGATCAGGATGTCTACCACTTTCGTTGATGATGTGTCCGAGATATTTTATCTCGTTTAAACAAAAATCGTATTTGGATTCTTTAATTTTGAACTCACACTCACGAATTTTCTCAAAAAACCTATGTACATGCTTCTTATACTGTTCTATGGACAGAATGGAAATTATTATATCGTCCAGATACGCCATTGCCAAGTCAAGGCCGCACAGCATGGTATCACAAATGGTAATCTGTCGAACATGGACAGTCCTCTATGGGTATTAATAAACAGGCGTCTGGAGTTCTCATCTTCCACCAGTGTTAACTAGTCTATCCAGTTCCTCATCGATCTTGTTCAGTGCAGCAAATGATACACTTGAATCTGGAAGTAGGGGTCACTTATGTCGATTTTAGAGCACGTCTTCCCGCCATTAAGCTTGGTGAATACCTTCCTCGGGCTAGATGGAGGGTAGTGGTGGTCTATTAGTGCTGCATTCAACCCGCTAGAAAAATCTGCGCAAACACGTATTTTATTCGAATTCTTCTTAACATATACGGTAGGAGCTGCTCATTCGCTGAACTCGATTTTAGATAGAATACCAGTGTTAACTAGTCTATCCAGTTCCTCATCGATCTTGTTCAGTGCAGCAAATGATACACTACTTTTTTTCTTAAAAATAGGTTCTATATTTTCCTTTACTTCGAACTTTGCTTGTATTACACTTGCCTATCCAACCGAGAAGAATTCAGGATAGGTCTGATTGAGTTTCACTTTAAGTTTCTCGGCTTCTGATGTAATATTCTCAATTCTTTGGCAAAATGTGTTGATAGGGTGGTCCAGCAAATTAAAGTGGTCCAACCAGTCAGTGCCAAATAAATTCTCAGAGTTTGTTTTAGGACGAATGCCTTTACTTTTTTGGCCGTACCGTTTAATGTAACTGACAGGTCAGTCAGTGAGTCAGTTAAGTGTCATACGTGATCATGTCTCGAAAGAGACATAACTGACTGGGCAGAAGATTATCCCGCAGTAGGTTGCCATTGCTTTCTGCGGTAGACTGGTTGCCGACCAAGGCTATAGAACCCAATCTGTCCTGCTATTTAACCCATAACTGGAAGGAAGAGACGGATTAATACCTTTCCCAAGGGTATTTGCGCGTAAGTGAATACAATGGATTCAGCTGGAATTCGAACTCGGCTCCCCGGCTTCTCGTTCCGAGTCGATATCCACTGTACCACAACGCACAACTCACAAATAAAATTAATCCTACTTCCAGTCACCGTGCGGGTTGATTTACTACTTTTCTAACGCTGGCTTTTTTAGCCTTTTCCAAGTCTGTAGGTTTATCATAAAAAGGTCCGATCCAGAATCTAAATGGAACTTAACTGTTTTATTCTTACATCTTGACGGTGACGTATTTTGCAAGCTTCCATCTAGTTCCTTGCTTCACCTAGCGTGTCTGACTTGATATTTGACTGTTTTTGTACTTCTACAATGGGGAGACTTTATGTCCAACTTTGACGCACTTTTTACATTTTTATTTAATTTTGCCCAATGCAATTCACCGCAGCGATAACATAGACTGGTGGGTAATATTCTTAATTTTCGTGTGATTTTTCCGTTTTGTGAGTGGTATCCATTCTTTTTATTCGAGGCGTAGTATTTTTTGTTATATTTTATTTTGTCGATGTAAGCTATACCCGATTCTTCTCTATTTCTGGAGTCGTTCTGTACGCTTATCAAACTCTGACTCTCTTCTGCCAATTTCTGAAGTGTTAAATTTGGTTCACTCTGTAACTTCGGGAGTAGCCTACGCCTAATTTAGGCTTTTTTTTTTGATGATACTAATACCTGGGCGAAAAAGACATTTGAAATAGTCTACCGTCAGATCCGCCAGCCTGAAATCGTTGCAGTGCTTGTTTACGATTGTCGCGAAAGTTAAGTAGTCTTTCTTTTTTTTTTCTTTTTTTTAATCATATCACTCCAAGCAAGGCATTCCACTGCCACTATTGCGCAGAGGGTTACATAGGGGACAGTGTTGAGAAAGCGTGGTGAGGTATATGAAATATCGGAAGGAGGGTGGTAAACGGGTGAGGATACCGAGGATGGAGTTTGGGTAGATAGGTAGTGTGTTTGAGGAAATGGATGCGAGTATGTGTGTCAGGAGGTGTTTACTGTCCTTATTTTTAAATTCCTAGAGATTGTAGCTGTCGGGGAAGCAAGTATATGAAAGGGAATGCCACTAGAGGGAAGTGCGAAAAAAGAAATTATTAGAGTAGAAATTGCGGTTATATTTTATCTGTTTCACTTTAAAAGAGTGGGACCTATTTGCTAATCTAGTATCTCTTGCAAATTCATACCTAGGGAGCACCAGTTAACGAAGTTCATCGGAGCAGAAGCCGTGAAAGTATTTATAGAAGAGGCACAGGGAAGCCACATCACGCCGGTGAGAGAGTGACTGCAGTCGCGCTGCAAAGTCGGCATCGATCATATTACAGATTCTCCGTTGTATTTTGTCAAAACACCTGAGGAGAATAGCAGGGACACACGACCAGATGTGGCAGCAGTATTCAATACACGGGCGGATGGTAGATTTATAGATGTGCAGGATGGACTCAGGCGGGAAAAACTCCCGGGCCTTGCACAGAGAACCGACTTTCATGGCAGCGGATTTAGCAATGGATTCGATATAGTCATTCCACTTCAGGTCCGCTGAGAGTGTGAGGCCAAGGAGGCGTACCGTTTAACTCACAGGGAGGCAGGCCTGTTCCATGCTTGGTTGTCTTGCTTTGTCAAATTAAAGCATTTCCATATCTTATGAAAAAGAGATGTGTTAGGGCAAAAATGTTCTGATAACAATCTTATGGCTTCTGCACATTCTAGCTACGTGGTTTTCTTAGGTCGAATGTAATCCACAAATTTACCGTATTCGTTAGTTCCAAGCTTTTGCAGAAGTAACCTGATTATTTTTTAATCAGGCCATCTTTCACAGTCGACCTTGAAGAGATTTTCGTATCTTCTAAAGTATGCGTCGAATGTCTTATCTTCTGTCGGCATATATGTGAAAATTCCCATTGTACTCCAGATGGTACTTTCTGATAAGGACGCGTTGTTCTCGGCGGAGGGGAGGGGCTTGTTATTCGGAGCTTCGAGAAGCGATTCCTCGACTCTTTCTGGTCTGTTTCCGTTTGCTTGAATTGTTTCTAAATATCTGTCTTCACTTTTTTGCAGTGTTTCCCTGTGTCTGTCTTCATTTTTCTGCAATGTTTCGACATGCCTGTCTTCATTTTTTTTAATATCTCTAACAAGAGTTATTGTTGTTCTTTTTGTTGTTGTTGTTGTTCTATTAGACGTTCTTCTGTTTTCTGTTGGCGGTCCAGTTGAGCTTTCATCATCTGGACGATGATGGTTTTAAGATTCTCCATTATGGACTTTTACTTAGAACAATTCTTACTACTTGTGAATTTTCTTCTCGAAATGGAATTTTTTTCTTCGTGAGTGAGTGGGGGAACTTCCTTATTTTCCCGTTGGTTACTGTAACTATTAAATGAATTACAGTTTTTAGAGTTTATATAACAGAACGAGAATAACAATTTACTTTATTTTTCTCTGGAGGGAGGGAAAATATTAGCTAGAAGAAAATCTACTTACAGTATGTTTTAGAGCACAGTTTAGAGAGAGTTTGTTAATTATTTACCGGTGTCCGATAGTAATTTTCGCCTTGAATGTTGTAGGATTTGCTGTCGATATATTCGTGGTAAACATGTTCGCTTCCTTTGCGTTATGGGACGGTTTGTTACAGCCGCAGTTAAGGTTCCACGTAGGCTTGAATAACTTGTCAGTCGCTTATTTACGAGTTCTTTTTAGGCAATTGTTAAGCTTTGTGGCTTTGAAATTCTTGTCGACAATGTTTTTAGTGAAGAATTGTTACGGATCCTAGGTAAGTTCGAATTCTTTTTCTCTAATTTATGTGGACGATGATATGTTGAGGGTAATAGGTAGTTCGAATTTCTTCATCGCCATTTGATGTGGACAATGATTTATTGAGGGTCCTAGGTTGTTCGAATTTCTTCATCGTCAATTGATGTGGACGATGATTTATTGAGGGTCCTAGGTAGTTCGAATTTCTTCATCCCCAATTGGTGTGGACGATGATTTATTCAGGGTCCTAGATAGTTCGAATTTCTTCAACGCCGATTGATGTGGACGATGATTTATTGAGGGTCCTAGGTAGTTCGAATTTCTTCATCGCCAATTGATGTGGACGATGATTTATTGAGGGTCTTAGGTGGTTCGAATTTCTTCGTTGCCAATTGATGTGGATGATGATTTATTGAGGGTCCTAGGTAGTTCGAATTTCTTCGTTGCCAATTGATGTGGACGATGATTTATTGAGAGTCCTAGGTAGTTCGAATTTCTTCATCGGCAATTGGTGTGGATGATGATTTATTGAGGGTCTTAGGTACTTCGAATTTCTTCATCGTCAATTGATGTGGCCGATGATTTATTGAGGGTCCTAGGTAGTTCGAATTTCTTCATCGTCAATTGATGTGGACGATGATTTATTGAGGGTCCTAGGTAATTCGAATTTCTTCGTTGCCAATTGATGTGGACGATGATTTATTGAGGGTCCTAGGTAGTTCGAATTTCTTCAACGGCAATTGGTGTGGAAGATGATTTATTGAGGGTCTTAGGTAGTTCGAATTTCTTCATCGTCAATTGATGTGGACGATGATTTATTGAGGGTCCTAGGTAGTTCGAATTTCTTCGTTGCCAATTGATGTGGACGAGGATTTATTGCGGGTCCTAGGTAGTTCGAATTTCTTCGTTGCCAATTGGTGTGGAAGATGATTTATTGAGAGTCTTAGGTAGTTCGAATTTCTTCATCGGCAATTGATGTGGACGATGATTTATTGAGGGTCTTAGGTAGTTCGAATTTCTTCGTTGCCAATTGATGTGGACGATGATTTATTGAGGGTCCTAGGTAGTTCGAATTTCTTCGTTGCCAATTGATGTGGACGATGATTTATTGCGGGTCCTAGGTAGTTCGAATTTCTTCATCGGCAATTGGTGTGGAAGATGATTTATTGAGAGTCTTAGGTAGTTGGAATTTCTTCATCGCCAATTGATGTGGACGATGATTTATTGAGGGTCTTAGGTAGTTCGAATTTCTTCGTTGCCAATTGATGTGGACGATGATTTATTGAGGGTCCTAGGTAGTTCGAATTTCTTCGTTGCCAATTGATGTGGACGATGATTTATTGAGGGTCCTAGGTAGTTCGAATTTCTTCATCGGCAATTGGTGTGGAAGATGATTTATTGAGGGTCTTAGGTAGTTCGAATTTCTTCATCGTCAATTGATGTGGACGATGATTTATTGAGGGTCCTAGGTAGTTCGAATTTCTTCATCGGCAATTGGTGTGGACGATGATTTATTGAGTGTCCTAGGTAGTTCGAATTTCTTCATCGGCAATTGGTGTGGATGATGATTTATTGAGGGTCTTAGGTACTTCGAATTTCTTCATCGTCAATTGATGTGGCCGATGATTTATTGAGGGTCCTATGACGTTCGAATTTCTTCATCGTCAATTGATGTGGACGATGATTTATTGAGGGTCTTAGGTAGTTCGAATTTCTTCATCGGCAATTCGTGTGGATGATGACTTATTGAGGGTCCTTGGTAGTTCGAATTTCTTCATCGTCAATTGATGTGGACGATGATTTATTGAGGGTCCTAGGTAGTTCGAATTTCTGCGTTGCCAATTGATATGAACCTGGGAAAAAGTCACAAGAAAGACTCGGACACGTTATATGGTTGAAAACAATATTATATTACGAAAGAGGAACAGGGTACAGGAGAAATAGAGTATAATAGTACTTAGCGCCTGAACGGCGTACTAACAAATGAGTATCGTAGCTGCTGCTACTTACTCCTACCCTCAAGTGTAGATAACTCTCGGTATTTACGTGGTCCGGTAGAGTTCATATTAGTGTGCAGGTAATTCCTACAACAGATACTAAAATGAAAACTGTCTCATCGTATTCAAATCTTATCTGGTCAATTGATCTCTTGCCCAGTACTAGAAATATATTTACCCCGAATCAATTGTTAACTGAGGAAAAATATGGCTTGTAAAATGTAACGCTTCAAAACAAAACTACTTTCATTTTATTTAACACAGAAAAAAACGTTTCTACCTGACATCATCCTAGTTGAAGCTAAACCTTCAGAAAACAACACCCAACGTTTTCTTGACCACTTTTTTTCTATTGACAATATGTGGAACAACTACATCGAATGAATTGCTACGTCTACTTTAAAAAAAATAATTCATTACGTTTTGCCATAATTTTTTTGCCGTCAAACTCCATATTTCACATTGATAAAACTAACATTCGTCCGTGAATTGAATACAGTAGCCATATCTGGTCAGGTGATCCTGCAATTCATCTCTTGGTTGTTCATAAATTCTAAAGGAGGAGCTGCTATATAATTGGTCCTGACTTGTCATCTCGGCTTAAATCACTTCATCGACGTGACGTGACTTCTCTTTGTCTTTTCTAAACATCTTTTGATGGCAACTGTTCTCATGGTATCTTTTATTCGGTGTCTTGACTAAATTTATTAAAGTGTGTTACTAGATTGGCAACTAGGTCTCACCGTTTTACTTTTGAAGTAGCTAGGTTTGCTTCTCACCTTCCTCTTCTGCAACTCACTTCCTACTTCTTGCTTTGCTAATAACTACAAATTTTAAAGAAATAAACACAACATCAATTCGTGTAACAACCTTTGCGTTTTTGTCTTCTCTCTGCTCACACAAAACAAATGTGTGTGTGGTTGGCGTCTGATTCGCGTCCTATCACGCCAACGTGTGGTACCCCGATCTCTTCGACACCTAGCCTTAGCATCTGTTTTCGAGAACCCTCTTTCTTTTCTTTGCAGTCTCCAATCCTCCCCATTTTCTGTCTTCTCTGTCTCTTTGCCTCCCTGTAACCATCTTCGTTCGAGTGGTATTTTTGTCCTGCTTGAGGCGAAACGATTAAAAGTTGCATGATATAATTAGATGTGTATTTTTTTTATATAATCATTTCACCTAGGAACGTCACTGGTGCACAGAACGTTACAGTAAGAGCGTGTGAGAGAGAGAAAGAGAGAGAAAAAACTGGCTACAGAGAATTCCTAAGAAAGAATAAGAGGTTGATAGAATTTAGGGAGGTAGAAGATGGCAATTAATGTTGCATTAAATCTTTTGCTGTTTGTAGCTATCAGGGACGAAATATATATATATATATATATATATATATATATAGAACGGAGTTCAACAGGCAGGAATTGCTAGAAAAGAAACTGTTCAAGTAGAAGTAGAGGTTTTATTTGACGGTAAAAAATGGGACCTGAATGCCAATCTAGTAGCAAGAGTGTTTACTGAGCATAAGAGTATATGAGAAAAAATCTTACAAAGAAAGAGAACAATACAAGAACAGTATTTAGAAGATAGAAGATAAGGATTGACATTTCTTTTTAGATCAGTGTTGCTGCAAAAGCAAAACCTCGAAATAGAATTCGACTAACAAAGCGTTCCCTAAAATAAACTTGTTAGCATAGAAGCTACTTTTATGTATAAGCACCTCAACAGTAAAATGATGAGATCATATAGACAGTCACGTCAGTCAGTTAAGTGCCATACGTGATACACGCTTTAGGCCATCATATATTAAAAGTGACATGACTGAGTGGGCAGAAGATTATCCCGCAGTAGGTTGCCATTGCTTTCTGCAGTAAACTGGTTGCCAGCCAAGGCTATATAACCTAATCTGTCCTGTTATTTTACTCATAGCTAGATGGGGGAGATATGTATTATATTATTAAGCAGTAATTAGCGGGGGATCAGTTTATTACTTTATAACAATAGAAAACCGGTCCCCCTACTTTATGCACATAGAAACCTTAATTATTATATTCAATCCGTTAAGTGCCATACGTGATACAAGCTTTCGTTGATCGTGTCTCGAAAGAGACACACCTGACTAGCCAAGGTTATAGAACCCAATCTATCGAGTCATTTAAAGCACAGCTGAAGGGAAGAGACGGATTAATACCTTTGCCATAGGTAATTGCGCGTAAGTGAATGCAAGGAATTCAACTGAAATTCGAACTCAGCTCACCGATTTGTCGTTCAGAGTTGATATCCACTGCACCACAACGCACATCCAGTACGCTTAAGTTTATAAAGGATTGAAACCAAAGAGTAAAGCTAATCAGAAGAATTACAACGAAACCATTTTTAAAAACAATCATAGAGAAGCTAGGTTTCAAAAATTGACTGAAATGCCAGCTCAGGACCGACACCATTGCAGATTACTTGTTATATTCTATTTAAAATCGCTAATTAAATAGCAGAAGCAGTCAGCCTTTTCTAGAAGTATTTTCATAGATTCTACTCATGCAAGCTATATTCTCTGGCGCCCCACCCTCAGTAATTTACTAGATTGGCAAGTAGGTCCCACCCTTTTATCGTCAAAGTAGAAAGATGTAACCACTACTTCTTCTTTAGAGTTTCTTTTATCGCACTTTCTGCTTGTGGATCTTCCTTCCAATGTTTGCTTCGATGAGAACTAAAATTTCTAAAAGTTAAATTGCAGCGTCAATTGCCATCTATTTTCTTGACTCCTACCTCTCTCTTACATTTCTTCGACATCCCCTGTACTGTTTTTCTTTTTTTCATTTCATTGTAACCCCCTGTGCGCCAGTGGCAGTACTGCATTGTTTGGCATGAAACGATTATAATTAAAAAATTCGAGGCATGAAAGTATGGTAGACATATAAACAGGCATGACAAATTATGGCGAGAATGATTGTCCAGTACGAAACAGTAAACCAAATTTCATAGCTTATATATATATATATATATATATATATATATATACTAGTAGTATAGCGCGGAGTTGCTCGGGTGTAATGAAAGCTTTAAAACTAATCCATGGTCCTGGAGCTTAGCCTCTTTGGACGTTGGCACGAAAAACTAAAAAGCAATAGTTGTTTCCCTTAAAGCAAAACCGTAGACTGAAAGGAAAATGAATGGATGTAAGTCAAATTTTGATTTCCTGGTATCGATATCAAATAAGTTTTTTCGTTGTAAACTTAATTTTGATAGCTAAATAAGTCCTCTGAGTAAATGGTATCATGGCTGAGACTAAGAACTATAATTATATCTACTTAGAGCCAAACCCGATGCAAAAACTAAAATAAAATGCTGAAAAAAATACATACAGGCAAATAAACAGACACACACAAAAACATCTTGCCTATTATATATATATATATATATATATATATATATATATATATATACTATCGATTTTCTGCACGATTGTAAGAACTGCAACCTTCAAATTTCTGAATATCGTTTCTTATGTCTTTGTCTATGAGTGTATCAAATTTAATTAAAATCGGACCACTCCTTCTATAATCCGATTTTTTCGATTATCGGTTTTCGATATTTATCGTAGGTACCTCGACACAAAACCTAGCTAAGAACACTCGCAGACGCTTATATTACAACTGTGTAAATTTTCAATAATATCGGTTCAGCCGTTTCAGAGTTTATAGTTAACGGACACGCACACACATACAAAGTTCCATTTATAAATTCGTTTATATATATATATATATATATATATATATACACTACCAGTCATAATTATTAGGCCATCCTAGATTTTTTTTAATAGAAATGATGCATTTCGGTCTGTCTGTCTTTAATTTTCTGTCTTTAATTTTCGTCTTTAATTTTCGTTTTTAATTTTCGTCTTTAACTTTCTGTCTTTAATTTTTTGTCTTTAATTTGCCTGAATTTTTTAACAGGGGTAGAATTTTGCTATTTAAATAATTTTTACGTTTAAATCTCGTTTCGACTTCACAGTGGTATCGCTGTGTGAAGGAATTTTTAAGGATAGAGCTGGTGTAGTATCAGTCATTCTTTCTTCCCCTCTCTCTCTCGAATTCAACTACTTCAACTACCCCAAGATGGCGGGCCACTACGAAAATATTCTGGGAAAGTTACAGAACGGAATCCTACTTTGGTATTTCTGCTCAACTTTGTCAGTCTGTCTTACCTTCTTGGTATGTTGATTTGTGATTTTTTCTGTCTTTAATTTTCTGTCTTTAATTTTCGACTTTAATTTTTGTCTTTAATTTTCGTCTTTAATTTTTGTCTTTAACTTTCTGTCTTTAATTTTTGTCTTTAATTTTTATGAATTTTTAACAGGGGTAGAATTTTGCTATTGTAAATAATTTTTACGTTTAAATCTCGTTTAAAACTTAAATTTTTATTATTATATTTATTACTGGTGTAGGTAGTACCCTCCATCACCCGGTTTTACACTCCATCCCCTTCTATTGAGCAGGAGTGGGGGTGATCGCCTTGTTTCTTGCTTTGGAAGCGGTTTCCGGTACACTGTCCTTTTCGACTTTGGTGGTGGTTTCCGGCTTTCTATTTTCCAATCTTTTCACTTTTCCTTTTTTTTTATTTTTTAACTGGAGTGGATGGACTGAACTGTCGTCCGGTTCGCGCTCCACCCACGTCTGTTGAACGGGTGTGGAGGCTCATCCCTTGTTCCCTGTTTGGGATGTGGTTTCCGGCTTTCTTTTTTCCAGTCTTTTCACTCTTGCGTGGCCCCCTGCACACCGGTGGCGTTGCCGTCTTGCCCGGTGTGATATGATTAAAGAAGTGAGAAAAAGAGAAAAAAACCAAAGGACAGTCAAAAGATGACTCTGCAAAAATGTCGAAAATACAACTTCTTCCTGTGACTACTGGTAACGTATCCTGATCGTAAATACTGCAGACGGATTCTTATAATTTAGACTAGTTAAAGAATATGTTCAATTAATTCATGCTGCGCATATTTTATTACATATATTTTCTTTCAGAGTGACTTTATTTTGTATTTTCTTTTGTCTGGAGCTGCCATAAGAATAGGATTACATTGAATTTAAAATGAACTTTTTTGTCACCCCCTTCTCTAAGTCTAAAAAAAAGAAAAAAGTTAGAGTCCTTTTCTCCTACCAATCCTTTCTCCCCCCCCCCCAACAAAAACCACACTTGTTCCGACCAGTACCGTATCAGTATGAATTTGATAGAATAACCAAAAACAGTCAAAAGATGACTCTGCAAAAATGTCGAAAATGCAACTTCTTTCTTGTGACTACTGGTAACGTATGCTGACCGTAACTACTGCTGACAGGTTCTTACAATTTAGACTAGTTAAAGAAAATGCTCGTTTAATTCATGCTGTGTATATTTTATTACATATATTTTCTTTCAGAGCGAATTTTTAATTTTTTTTTCTCTGTAGCTACCGTGGGAGTAGGATTACATAGAATTTAAAATGAACTTTTTTTCTCTCTCCGTCCTCAGTCTAAAAAAAAAGAAAGTTAGCGTCCTTTCTCTCCGACCAATCGTTTTCCTTCACCCCACCAAAAAAAAACCCACACGTGTTCCTACCAGCACCGTATCAGTATGAATTTGATAGACAGTAAAAATATTTCTGCAAAAATGTCGAAAATGCAACTTATTTCTTGTGACTACTGGTAACGTATGCTGATCGTAATTACTGCTGAGAGGTTCTTATAATTTAGACTAGTTAAAGAACATGTTCAATTAATTCATGCTGTGTATATTTTATTACATATATTTTCTTTCAGAGTGACTTTATTTTGTATTTATTTTTTTTTTGTTTTCGTCTCTAGCTGTCAGGTTCTTATAATTTAGACTAGTTTGTATCTGTTTTCTTTTAATCATTTACTTTGGTTACTAAAAATATACTCAATTTTTCGGCTGTCTAAAGACCGTTTCGACTTTTACTAAGTTAAAAATTAGTCATTTTTTTCCTTATTTTTTATTTTTTATTTTATTTTATTTTATTCATTTTATTTTATTTTATTTTTATTTTTTTTAAAATCAATTATATATATATATATATGTGTATATATAATTGGGACCTTATCATCCCTGTATGTCCAAAAAATATAAACCTACAAAGGGCGGAAGAACTCTCAAAGAGTCAACGGCCAGCTAACTAGAGATGATGTCTCAATAAACCATCGTGGAGAAGGCAACGGGATAGCACTCCACTATCTACCCCCGCGCAATCATGGATAGTTACAACAAATATATTAAAGCCAACAACGTGAAGGGGTTGCTTCCCAAGGAAGCAACTCCTCGTTCGCTAAGGACCGGCATGGGCAACAGGTGCCACCTGACCGTCATCCTGCGACTGTTAGCACCAACGGCGTAAAGGGGACATTTTACTCCAAAATTTGTCCCTCGCCCGGGAAAGAACGACATGAGCAACAGGATCATGGAACGTCAGGACACTCAACTGTGGACAACTAGAGAATGTCAAACAGGAGATGAACAGACTAAATATCAACATCCTAGGCATATGTGAAACAAGATGGCCTAATAACGGAGATGTCAGTAGCGACAACCACAGGATAATCTATGCAGGAGGTAAAAAAACACGAAAAAGGTGTCGCTTTAATACTAAACAAACAAGTGAAGAGATGTGTACTTGGATACTGGCAACTGTCAGAGAGAGTCCACTCGGTTAAACTGCGGGGAAGGCCCTTCAATATAGCTATTGTAGTAGTTTATGCGCCGAAAACTCAAAGCTCGGAGGACGAAATAGAATCTTTCTATTCAATACTGGACAGTGCCAAGGCTCAGTGCAAAAGCCAAGAAATTAGGATAATAATGGGGGACTTAAATGCAAAGGTAGGTAAAGATAGAGAAGGAGACACGAACGGCAACTTCGGACTAGGAGAGTGCAACGAAAGAGGAGAAAAATGGATCCAATGGTGCCCAGCCAATGACCAGGTGATTACTAACACCTGGTTCCAAGAACACCCACCACGTTTATGGACATGGAGAAGTCCAGGAGGCGACACGAAGAACCAAATAGATTATATAACTATAAACAAGAGATTCAGGAACGTAGTAGTCCAATACGAAACATACCCAGGTGCTGACTGTGGAAGTGACTACGTCCCAGTCATCTGCAAACTAAAAGTGAAACTCCGAAGACTGAAGAAGCCCAGCACATCACCAAGGCTGCAATACGACACGCTAGAGGACGATCTCACCCTGCAGAAAGAATACAATAACAGCGTGAGAAAGAAATATGAAGAACAAATTGGAAAAGGGTACTCAAAATGGGATTCACTAAAAGAAGCGATGGTGACCTCAGCGAACAACATAGCCCCAAAGGAAATCAGACGCAGAAGAAAAAACGAGTGGATGACCAAAAAGATCCTCCACGTGATGCAAAGGAGACAAAAATAACGCCAAGGCACGGAGCAGAGTACAAAAAACTTCACAGGGAGATAAGGAACAAATGCAGACAAGCCAAAGAGGAATGGCTCAACAACAAATGCGCAGAAGTATATAGACTGAGCAGTAACAACAAAGCAGAGATGCATAAAGAGATAAGAGAACTGACAAGACAAAAAACCTGCTACTCAACAGGATGCATAAAATCCAAGGAAGGGACAATCATATTAGAGAAAGAGGAAATACTCCAGTGATGGGAAGAATATATAAAGGATCTCTTTTGCGACAAGAGAGAACAACCGAGAATACACAAGGAGATGGATGAACCGGAAATACTGAAATCCGAAGTGGAAGCTGCAATGGCCAAAATGAACAGAAACAAAGCACCTGGTCCAGATAGCATAGTGATAGAGCTGCTGACAGCCTTAGAAGAATATGGCATAGAAAAGATTACCGACATAATAAACGAAATTTATAGCAGCGGAATAATACCAGACGACCTCTGCAAGTCGATATTTATAGCGCTGCCAAAGAAACCTGGTGCAAACGAGTGTGAACTACACAGAACTATCAGAATAATGAGTCACATTACAAAACTGATTGTCAGAATCCTGATGAATAGAGCGAGAAGCAGAATTAGGCCAGAGATAGGGCATGAACAGTGCGGGTTCGTCAAAGACACTGGAACAAGAAACGCCATATTCATGATTAGGATGTTCTCTGAAAGGGCATTGCAAATGAAGAAAGACATGTACCTATGCTTCTTTGACTACACGAAAGCATTCGACAAAATACGACACAAAGAATTGATGCTAAGCAGCCTCGACATTTTCGGGAAAGACATAAGAATAATCAAGAATCTCTACTGGCAGCAAACAGCCTGCATACGGACAGGTAACGACCTCAGTAGATACACGAAGATAGAAAAAGGCGTAAGACAAGGATGTGTCTTTTCACCAGATTTGTTCAACCTATACAGCGAGAATATTTTGAGGACCCTAGATGACACGCCAGTATTTGTTATCGGATGCCACAACCTGAACAACATAAGATATGCGGACGATACAGTGCTGATTGCGGACACGAAAAGGAAACTACAAGACCTCATACAGAAAGTAGCAATGGAAAGTGACAAGAAGGGACTACAAATAAACTTTAAGAAAACTGAGTGCATGGTCATCAGCAAAAGATACAACCCAAAATGCCAGGTATAGGTGGGGGATTACAGAATCAAGCAAGTACAAAAATTTCAGTACCTAGGAAGTGTTCTAACAGGAGATGGAAAGTGCGACACCGAAGGCGAATTGGCATGGCAAAGGACCCGTTCCAGAAGATGAGCAAAATACTAACACACAGGAAAATCTTAATAGAAACGACGAAAAGAGTGCTAGACTGCTACGTGATGGCAGTTCTTCAATACGGCTGTGAATGCTGGACGATATCATCGAAAATTAGGACAAAAGTGGAGGCGGCCGAAATGTGGTTCTACGGATATCGTGGACTGAGCATGCAAGCAACGACGAGATGTTGGAAAGAATGGCAACAAAAAGGAAGTTGATGCTGAACATCAGGAAGAGACAACTGAAGTTCCTGGGACATGCAATGAGGAAGGAGAGCCTGGAGAACCTGATACTGACTGGTCAGATAGAAGGAAGGAGAGACAGAGGAAGGCAGCGGATAACATATTTGCAGGGCCTGATCAGGTGGATTACGGAACGGAGGTTGCCAGGAGCAACAGGAACAAACATACTAAGAGCCACAAGGGATAGAGAGAGGTGGAGAGCCATGATCGCCTACGTCCTGAAGGGACAGGTCACATTGAAGAAGAGAAGATATGTATGTCTGCTAAAGCGCTTTAAATTGTGTTGACGTCTTTCTTATCATTCTGAGTTGACCTCTTTTTACTGCGTAACTATATATGCCCGTTTAATTATTTTTTCTTTAGGCCATCATTAAATATTTGCATTTGAGTGTGTATGCATGTTTGATATTTTTTTTTTTATTTGTGGGCTTGATGTGTAATTTTTACGGTTTATTGATTTTTGTATTATCTGTTTTTTTTTTCTTTCTCTGTTTTCTCAATTTTGTTTATATAATAAAAGGAAACAAAGGTAAAATGTACACAGAAAAAAAAATTCAAATAAAATGAAAGAAAGAAAGAAAAAGAAATAAAGAAAGAGTTGATCTTCAAAAGTAAATTGAACGGATTACAAATAAGAGAAGCCGAAATGAAATACAACAACGGTATAAGAAAAACTTAAAACAACGGTATAAGAAAAACTTAAAACAACGGTATAAGAAAAACTTAAAACAACGGTATAAGAAAAACTTAAATGAATGAAAGAAGATAAAATACACAAGGAGAAGAAGTAAATTCCTCATCAAACTAAATTTTTGTAAGAGACTGAAACGACTGAAAGGTCAAGAATAAATAGAAAGAAAGAAAATGAAAGACAAAACAGAATAAGAAAAACAGAAATAAAGGCAGGATATAAAGCGAATAAAAGAAACAGGAATAAGAAGAAAGAAAGAAAGAAAGAAAGAAAGAAAGAAAGAAAGAAAGAAAGAAAGAAATTAAAGGCAAATCATGAAAAACTAGAGGAAGGAAATAAAGGAAAGGAAGTAGAAATAAGAAAAAAGAAAAAGAAAGAAAGAAAGAAAATGAAAGACAAAATATGAAAACAGAAATAAAGGAAGGAAATAAAGTGAATAAAGGGAACAGGTATAAGAAGAAAGAATGAATGAAAAAAAAGAAAGAAAGAAAAAAGAAAGAAAGAAAGCAAAACAGAATAAGAAAAACAGAAATAAAGGCAGGATATAAAGCGAATAAAGGAAACAGGAATAAGAAGAAAGAAAGAAAGAAAGAAAGAAAGAAAGAAAGGAAGGAGAGGTGGGTTTGAATATGTTAAATGAAAATCGAAATAACAACGAATATATGCAAAAATGGAAAAATGTTATCAAAGAATAAAAGAAGAACGGTTAGATGTGGTACAAGGTGGAAAGTATGGGGTACTCAGTCAGGATCAGGACCGTGCTTAGGACCCACGCAGCAGTCCCCACAATTGTGTAGAGGATTGTAAGTCCCCTAGCGGCCGCCAGGCCCCGGGAAAGCGCAAGACTCCTTGGCTCCACAGATCTATTGTAATGAAATATAATTAACAAAATAATTTTTAGGATTAACAGCAAAATGATTATCATACTTGTATGTTGAAATCGACATCTATCAACCGTCTCACTCTCTCTCTCTCTCTCTCTCCTTATATATATATATATATATATATATATATATATATATATATATATAACTTTGATAGAAACCTTCCGGCCCCGAAGAGGCCACAAATCATTTGTAAAAAAAATTGAACTTGAGAGAGAAATAGATATCTGTTTCAACATACATAAAAAGTAGCTAAAAGTTGTGAAAACGTTCGTAATGTATAGCTTCAAAGCGCCAATTCCGCGATTTCTTCCGTTTCTTTCGTGGTCACAGAATATCCGCATTCCGAGAGTATTTTATTTTGTTTAATGTACTATTTATTGTGGGTACAGTATATCAGGGGGCGCAGATTGCATTTTGCGGGTAGAGGGGCCGCATTGCGCATTCTGCGTGGGGTGCGATGTTGCTAAGAAAGGGCGCTGGTGAGGATCGAACTCACTTGTTATAGCTAGTTACGTTTGCTAACCATTACAGAATGTCAAAGTACCCTAAAAAGACAGATAGTCTAAGAGAAAGAGAACTAAGAGAAAGAAAGAAACTAATAAAAACAGAAATAAATAAATAAATGCATAAATAAATAAATAAATAAAGAAAGAAAGAAAGAAAGAAAGAAAGAAAGAATTACGGATGCAGAGGTGAATTAAAACGATTAAAAAAAAAAAACAGTGCCCATCTAATGAACCGAAAGTTTAACCACGAAAGAGAAAGAGGATGGGGAAAATTTCGAAAGGGAAATTAATGAAATGGAATGAAATATGGAAGCATAAAATAGAGAGGAAGCAAAAGTGTTTTTCAACAGGACAAAAGCGAGATAGAAAGAGAGACAGAGAGAGAGAGAAACAGACAGACAGACAGACAGGGAAAGACAGAGACAGAGAGACAAAGACAGAGAGACAGACAGAGTCACAGAGAGAGAGAGACAAAGACAGAGAGACAGACAGAGTCACAGAGAGAGAGAGAGAGAGAGAGAGAGTGACAGAGATAGAGACAGATAAAGGAAGAGAAAATAAGATTTGAATGATAAATCAGCGAAACGAAATGAGATATGAAAGCAAAATATTGTTAGAAAACGAAACCATTTTTCAACCCGGAAAAAAAAGAGAGAGAACGCGCGCGCGCGAGAGAGAGAGAGAGAGAGAGAGAGAGAAAGAGAGAGAGAGATTTTGAAAGAAAAATTAATTAAAATGAATGTAATATGAAAACAAAAAACAGAGAGAAAGCGAAACTGTATTTCAACCAAGCAAAGAGAGTGATAGAGAGAGAGAGAGAGGGAGAAAGAGAGAGAAATAAAGACAAAATGAGAGAAAAATAAATGAAGCATAAAATAGAGAGGAAGCAAAAGTGTTTTTCAACAGAAAAAAAGCAAGAGAGAAAGAGAGACAGAGAGAGAGAGAGAGACCAAATTAAGAGAAAAATAAATGAACGAAAATAAATCAAATATGGAAGCAGAAAATACTGAGTAAGCGAAACTTTTTTTCATCAAAGAAAAAAATAGAACGAGATATATATATATATATATATATATAAGCGGTGAAATATATATTATCCAAGGTAATAATTGAAAATCCTTCATAAAATATTACTCTGTTAAATTAAATAAATGAATTTAACATTGAGTTCTCTCGAGTTCGTCTCTTTTGTAATTTACCCGGATTACATACCAAGTGTACTATGTCATATATATATATATATATATATATATATATATATATATAGAGAGAGAGAGAGAGAGAGAGAGAGAGAGAGGCAGGAAGAGAGAAATTTAAAAAGAGAATTGAATAAAACTGTTTTTCAAAAATAGGAAGAGAGAGAGAGAGAGAGACGAAGAGAAATTACGAATGAGAAATGAATGAAAATGAATGTAATTTGAAAAAAGAAAATATAAAAAACCATCCAGGAAAACGAGAGACAGACAAAGAATGATAAAGAAAGAGAGAGAAGGATAAAATTTGAAAGAGAAATGAATTAAAATGACTTAGTCAAGAAACCAGACAATAAACAGAAAGTGAAAGTGTCCCCCAAACAAGCTAAATAAAGAGAGATATCGAGAAAAAAAAAAGAAAAAAGAAAGATGGTGGATTAGGAAAGAGGCATGAGGAAAAATACGAATGAATAATAAAGCAGTAAAGGAAAATTCAGGATTGGACAAGAATAAGTGGAACTTGAAGGCGTGAAAAATGTACAGTGATTTGCACATTCCCGCGCGCCGGAAGGCGGATGAGGCCGGGGAGGCATGCGGGTGGAGTGGGTCAGTCTAGTGAGGAAAAACCATTGCCGTTCGTCGAGAGTAAAGTGATTACTCACTGAAGCCGTCAAAGTTAGAGACAAGATGAGTTGTATTTAGAAACGGCAGACATGGAAGTGATTTACTGGAGTGTCGAGCTAAGGAAGCGAGACAACGCGAAAGAAAAAGAAAGTAACGAAATGAAAAGAAGGAAAGAAATAACGATCAAAAGAGGAGAAGGAAGGAAAGATAAAAGGGACAAAGAAAGATAGAAAGAAAGAACTTGTAAGTAGAACATTTGTAACGATATAAGTGAGAGCGACAAAGAGGAGAAGAAGGGGAAAAAGAAAGTGAGACTGACAGAACGACACAGTGAAAGAAAGAAGAAAAGAAAGAACGAACGAACGAAACAGATATATAGAAAAAAGAA
Organism: Ascarosepion bandense; assembly: GCA_037127315.1. NCBI lineage: Eukaryota > Metazoa > Mollusca > Cephalopoda > Sepiida > Sepiidae > Ascarosepion > Ascarosepion bandense. The sequence goes on from JBBBDQ010001428.1 coordinate 308,698, forward strand.
GAAAGAATGAAAAAAAAAAGAAAGAGAAAAAGAAAGAAAGAACAAAATAAAGAAAAACAACGAATGATAAAAAAGAGGGAGTAAGGTTATAAGTGACAGAATGAAGGGAAATTCTGAAGTAAAGCTTGTGGTGTCTGTGTTTCTGTGTCGGTGTATCACTTTACGTTTCTGTGTGAGTATGTGTGTGTGTGTGTGTGTGTGTGTGTGAGAGAGAGAGAGAGAGAGAGAGAACGGTTGATGTGTGCACTTTTATATGTGGATGTATAAATGTTTTTATGAGTGTAGATGCATTTTGTACCGAACCTTCTTAAAAATTGCAATATGAACTCTGATAAAAAAAGATTACTGGACATTAGGTTTATAAGTCCCAAAAATTCAGTTGTTTTTGTCCTTAAGGCCCAGTGGATATAGACGTTGTTTAGTACCTGACTTTCATTGAGATTGTGAGTTCAATACCAGGTTACAGCAGTGGTGAACAAGTAACTTGCAGGGTTAGAGGGAGATAACTCATGACGCAAGGAATGGTGTTCATATACCCCAGTGATTGGTCGAAATTCCTAGCACCTGAAGCAGACCGGAGCGTACAACGGCCGAAACGTCGTACAAATGGCAACAAATTTGAAGACAGTAGTTCGAATAATGTAAATACTGTAAACTGTCTTCACCCTGCAAATTTTATTTCACAAATGAATAAGACTCAGACTTTTACTCCCCTAGTGCATATGACTATGACAAATTTTTAAACGAGTTTCATTCTTTAGACATAACTGTTCAGTCCTTCAGTGCTGTGAACCGCTTTATCTCATACATCTAGCATTTACGCTTTCACACCCTAGAAGAATGGTAGACTTTGAAAAACAGTAGCTACACTGGCATCTACGCATCGTCCATTCAGCAATGAATTAGAACACTCTCAGCTATTGGGCGTGTATAATGATAATATACACGCTAAAAAGTCTGCCGCCTTTTACCGAACGCCCATAGCTCAGAGGTAGAATCGCAACCTGACGCCATTTCGGTGGAGTTTCAATCCTGGGTTAAAAGTCTTGCTGTATCACAGCTCATCAGTACAGTTAGACAGCCCATTGCTTTTTACCCACGATTGAAACCCCACCGAATTGGCGTATATATATATATGTGTGTGTGTGTGTGTGTAGTACAAATTATTTAACGGCTGGCAAATGGCAGTTCACTTGTTGTGAACTTCATTAAGAGTGCTCGATACTTAACAGTTTTATATATGGTAATATTTTTATAATAAGATCATAATAAAAACATAAATCATTGTAACACAAGATCCGTTGTGTTTCTGTACTACCGTATTTGCACCTCGTCAGGCAATGAAATATTTTTTTTCTGTTAGGAATCATTACATATACAAACTTAAAAACAACACAAGTTTTACCATATCCAGAAAATTAAGGTGGGAGGATTTGTCTCAACGAACTAATAGAAAGTCATGGTATAATGGATAGGAGACATTTGATTGTAAGGGTAAAGCAGGGTAGAGACTTGAAATGACTCGAAACCCAGATGTTTTCTATGTCAGTGATGAAATAAATTGAATAATACATATGAAGCAGTTATCAACTCTGAGAAGTTATTGCGAGTCCTCGTGAAATGGTTACAGGATTTTTATTAAGTTATTTTCACTTTGTGAACAACTCGACTGCAGCCACTTCCCCATCATCGAAATGTGGCCTCCCTTTGTCTCTTCTATAAATACTTTCATGGCTTCTGCTCGGATGAGCTTAAGTCACTGATGCCTCCTCAACAGGTGTTTATTCGTGCAACCAGACTGGCAACTGGGTCCCACCCATTCACAGTCAAGTTAGCCAAATGCAGACGACAATTCTACTCCTGCAGCTTCCTCTCTCGCACTTCCCGCCTGTGGAACTCGCTCCCGTATTCATGCTTTCCTGACGGCTACAACCTCCAGAAATTTTAATGCAAAGTCAATAATCATCTACTAACCAGTGGACTCTAGCTCTCTCCCCACCCCCGTATAACCTTCCCTTTCTCTCCACCTATGTATCTGTCATCGCACCTGCTTTCTCAGCTTTCTGTTGTTCCTTTCTAACTAGTTTGTACTCCTCACTTTTTTCTAATTAATCTTTTAACATTTTTGTAACCCCCTGCACATCAGTGGCGTTTTCGCCTTGCTTGGGGTGAAATGATTAAAAAAAATGTCAATGGATGTGCGTTGTGGTGCAGTAGATATCGACTCGGAACGACAAATCGGGGAGCCGAGTTCGAATTCCAGTTGAATTCCTTGCATTCACTTGCGCACAAATGACTATGGGAAAGGTATTAGTCCGTCTCTTCTTTCCAGTTATAGGTTAAATAGGCCAGACTGGGTTCTATAGCCTTGGCTGGCAACCAGTCAAACGCAGAAAGCAATGGCAAATTACTGTGGCATGATATTCTACCCAGTTCGTCATATCTCGAACAAGACATGATCGCCAAAGCGTGTATCACGTATGGCAATTAACTGACTTAACAATTCAAACATATGTAGTTGACTTAGTGAGTGGTCTATCCGTTAACCGAAATGAATTAATTATCAGAAGAGGGGAAAATCAATCAATTTGTGCTAACGGATAGATTATAAATTATACAGTTATATTAGGAACATTGGGACACTTATTCGGATGCAACCATTAATATTTTATTCTTTATTTTCCTCAAATCAACCATATATATATATATATATATATATATATTAAGACAGACAAGTTATTCCATGTTTAAGCGGAAGTTTAGGCCTATTTCAGGCGAACCATCCTCAGCGTCCGTCTTTATCGTACAGAAGATACCATTCGTGTAAAATCTTCTGTACAATAAAGATGGACGCTGAAGTTGGTTCGACTGAAATAGGCATAAACTTCCGCTTAACCATGTAGTAACGTGTCTATCTTAATTTTTTTCTTAATATGTTTGCTCTATATGTATTTATATACATATATATGTTGAGCTCTCCTAGAGAGTTATTCTACCACTTTATGTACAGGACACTCCTTTGAGTTCTTCTATGTCTACACCGCATACACACACACACACACACACAAACACACACACACACACACACACACACACACACACACATATATATATATATATATATATATATATATATCAGCATGCAGTGTGGGTATAGAAGAATCCAAATCGTGTAAAATCCTTTGTACAATAAAGACGGAAGCTGATGATGGTTCGCCTGAAATAGGCCACCACACTTCCGATTTACCATGAAATAACGTGTCTGCCTTAATTTTAAATATATATATATATATATATGTCCGTCAACCTATCCCAATAAGTTTTTCGTAGCACCAACCTGGTCATTTCTCGATCGGCATGTGATGATATTTAGCAATAATCAACGCGATAATCCACATCAGCCAATCTATGAACACCTGATGATGACCAGAGGGTACTTAATCGAAACAGTGTGTCTTTTATAACACCTATATCAACCAAAATGAGAACAAAACTTCGAAATAATTCCGAGATTATTGAAAACGATCTCGTGTAAATGGCTGAGAGAACAGGGGTTATTAGTGATAACGAAAAGACAAGGTTTACAGTGATTTATTGCGTACAAGAAATAATGGAGAAACAAGATTGTCGACATCACGAAGGTATGGTGGACATACACGATGAAACTCGTAGTAGTAGTAGTAGAAGTAAAAGAGAAGAAGAAGAAGAAGTTCTTCCGATAATTAAAATGAATAAAGAAGAAGCCCTTAACACTTTCCAATTAAAATGTCCATAAATTTTGCACGTACCGAGGAAGACCGCAAATCCGGATTAAAATTAATCAAATTTTATAGCGCCGTTTAAATATTGATTCATAAGAATTAACCTAGAACGTCAAGCAATAGCGAATTCTACCGAAAAGGCATAAATATCCAAGAAAAATAAGGAAAGAAGGGTCACCCAGGCATTTGCAATTTAGAAATGCATTACTGACAGAAAAGGATTTTCTGCACTTACGACAAGAAAAGAGAAATATTGAAAGTATTGAAAATATTTTATTCTTTTCATCTGAGTAAATTCCAGAGAGGAAACAATATATATATATATATATATATATATATATATATGTGTGTGTGTGTGTGTGTGTGTGTGTGTGTGTGTATGTATGTATGTAAAATTGCATTAATATATACATATATTACAATTATAGTTTACTAAAATAAACTCGTATAATATATATATATATATATATATATATATATATACTCCTTGTTCATAAACATGGCAAACATTATACAATATATATACATACATATATATATATAAATATAAATATATATAAATGTATTAATATATACATATACCGCATTTATAATTTAAATAAAATAAATTCGTATTCACACACATGTATATATATATATATTGTTCGTAAACATAGCGAAACTTATTTAATAATTATACATGTATATATGATATATATATATATATATATATATATGTGAATATATATATATATATATATATATATGAATATGTACATATACATACATATATATATATATATATATATACACACCTATATATATATATATAATTATGTATGTATATGACCACAAATGTGTGATGGTAAATTAAAAACATAGAATATACATGCAAGTATGCATATATATATATGAATATATACATGTATATATGTATATATGCATATGTTTGTTACTTCCTCTTTTGAATTATATATATATATATATATATATATTTTTATTATATCATTTATATATATATATATATATATATATATATATATATATATATATACACCTATATATATATATATAATTATGTATGTATATGACCACAAATGTGTGATGGTAAATTAAAAACATAGAATATACATGCAAGTATGCATATATATATATATGAATATATACATGTATATATGTATATATGCATATGTTTGTTACTTCCTCTTTTGAATTATATATATATATATATTTATTTTTATTATATCATTTATATATATATATATATATATATATATATATATATATATACTTTGCATTCGGTAAGTAAGGCACAATATTATAGAGATGTAGGCAGCCATTTTTTTCCAACTTTTTTTTTTCAAAATAAGTTTACATGGAGGGGAAAAGAGAGAAAGATATCAGTATTAAAATATTCGGTTGAAAATATAATAATCATTAATTTCCACTGAATAAGCAGTCCAAAAAAGAAAACGAAGCGAATATGTGCGTCGAAAGAAGTGTGAAAATTCATTCAATGAATTACATACACACACGCACTCATATCTATGTGTGTGTGTCTGTGTGTGTGTGTGTGCGTGCGTGCTTGTGCGTGTATGCCTGTGTCTACTTTTAACTTGTCCTCTGAAATATAACAGTTCCTTTTATTGAGTAATTACATTCAAGTTACGTTAAAAATCCACTCGTATTTCATATATTAGATTCAACTCTTAAAATTATGTATTTAAAAATTGATTTCATCTGAAAAATACACGCTCACCTTATGTACAAATATGTGTAGGTACCTTATGATTTGCGCTTAACGGACTGTTCACGTCTTTATTTTCATGTTTACGACGTTTCGGCCATTGTAAGTTCCGGCTTTCTTCAGGAGCAAGTAATTTTGAATTTGTGTTTGAGTTTTGTTTAACGGCATATCAACCTCTGTGGGTTATTTAATGCCAAGAAGTTATTGTTTTAAGGTGTTTTTTCTTAATGTTAGAGTGAGAAAGTTGATTTAATCAGATTTTGTTGAAAAACATTTTTATTTTATTTTTAGATAACTGAAGGTAACTTCTAGTTTTGTATTAAATATGTCTTATGGTTATAATTTTTCGTTCAAAAATGTATTGTTGTTAATATTTTTTTCAAAAATGTATATTTTTCTATAAAAGTCAATTCTTGTACTTTTATAGTGTTTTGACCTTACTTTGGGAGATAACTATTTGCCCATAGTTAGGAACCTATCAGGTGCTACCTCTTTGGATCAGGGTTGACCTGGTTACAACTGCAATTAAGAGGTGGTTCAATGCTCCTCACAACCTCCCATCAGAGTTTTTCGTCATACCTAGGAGCAAAAAAATCTGAACCGATCCCTTTATTTCGATCACTGGATTACATTATTCTCGTTCCATGTGCGATTCCACTTCAACATGCCGCATAGTTATCTCCCTTTAACTCGACCACCACTACATGTTCACCACTACTGTAGCCAGGTATTGAACACACAACTCTTTGGGTCAAGTCACTTGTACTAACCAACGCACATATCAGTGTAGGAAATTTTGGGACTTTTAAACCTTCAGTACCATTTTTTACCGGAACTCATATTGCAATCTTTGATTGTAATAATTTTCTTTAGCACTCCGTATTACAACAACTTCAAATTCCGATGTTTCGACCGTTGTACGCTGCGGCTTGCTTCAGATGCTAGGAATTTCGAACCGAATCTTTCATTTGTCCAAAGCAACTCGTGATAGCCATGTGGATATCTCCCTTTAACTTAACTCTCCCTTAAACCAACGCTTATATATAATTGGGTCATTTGTCCTCAAGAGTTGTAAGTTAACAGTCAGTGGTAAAAAAAGACAATCTATAATCTGTTGAGTCATTTTAAATGATTATATCTCAAGTTGTATGAGGGTGCATTTCTATATAAAAAGTATTAATAAAGTCAACAAAATGATTAAAATATATAGTAAGGGATTCTATTGAGTTCTACTTGTTAATACAAAAAAAATCATTGTAGGAGTTTTGGAGACATATAAACCCTCAGTACAAATTTTTACCAGATCTCATATTGCAGTCTGTGAATTGAATAATTTTCTTTAACATTTTTTATTACAACAGTCGAAACGTGGTAAAGTTGGATATCAAGATGAGAACAACATTTCGAATAGTGTCAATAATGTAAACAGTGCCTCATCTTAGAATTATAGATAAATACTCGTGAAACTCAGATGAATTTATTTAAAGCTTTTCTAAATTAATTATGTACTATATACAGATACTTCTATATACAATGTTTTGTAAGAAATTGCGATACCATGCCCTAATCAGCTGCCAACAATGAGAGGTTACACAGTTTCACTGGCTAAGGTGGTACTGCAATACCAGGCCCCACCGGCAGATTTTGCCACCAGACAAGGTATTGTTAACAGTGTAGACGTGTCAATCTCTTTGATTTTTTATCAAACTCAATGTCAGTTTATATGGTCAAATATAATTATCTGGTCAGATCACAAATGGATCGTATTCCGACAGAATGATAGAAGAAAGAACAAATAGGTAACCATTATCAATCACAAAAAACAGAAGAAAGCACGTGAGATACTCTACCTTCATTAGCTGCCAAGCAGGGGTGATAACACAGTTTCGGTGGTTAAGGCCGTACTGCCACCATTGGCCCTACTTCTTCTTCTATGTGCCCTGTCCCTTCAGGACGTAGGCGATCATGGCTTTCCACGTTTCCCTATCCCTGGTGGCTCTGAGCACGTCTTCTCCTGTTACCCCATGCAATCCTCGTTCCGTCATCCACCTGATTAGGTCCTTCAAATATGTTACCCGTTTCTTTCCCCGTCTCTTTTTCCCTCTATCTGGCCTGTTAATTTTTTTTGTTATATTAAGTTTATAAATATATGAATGTTTAATTTAAAATTGATTTTTCTATTGTAACATATTTAATAGCATTATAATTCGTCTGTGTGTTCCCCACCTTCTTAGTACACGTGGTATCGAAAAAAAATACATATTGCCGGAAATACCAAAATTGGCCCTACTAGCAGGTCTGAAAACCAGGCAGATTATTGTATTTCGTTGTCGACGTGTTAGCCTCTGTGATTTTTTCCAAAATGAATGAAAAATTATATATTCAAATATGTTTATCTGGTAAAATCAAATATGGATCATATTCTAGTATAACGATAGGATAGAGAAGAAATACATAAGCGTTATCAATCTAACCTTTTTCACGTTTATTATTCTCTGATGAATCTTACATAAAAATAATTATGTTAAATTGATAAACGTATATTTACACAAGCGGCCATAATTATAAGGCCACCCCAGTCTTTCAGAAGAAATGATGTATTTCATACTATTTTAGTATTTCTTTTCCAAGTGGATAATTATAAATGAAAATAGAATTGTTCTTTTTGTTAATACTGCACATAACCTGTGCATCAAATGAACTGTTCAGGTGTCTAGTTTTTGTGCTCTCTTCCCTATGCTAATCGCTTCTTGGCTGGCCGAAGCAAAGGCTTCCTGGCTGCCTTGTAAAATTTTTCAAAGTAATAATAACAAAAAAAAAAAACATTATGTTTTCATTTAGATTTATCCACTTAGTAATATTTTCTTTCTCTCTTCAAATAATTGTCTAAAGGTGATCAGTAATCGTGTGTCTACGGCTATATCGTTTTAAATAAACCGGTTCCCGTCCGATTACCGAAATAAGACAACATCGAGCCTGGTCAGTACTTAAATGGGTGACCATTTGGGAATATCAGGTGCTGTAAACGTAAGGACCAAGAATGGTCCACCAGTCCTCCAGGTTTGGGGGTTGGGTGCAGGACTACCAACCCTGCCCTGTAAAAAAAAATTTGTTACAGAATCAGCAATAAAAAGTTGCTGCCCTATGCACCATTGGGCGTGATGGATAAATGATGATGAAATGTTCTAAAATAATAGTCAATAATGAATATTCATTGCTCTATTTTTATATTGAGCACTGTTTTAAATTAATGTTTTGAACGTTGCAATTGTTTATACATTTAGATACATGTATACACAACTGTATATAATTATTAGGCCACACCAGCGTTTTAAAAAATGATGTATTTCATACTATTTTTGGTATTTATTGTCATGTGAATAATTCTAAATGAAAACAGAATGGTTCTTTTTAATACAGTACAATAATATGTGCATCAAATGAGCTGTTCTGGTGTCCAGTTTTTGTGCTCTCTTCTCCATGTCAGTCTCTTCTTCTCATTTGCTGGCCAAAGCAAAGGCTTCCTGGCTGTCTTGTAAAATTTTGCAAAGTAATAATGACAAAAGAACTATTCTATTTTCATTTAAAATTATCCACTTGGCAATAAATACTAAAAATAGTATGAAATACATCATTTAAAAAAACTGGTGTCTCCTAATAATTAAGACCGGTAGTGTGTATATATATAATTATATTGAACACGTTTTAATACAGTTGTGTATTGGTCTGATTTTATTATCAGCAAAACCTAAGTAATCTACAACCAATACATATATATATATATATATATATATATATATATATATATATATATATATTGATGCATGTTTCATTAAATAATATAGACAAACATTGTCTGTTTTATGTAAATTCTTTTCATATCGTCTTATAATCTTAATATCAGTATCGTTGAAAGAGGAAAGAAAATCACAATATTGATAGATGTTTTATATTTAATCCTTCCTGAGCTTTCGGCTTACATCAGCCATTATCAAAGATGAAATTTTTTTTAGTTGTAATAAGCAGATCGCTGACGACGATAGTAGTAGTCGTCTATTTTGTTATATATATATATATATATATATATATATATATATATATTGATGTATGTTTCATTAAATGATATAGACACACTTTATTTTATGTCAATTCTTTTCATATCGTCTGATAAGCTTAATAGCATTATCATTAAAAGAAGTAAGAAAAGCAAAATATTCATACATATTTTTTAATACTAAGCTTTCGTCTTACATAAGCCATTATCAAAGATGCCAATTACATTACAAGTTATTAAACAATTCACAGACAAACAAGATTTCTAAGCAACGACACACTCGTGCATACGGAACACTCCAGCTCATGACGTCACACATGACCTTTTAGAATTGCTATTTTGTAGTAATATGGGCATTCGCGCTTCTAGTTAAGTGTACATGAATATATGCTGGTAGATTTTTTCATGGCAAAATAGTAATTTTGTTATAATTTGTGTTTATCTATATGTCAAGGAAGGGAATTTTGTTATTAGTATTTTAGTTCATACGTGAATTTAAGGACAGAATTATTTTGGAAACGCTTAAGAAGTTGTAGTATTTCATCTGTATTTTTAACTAACATAAAAATATTATCAATATATATATTAGGTATTAAATTTAAATCTGTAAATATCATATTTTCGAGGTTCGACATGTAGAAATTGCTAAATGTCAGACCCAGTACTGAACCCAGTAAAACACCCTCACGTTGTATATTTTTATGGTTAAATACACCTCTTCCTCAGAAAATGGACTCTCCCTATTTTATTACCGGAAGTAAACTCGAAAAGTTCTTAGGAAGTTTATAAGAGTCCTTAGGAGTTCTAGAGAGTGCTTAAGAGTTCTATTATAGTTCAGTAGAGTTACTAGTTAGTTGATATTATTCGGCAGTTAGCCGAATACTAAGGAGTCAGCTTTCAGTGGAAGATTACCAAGTTCCTAATATTTAGGGTGCGTTAAGTCGATTACCAACCGACATAGCACGATTATAACTTTCAGTGCGAAAACTGCTCCAGGACATATATATATATATATATATATATATATATATATATATTATCTAAGAAAGGGACTTCAGTAGTACAAGCTAAAAGCAGTTTCCTTAATATATGAAAATTAATTTTAGATATATATGTATATATATAATTAAATTTGTTTTTTTAATTAGAAACACATTGCGACACGGAAAATTGCTATGTTTTGAGATTTCTATCTCATCACTATGATCTAATATTACCTAATGAGAAGATAGAAATCTCGAAACAGAAATTTCTGTGTCGCAATATATTTTTAATTAAAAAAACAATTTAATTATATGATTATATATTGGGCTACAATATTTATTGTATTGAACACTTTTTAAAAAAATAGTAAATGCCAGAGAACTCGGAATTGTAAAGCTGTTGGTATTCTTTACCTGGATATATATATATATTTCATTTGTAAACGAGTTAGGTTTTCAGGCGATTTTCAATATTTGATTTTACCGTTTACCATTTTTTTTTACCGTTTATTTTTTAAGAGCGAACACGTAACGGTGATTTTTTTTTAATGCTCACGTAACGGGGGTTTTTGAACGCGTAATTTTTAAAATTAGAAGAAATTATGACATTTTCATTTATGGTTGTAAGAAGATAATAGGTAGTTTATGATATGGTTAGACTTAGTCATAATTTCTGATTGCGCGTTTAAAAACGCCCCGTTACGTGAGCGTTAATAAAATTAAATGAGCGTTCTTAACAACAAAAACGGTTTTTAAAAAATCAAAAAACGGTTTTTGCACATCGCCTAAAAAACGACATGGTAGAAACCTAGGTCGTGTAATAACTCGTTTACAAACGATGCATATTCAAACGTTATACAATATATTATATTGAACACGATTTAATACAGTTGTGTACTGGTCTAATTTTGTTATGAGCAAAACCTAAGTAATCAGATAAACCAATATATATATATATATATATATATATATATATATATATATATTGATGCATGTTTCATTATATAATATAAACAAGTTTTGTCGATTTATTTTATGTAAATTTTTTTTCATATCGTCTGATAAGCTTAATAGTATTATCGTTGAAAGAGGAAAGAAAATCACAATATTGATAGATGTTTTATATTTAATCTTTTCTGAGCTTTCGGCTTATATCAGCCATTATTAAAGATGAAAATCGTGTTGGTTGTAATAAGCAGCTCACGGACAATGATAGTAGTAATTGTCTATTTCGTTTGGATGGACGATTGACGAATACATATATCTATAAATATTGGAAGATTGTCAAATATATATATAACGATAGAACTTTGCTAGTCCCTATAACATTTTTTCTATTTTTCTCACATTTTATATATATATATATATATATATATATATATATATATAAAGGATTTTCTGCACTATTGTAAGAACAGCAACCTTGAAACTTCTGAATATCGTTTCATATGTCTTTGTTTATGAGTGTATCAAATTTGATTAAAATCGGACCACTCCTTCTATAATCCGATTTTTTCAATTATCGATTTTCGATATTTATCGGGGGTACTTCGACATAAAACCTAGCTATGAACACTCGTAAACGCTTGTAGTACAACTGTGTAAATTTTCAAGAAAATCGGTTCAGCCGTTTCGGAATCTAGAGGTAACGGGGACACACACAGACACACACTCAAAGTTCCATTTATAAATAATTTAATAGATTTGCAGAAAAGACAGACGGAATCCACGTCATGAATTTAATATGCCATGTTAGGATCGACTACATTAATAAACATTGTTTCAATCTTGTCGATATATATATATATATATATATATATATATATATAAGGACACAAGAACAGGTAGAGCATATGTATTTTCTTTAAGGATGTATGGTATCTATATTATAATTCTGTTTGTTATTTCCTTAGTTAGTTACTTACTTAGTTCCTCCGTTTGTAACATCATGTTTTCTACACGAGCTTTTCCTTCCCCTCTATCTTTTTACTCTTCCAGGCCTTTCTCTCGCCTTTGCCAAACGGAACAGTAGTCAAGAGTGAGAGAGCAGGAGGAAATTATTTAATGAATGAATGAATTATAGAAGGAAAGAAAAGAGAATAAATGACTGAATTAGGAATGAAAACTAAGGGAAAAATAGAAAAGAAAAAGAAAAGAGAATTTATAAAAAGAAAGAAAAAGTGAAACAAAAGAAAATAAGAAAAGAATGTTCATACGAAAATAATTAATAGTCATAGAAAAAAAAAGAAGCAATAAAAAAGAAAGAAAGAAGGAAGGAACTTATATAAATAAAAATCATATAAGAGAAAGAAAGAAAGAAAAACAGAAAATATGATTAATGTAAATAATGATGAAAAATAATTAGTATTTGTCTATATTTCTGAGATGAGGTAGTATTTACAGTATCTAGATTATAATTCCGCTGGTTTCTTCCTTAATTATTTACTTACTTAGATTCCCCGTCCCTTAAAAATCATTTTCTACACAAGCTTTTCCTTCCCCTCTATCTTTCTACTCTCGTCAGCCTTTCGCTCACCTTTGACAAAAGGAAGGGTAGTAAAGAGTGAGAGAGTAGGACGAGAGAGCCTATAGCATTACCGTATCAGTAGCAGCTTAAGCTGGTGGTTGTAGAGTAACTCTGTATGTGTGTGTATATGTGTGTGTACTGTACAATATAGTAAAATTAGGTAGGTTTGTTGTCGTATCCCGCGACCTAAAAGAATTCTGGACTCAACACCTTTGGCTATTACTCAGTTGGTCTTTTCTGTTTACAATAGACACAGGAGCCTTTAAAGTAATTTTAATTATTTTAAAAAAATTTTTAATTCCTTCTAACATTTTTAAAATTTTGTCAGAAAATTTTGTATTGATTTGAGTTAGCGACTGAGAAACGTTATGACTGTCTTCCAATGGAAACGTAATGATTGCATTTTTCGGTGACAAACACATTAATTTGAAATTTCTCGCAAAAATCAAATAATTATCGGGTTTTGATGAAACTATCAGTACTCATTCACAAATGAACGAAATTATTTTTGAAATTATTATTTTTTGTTAAATCTTGATAAATATGTTTACGTTGGACACAGGATCCATGATTTTTCAGTAATAAAAAAAAACATTTTCTTTTTCAAAATCTCTCACAGTGAAGTAGCTTCTATGGACATTACTTTTATAGATATTTTCATAAAATTACACTCGGTGTGATCGTTATTTTATTATCCATAACCTTTATATTTAAAGACATTACTATCATTTGTAGTATGACAAAGTAAAATTTTTCCAGGAAATCATAATTATCCTTCCGTGGTAATTTCACTGGTTCCGCTATGTATATTAAATATGCAAAATAGATTCTGATGAGTTATATAGCTGTATCATTAAAATAAATAATCAGTTATGAGATGATAACATCACGAATGTCGTTGATGAAGATATGAAACAACCAAAATCTAATTGTACAGTCCTGGGAGACTATTTTTTTAATCGTTTCACCCCAAGCAAAACGGTAACGCCATTGATGCGCAGGGGGCTACGTAAGAGTAAAATATTAGAGAGAAGGAGAGTAAAGAGAAAGACGAACCATTTAGAAAGGAGCAAGAGAAGGATGGAAATATAGGTTTGATGACTGTAGCAAACGTAGAGAGAAATGAAAAGATATACAGGGTGATGTAGAAAGAACTAGAGTCAAGTGGTTAAGAGATGGGTATTGACATTGGATTTAAATTCCTTGAGGTTGTAGCCGTCAGGAAATCAAAAGTATGAAAACGAGTTCCACATGCGGGAAGTGCGAGAAAAGAAGTTGCTGGAGTAGAATTGTTGTCTGCGATTGGTTGATATTACTGCGAATGGGTGAGACCCAGTTGCCAGTCTGGTTGCACGAGTAAACACCTGTGACAGGGGCACTAGTGACTTACTTTCGTCGGAGCAGAAGCCATGAAAATATTTATAGAACAGAAAGAGGGAAGACACATCCCGTCGGTGAGGAAGTGGCTGGAGTCGAACCGCCATGTCGGTACTAATCACATTACTTATTCTCCTTTGGAGCCTAATAAGAACACTGAGATGAACAATGGGGGCGCCTGGATATATATGACAGCTGGATTTCATGCACGGATGGTTGATTTGTGTATATGCAACATTGATTAAGGTGGAAAAACATCCTGGCCCGACTGAGTGTCCCAACCTTCCTAGCAGTGGATTTAGCTATTGACTCGATGTAATGGTTCCACTTGAGATCGGAAGAGAGTGTAAGGCCGGGGAGGCCCAGTGTATTGCTTTCAGAGAGATTCATGAAATGTAAACGCGAATTCTGCTCCATCAGCTTCTTTTCTCGCACTGCAAGAGTGTGGAATTCCCTTCCATTTATTTGATTCTCTGACAGCTACAGTTACCAGGAATTTAAGTGTAAAGTCAATAGTCATCTCCTATCTTGCTAACTTGCATCCTCTCTCTCATGCGCCTTTCTCCGTCCACTCCACTCTCATCAGTATTCTCATCCTTCTCTTACCCACTTCCTAACACCACCTTTCAATTGGAGTAGATAGACTGAAATTGGAGTAGATAGACTGGACTATCTCCCGGTTCACACTCCACCCACGTCTATTGAACAGGTGTAGAGGCTCATCCCTTGTTCCCTGTTTAGGATGTGGTTTCCGGCTTTCTCTTTTCCAATTTTTTCACTCTTACGTAGCTACCTGCACACCAGTGGCCTTACCGCCTTGCCCGGGGTGATATGATTAAAAAAATAAAATAAAAAGTAAACTGTCACTCTTTCTCATATTTTTCTCCTATGTAACACCCCCCTGCAAATCAGTGGTAGTAAAATGCCTTGCTTGGAGCGATATGATTATAAAGACAAAGGTAACGATAGCTAAAGCTACAGATTCAATTTCTCAGTTTGTTTCTAAAACCTGATGCACAAATTCAATAATAATCATTAAAATATCCGCAGTAAACGTGCAAAATTTAAAGATCATTCCTTATCTGAAATACAGCCGTGTGACTTGCAACTCTTAACCGATACGATGTTGATTAGAGCATCTAGTACTGTACCAACACGAGGTAAGTTACTGATAGGATGGTATTTGGAGTCGTCAGACGTTTTTTGCAACGTTCTCAAGGTGACCAACGTTAGAAGACCATTTGTAACAAACTGAAAAGCAAGAAACAGCGATGCATGAAATTTATGGTAAAAAAAAGGCCAGATTAGAAACCCATTTATTTAGGACAATTGCCAGGATAATGCCGAATGTAGAAACTTTGTAGGGGTCTTCATTAGAAATGATAGCAAGAAAACCATGGAGGGGGTTAAGTACTTATTACTTTGAAGAGACACAGTTGTATGTGAAATCAGTCAAAGATACTTCTGGTGTGTCGAGAAGAGAGTTATGCCTGAACAGAATAAGTTTTTCAATTTTTTTGTTTTATGTAAGGGAAGTTTTTATTCATATTGTCCTTTGTTCTTACAGATGTTATTTTATGATGCATAACTGCATGTAGAAACTGCCCGAAATTATTATTATTGTCAAAAGGAATATCTGGTTATACGTGAGATAATTTCGAAGAAGTTTTACTTCTTAAATTATTTTTGTGATTGTATTCGATACTGTGTTGTATAGGAATAGTTGCAGGTAGTAGTTTCATTTTGGAATGTCGTGGAGAGCTTTCAAGTTATAGGCTGGATATTCCGACTTGTTTCAGACGAAAATAATAAAGTATAGGTGTGCATGTCTTCAGAAAAGATGTTGAAATTATGTTTTAATGTGTTTAACAGTTAGATAATTCTCAGCAATAAATTTCCTAATGGCAGATGGGAGCTTATATGAGCGTTTAAGTGCTTACTTTAGTCAATTATTGTCGTTTATTTAAAGAGGTTCAAGTGTAACCTGTGTAATCTTTTGAGGTTTAGTATTAAATGCTAGCTTCAGAAAATAGAATGCACAGATTATATGGATGGACGGAATGTGTATTTTTTGTTTGTAATCTTTAGGATTAAAGTTTTTCAATTTTTTGTATAGTATGTAGCAACATCAAGCCTGGTCAGTACTTAATGGGTGACCATTTGGGAATATCAGGTGCTGTAAACGTAAGGACCAAGAATGGTCCACCGGTCCTCTAGGTTTGGGGGTTGGGTGCAGGGCTAACAACCCTGCCCCGTAAAAAACAGTTTGTTACAGAAACAGCAACAAAAAGTTGCTATGCACCATCTGGGTGTGATGGATAAATGATGATAGTATGTAGCAGAGTTTAAACATTTTCTGAGATCTACGTTTGAAGTTAATTGTTTTATGTGGCACGAATTAGCGAATTTGTTTTATTCAAAACTAGCAGTATAGCCCGGCGTTGCTCGGGTATAATGAAAGTTTTAAAATTAATACTCGTCCTGGAGCTCAAATAAGTCCTCTAAGTAAATGGCTGAAAAACTGATTTTGATCATACCCGGTAGGATATCGGGGTATCGATTTCCAATATCGGAGTCAAATAAGTCATTCAAGGATAAACTAACCTAAGTAAGTCTATGAAAACTTATCGTACCCATCGGGAGTAAAATTGGAGAAAATGAGCCATATTGATGGCTGAATATCGGTTTTTGATCAGATTCGATACAATATCGAGGGTATCGATTTCCGATATCGGGCATATTATCGATTTTCTGCACTATTGTAAGAACTGCCACCTTGAAACTTCTGAATATCATTTCTTATGTCTTTGCTTACGAGTGTATCAAATTTGATTAAAATCGGACCACTCCTTCTATAACCCGATTTTTTCGATTATCGATTTTCGATATTTATTGAGGGTACCTCGGCACAAAACCTAGCTAAGAACACTCGCAGACGCTTATAGTATAACTGTAAATTTTCAAGAAAATCAGTTCAGCCGTTTCGGAGTCTATAGGTAATGGACACACACACACAAACACAAACACACACACACACACACACACACACACACACACACAGACAGACAAAGCTCCATTTATAATTAAGTTTAGATTTCTTTTATTTACTTTGTTGCAGGAAATAAATGTAATTTGCTAATGAGAGCAATCTTTGTTTTTTGTGAGATGAATATTATTTGGTTGTCAACAATATAGTCGGTGTTAACATTAACTAATTTTGCTTCTATTTTATTAAATTCTCTAAAAAATATTAGTTAGGGAGGCTTCGAGTGATTACAATAGAATTAGACATTTTTGTTTTACTTGTATACTTTTAGTTATTAACATTTATGGCTGAGATTCAGTTTTTTCTGCAAAAGGTGTTAAATGCATAGTGCTGAATGAAGAGGTAGCACTTTGTGTATTTACTCGTGATTCTAGACTGGCGTCAAGATCTCACCCTTTTACTGTATAAATAATAAAGTGTAATCCCTCTTCTGCTGTAATATTATTTCTCGCACTTCCGATTTGTGAAACTCACTTACATACCCTCACATACGTGAGAGCTACAATCTCTAAAGGTTTAAATGCAACGTCATTTGCCATCCGTTATCTGCTTAATTCCTATCCATCTCTTATATTTTCTTCAACACCAGCTGTACGTTTCTTACTCTCTCACTGTTACTTCACGTACACCATTTTGGTGGTATTTCTGCCTTGCTTGGAGTGAAATGGATATTAAAAAATCATTATCGCTATATTTTCGATGATTGAATGGTTTGTTTGCTTTAACTGTATAGGGTCAGGAGTTTTTTTCCAGTTTGAAATCATCCTGCACAGATGTAAATCTACCATCTGACTTTGCATTGAATACTGCTGCCATATCTGTTAGGGTGCCCCTGCTATCCACATAGGGGTCCTTGACAAAATCCAGCGGAGAATCTGTAATATGATCGATCCCGACCTGGCAGCTCAGATATGGTTACTTTCTCACCGGCGTAATGTGGCTTCTCTGTGTCTCTTTTACAATTACTTTCACGGCTTCTGCTCCGGTGAACTTAACTCACTGGTTCTCCTTTTACACGAATTTACTCGAGCCACAAGATTAGCAATTAGGTCCCACCATTTTATTGTGGTAACCAATAAATTGTAAACGCAAATTCTATTCCATCAGCTTCTTTTCTCACTCTTTCCGTCTGTGGAATTCTCTTCCGTTTACTTGCTTCCCCGGCCGCTACAATCTTCAAGAATTTAAGTGTAAAGTCAATAGTCATCTCCTATCTTGCTAACTTGCATCCTCTCTCACATGCTCTTTACTCCGTTCACTCCACTCTCAAGATCTTATCCCTTCTCTTATCCACTTCCTAACACGCCCTGTAACCTGTCACTCTTTCTCATATTTTTCCTTCTATGTAATCCCCTGAGTACCAGTGGCTGTAGACTGATTGCTGGGGGCGATATGATTATGAAAATAGAAACTTCTGTTAGATTATTTAATGCCAAAATTCAATTTTCTGAGGAGATTTGAAGAAAAAATAAATATATGTTAATCTTTTTTCGTAATCTAATGAGCATTTTTGTGCATATACATGCTTGTGTAGACATAATTACTAGAGACGGTGATATATATGTTTTATGTTATACTTTTGTTCAAATTATCTTTTGGAGTACAGTTTAAGTTTAGAAATTGCAGGATATTGTATGGATTAATATCAGGAAATAGTTTTATCATGTTTGCAGTTTGGATGTTTGATTTTGCTTAGCGGCATATCATCTCTATGGCTTCTTTAATGACGAATATTTTGAACACAATTTTATGGCTTCAACTAACTATATTTTTCACCCAAAGCAAGCCAATAAAGAGTGTGAGGATATAAGAAAAAAAGAAAAAAAGAACACAGTTAAAGAAAGAAAACAATATAATGAGAAAATAGACAGAAGATAACAATCAAAATTGCATTTAAACCTTTGGAGGTCAACATTGAATGGAAAGCAAAATATGAAAGTATATAAGCAATTCTAATAAATTAATGTTGGTTGGTTGGTTCATTGAACCAGCATATCAACCTTCATTAGGTCATTTAATGCTGAAAATCGCTTTGATTTGTTTTATTTAGGTTTTTTGTTTTATTGTTTTTGTTTGTTTATTGTTGGTAACATTTTTCATTCAATAAAATTTTGTTGGTAAAATTTTTAAATTCAAAAACGTTTTGTTGGTAACATTTCTCATACAATAAAGTTTTGTTGGTAAGATGTTTCATTCACAAAAGTTTTGTTGATAAATACTTTCATAGCATTTTGACACCGATTTGGGGGTCAACTATTTACCCATAGCTGGGGCCCTAACAGGTGCTACCACTCCTGGTCAGGGTAGACCTGGTAACAACAGCAATTAAGAGGCGGTTCCATGCTTTTCACAACCTCCTAATTAGAGGTCTTGCTGCCCGATGCAGTTTACATGAATTAATGTATTTAATTTTCAATCCGACATAATTTCTTTAGTTCGAACTGTTATATTTGGTGGATACCCATGTTTA
Organism: Ascarosepion bandense; assembly: GCA_037127315.1. NCBI lineage: Eukaryota > Metazoa > Mollusca > Cephalopoda > Sepiida > Sepiidae > Ascarosepion > Ascarosepion bandense. The sequence goes on from JBBBDQ010001428.1 coordinate 328,642, forward strand.
AATAGACATAAGGCTTTAGACAATCTGAATTACGTTTAACGACCTGCGCATTGCAGACTCCCGCATCCTCGATACCTGTGTGTTCTTTGTGACAAAGCCGTCGAAAGCAACAAAGGGTGAGCGACAAATTTTAATTTACTACCTAAAGAGAGAGCAGTGTGGAACAGCAAATTAACTACCTAACGAGGTTATTGAAAGCAACTTTTTCTCTTCCTAATACAAATAAACAGTTGGAATTCAATGAGAGTAGAGGGATTGGGTAATCTGTTACTAACAGGATAAATTGAATGAAACAGAAATACACACGAATAACATAACTAACAAACTGGCGAAAATAAATGTCTTCGCAGGAATTTTGAGGTCGGGTCAGTAGAGACATTTATGAAGATGTACAGAGACATGATGACCACGTGTCCTTTGGAGATTCGGAACATAAAAACATGAGTAGAGAAACGTGCATTGTGGTTCAGTGGATATCGACTCGGATCGACTAATCGGGAAAACGAGTTCAAATTCCAGTTGAATTCCTTGCATTCACTTACGCATAAATACCCTTGGAATGGTATTAACCCCTCTTTTCCCTCCAGTTATGGGTTAAATAGTAGGATAGATTGGGTTCTATAGCCTTGGTCGGCAACCAGTCTACCGTAGAAAGCAATGGTAACCTACTGCAGAATTGTCATGTCTCTTTTGAGACATGTTCACCCAAAGGGACTTAACTGACTGAAGAAATTCAAAAAACTCACAGACTGTAAATCAACATGTCACATTAATTATGTCTAAATTAGAAACACAATGCCGTCCAATATATCTGTAGGTATATGAAACGCAATATTTCCCCTTCGTCGATATGAAAACACTAGGGTCAAGTGACGGCCATTTAGTGACGTCACGTCATCGAGTGATGAAAGTATCATCTACTACATGGTGCAGCTTATAAACCAATGTGCAGAAATATACTTTTATACCCGGCTTGGACTTCTCAATTTAGGAAAAAAAACTATGACACACATATTTCCGGTCGACAGTTACATAAATCTATATTGCTCGAATCTGGAATCATATGTCTTCATTCAGAAACACAGAAGAATCTCCGTCAGTCCTAATACTTGATTGGAATTTTTTCAAGTAAGACCATCTCTTTTCGTTCACCTTTTACTCTGCTTATTGCATATGTGTCATAGTTTCTCTGCGGGGAACAAATGTGTATATAATTTTGTGCAAGAGTAAACTGTATATAGTGTCACTGCAAAAAAATATATGTGTCATTCAACTTCTTTTTTCTTAGCTATTCCGTTTCGTCTAATAAATATTTATATTATGGATATTATTATCCCCATAATAGCGGAAATTAAAACGGGTTAATTCATCTACCACATCCATAATCCTGAACTATCAATGGAAATATTTGAAGAAAAAATATTTTTAAATAACGTCCTCTTGATTTTTTTTTTAATCATATCACCCCGAGCAAGGCGGTAACGCCACTGAAGCGCAGGGGGCTAGGTAGGAATGAAAAGATTGGAAAAGAGAAAGACGGAGACCACATCCTAAACAAGGAACAAGGAATGAGCCTCTACACCTGTTCAATAGACATGGGTGAGGTGTGAACCGGGCGATAGTTTAGTCTATCTACTCCAATTGAGAAAGAAAAAAAAATAGTAAAAAAATTGGAAAAGAGAAAGCCGGAGACCACATCCTAAACAAGGAACAAGGGATGATTCTCTTCACCTGTTCAATAGACGTGGGTGGAGTGTGAACTGAGCGATAGTTTATTCTATCTACTCCAACTGAAAAAAAAAGAAAAGAGTGAAAAGATTGGAAAAGTGAAAGCCGGAAACCACATCCTAAACAAGGAACAAGGGATGAGCCTCTTAAATAGACGTTGGTGGAGTGTGAACCGGGCCATTAATCAAATATGGTGAAAATGTAATTTGCTGACTAAATATAAACACAATGTATGATCGAATATACTCTAGTACAGTCGATATTTAAGATTAGATTTTATCCAAAAATAAGGTCGTTGCACTATATAAAGAATTTTTTTTTAAGTTTTAAAAATCAAATATTATCTGTGAGGGTTTAAAATTCATGCATTTTCGATGATCATTACCTACTTGGTACGTCTGCATTCCCATGATAATAATGGTTAATTTTAACGGTACAGCAATTTCATAACTTACCGACAATCCAGACAAAAATGTTGGAAAGGCTATATTTCAGTGACATAAAACACTTGCAAAACAAAGATGAATGCAAATTTGATATTGGAAAAAATCTATTAATCGATATCTATGATAGTGACGAGGGTGGACGTTGTGTAAGTATTTGTTTGTTTGATAGATTCGACTTAGCGTCTGCATTTTGCGGTCTGGATCGACGGGAGTTGCGCTCAGATGTAGATCAAAATTTTAGAACGCTAACGACACCTTGAAATTTATCAGAGGGCCAAAATTAAGGGTAGAAATATATATATTATCACCCCACAATGTCTGGGATCAGTTTATGTATTGATTATAATACAGAATCGATCACCCCACTTTATATTATCAATATCTATATATATTGCCCCTCTCCTTCCCACCCTAATCCAATGGAGACATTCTACAATGACATTGTATCTTTAAGATACAATAAGAATAAAAACATATGATGAATTTACATAGCAAATTCTTACAAATCATCCACCCTTGTCACTTTTATAGATATAGACTAGCAGTTTATCCCGGTTTCACTCGGGTAGTTTAAGGAATAATAAGAATAAAATACATATGATGAATTTACATAGCAAATACTTACGCAATCTCTACCATCATCACTTTTATATACATAGATTAGCCCGGTTTCACCCGGGTAGTTTAAGATACAATAAGAATAAAAAACATGATGAATTTACATAGCAAATACTTACACAATATCCATCCTTTATAGATATTGACTAAACTATCGCCCGGTTTGACACTCCACCCACGTCTATTGAACAGGTGTAGAGGCTCATCCCTTGTTCCCTGTTTAGGGTGTGGTCTCAGGCTTTCTCTTTTCCAACCTTTTCATTCTTTTCTTTTTTCTTTTTTTCAATTGGAGTAGATAGACTAAACTATCGCCCGGTTTGACACTTCAGCTCGTCTATTGAACAGCTGTAGAGTCTCATCCCTTGTTTCCTTATGTAGATATGGTTTCCGGCGTTCTCATATCCAATCTTTTCACTCTTATGTAGCCCCCTGCACATCAGTGGCGTTACCGCCTTGCACAGGGTGATATGATTTTAAAAAAAGTAAGACTAGTAGTTTAGCCTGGTTTCATTCGGGTAGTTTAAGGAATAATAAGAATAAAAACATATGATGCATGTACGTAGAAAATACTTACACAATGTCCACCCTCGTCACTTTCTCGTGTGTATTAGCATTTAGGTGAAATTGAAACATGGCACTCATTTTCCCCAATCCGAACCACTTTCTGTTCCTTTACCGTGACTCTGTAATGATGAGGAATATATCGCTGAACAGCAGTTTGAATGAAACTGACTTTCCAAGAACTAACACGTCTTCATTATCATCTCTAAAAATAACAGTTCCTATTAGTATCACAGAAAAAAAATCTCTCGGGGCTGAGAAATTGCGGGGTTGAAATCCATCCTTCCCGACAACCAGGACCGAGAGATGTGCAGGACAGGACCACAAAACTCATTTTCTTAACTATAACTACTTTGATGCTAACACGACTAAACCACAACGAACTTTTCTGGACTTATATACAAGTAAGCTGTTGTGGGATTTCCCCATTTCCCAGGATAATTGACTCGTCTAGAGTATACATATACTCCTGCATAGAAGCAAGACGTTAGACATCGAGAGATCCGCGAGATAGCGTAAGATCAGAGAGATACCGACAGATACCGCGGTTTCACGTATAATACAGTGTAGTAGTTTATAGTAGCTCTGAGTTCCACTCAGTCAGAACATTAATATACAGCATCCGTCAGCTTCCGACGTGGACATACTAATTCTACTACGGTTTCACTTCAGAGATATTGTATATATCCGTCTTACTAACTGTACTCATGGATTACTAACCTGCGTTCATGTTTGTATTCTTTACGATTAAAATACTTATTTTTCTATCTCAAATTCTGTTTGTTGTTACTTTATTTTGTGCAGTTCCTATTACCGGGACCCACAACAACTTGGCGACGAGGATGAGATGAGTCAAAACAAGACTCGAAAGAACTCACACATAGAACAAAGAAAAAAACATATTGCCACACACAATTTGGCAACACTATAGCAGTAATTCAAAAGTAAATCTGGTTGTATAACAACTTTGGAAGCTAAACATTTTTTGGTTGTTTTGTTTTTTATGGCATATAAACCTCGGCGGGTCATTTATTGCCACCTGAGTTTTATTTATTTATTGCTGGTAATACCTTTTTCTTTCAACAATTTCTTTTTTTCTATATAAGTTTTTGTGTCTAGTAATACCTTTTTCTTTTATCAAGATTCATTGGGATTTGTTTTTATGGGCAGGGTCCTCAAGTCATACCCTGTTATTTAGCCCATAACTAGAAGGAAGGGATGGATTAATACCTTTCTCAAGGTTACCAGTGCTTAAGTGAATGCAGGGTATTCAACTGGAGTCCGAACTCGGCTCACCGATTTCACTTTCCGAGCCGATATCCACTGCACCACAACGCACATCCGTCACTAGGCGCTTACAGTACCTGGTATTCTCAAGCGGTCACCCATCTAAGAACTGACCAGGCTCAACGTTGCTTCGGGGATTGAACCGGTGGTACAACGTGGTACAGCCGTAAACCGGAACGTAAAAATATAGAAAGAAAAATTCGTAAAAAGTTATTTGAAAGTCAATATTTTTTCTTTCTCGAGCAAGCCACAACACTAACGAACATATTTTTGTTGTGGATCTTCGTTGCCAATTAATTGTGCAGTTGTGGGTTAAATAACAGGACAGATTGGGTTTTATAGCCTTGGCTGGCAACCAGTCTACCGCAGAAAGCAACGTTGAGCCTGGTCAGTTCATAGATGGGTGACCGCTTGAGAATACCAGCATCAGTATTCTAACGTATGTCCCTTACTCTAAGCTGTCAATAGAAAGCTCATTCTCGTGTGACCACTCGTTCAAAACAAAGCCCGAATAGTGCAATTAAACAGACATTTCTCCCGATTCTCAAAATATGCATATCTGCTTTGCTTCCTATCCTAACGTAAACAAAAATTATTTATTTAGGAAATTGATTAAATCCAACACTCCAATTTATTTGTTTAAACTTGATCTTAAGTGGATACTCATATTTGAATAGATGGTTTGTTTTTAATCAGAGTGCCTTACGTGGTGGAGCGTTTTAAACACGTCGGATACAATATATGAAAGTAGATTTGCAAATACGTGTGTTTCAGTATTAAAAATTTCCATAGATAACACACGTTGAACATTTTTAATAAGGTACGGATTAAAAATTGCTATGGTACCATTCCACGAAAATAACCATTCCTATGGCTATATAAATCACCTGCATGACTTCTAGAGAGAAGTTCCGCGCAGTAACTGCCATTGTCACTGTCAGCTCTCTGCCTTCGGACGGACAGCATTAACCAAGTCGTGGCTCAGCCGAAGGGTAGAGTCACGACTGCGGAATATAAGACAGATATTTTTGGCCAGGTTATATGCGCCGGAGAACCCACAATAAAAAGGCCTTGTGCTACATTTTGCCCTAGTGGAGGAGTAACTGTATACTGCAGTTCCGCGCAGTAACTTCGATTATCACTGTCAGCTCTCTGCCTTTGGGCGAAGTGCGTTCACCCAGTCGTGGCTCCGCCGAAGGTTAAAGTCACGACTGGTGAATATTAGACCGGGCTATATGACCCCGAGGATCCATATTATAAATTGGGTGGGGTAACTGTATACTACAGTTAATTAACATCAGTTACGAGGAGACACAAGTAGTAACATAGCGAGACATTCGAGACATGATCGCCCAAGCGTGTTTTACGTATGACACTTAACTGACTGATTTATTAACATTTCTACGAATATCTTGTATATTGTTATCAATAATAGACTGTTTTGAGACTACCTTCTTGTTCCGTATTTTACTTCCGCCACAAACAGGTTGTTACAAATTTGCGGCGAAGTTAACATATTTCAAACAAAATTTCTCAATAACTCAAAACGGTAGATTTAAAGAAATTATAAAAAACAAATCATCTAATCAGATATGTGTATACATTAAAGGGGATGTTTTCACGAATAAATTATATATATATATACACTAGCAATATAGCCCGGCGTTGCTGGGGTGTAATGAATGTTTTAAAACTAATCCATGGTCCTGGAGCTCAGACTTTTTGACGTTGGAACCAAAGACTAAAAAGCAATAGTTGTTTCCAATTAAAGCGAAACCGTAGACTGAAAGAAAAATGAACGGATGTAAATAAAATGTTGATATCCTGGTATAGATATCAAATAAGTTTTTCGTCGTAAACTGAATTTTGAAGGTTAAATAGGTCCTCTGAGTAAATGGTATCATGGCTGAGACTAAGAACTACAATTATACCTACTTAGAGCCAAAACTGAAGCAAAACCTAAAATAAAAGGGCTGAGGAAATACAGATATACAGGTAGATAAACAGACACACACACACACAATCATCTTGCCTTATATATATACTATCGATTTTCTGTACTATTGTAAGAACTGCAACCTTGAAACTTCTAAATATCGTTTCTTATGTCTTTGTCTATGAGTGTATCAAATTTGATTAAAATCGGACCATTCCTTCTATAACCCGATTATTTCGATTATCGATTTTCGATATTTATCGGGGGTACCTCGACACAAAACCTAGCTAAGAACACTCGCAGACGCTTATAGTACAACTGCGTAAATTTTCAAGGAAATCGGTTCAGCCGTTTCGGAGTCTATAGGTAACGACACACAGACAGACAGACACACACACAGAGAGACAAAGTTCCATTTATAAATAAGAATATATATATATATATATATATATATATATATATACTTTTAAATATAAGAGATAATGAATGTCAATTATGTTGAATCATGAGCCGTTCGAAACATCGTATTATGGCTTTAATTTCAGTTGAAAATAAAAACAATAATTCTCCAACAATTGGGTAAATTTTTATTACGTTAGTTCTAAGCTTTTGGCCATCTTCAGAGAGGTTACAAGGACGTTAACACAAAAACATCCACCATCAGAGAGGATTTTATCTTGTGTTGACATAAAACTCCGCTAAGCAACGGCAACAGTTACCAAAAATAGCAAACGTATTTCGCAAATTTTTAATGCGTTTCTATGACATCACACCGCGTGAGAGCTAGAAATGATAAGAGAACCATAGATTTAAATGCAATGTAATGTGTTATGATCAGATTTAAATGTGATTTTATTAAGTGTAGGTTGTTTGGATTTAATTTTGATGGCCTCCAAATCTGAAGGTTCTTTTTACTGTATGTATGAGTGAAGATTATTGCATTGTTGACTACAATCTGTCTGATATTACCAACATGGTGATGTTTTTCCGAGAAATGTTGCTTAATTGTACTCTGATCAGAAAAGTGATAAATAAGTCTACAGGAGAAAGTATATATATATATATATATATAGAGAGAGAGAGAGAGAAAGAGAAAGAGAGAGAGACATTTATATATATATATATATATATAATAACTAATGAGCCAGACGAGACGAGCTTACCAAGGTATCACCTAAACGCATCGTCAGGCTTTTTTAAAAGATTTTGGACACGAGTATAATTATAATCTCGTATGTACATATATATATATATATATATATATATATATATATATATATATATATATATATTTATATATATATGAGGTTCTATCTCACGCAGGTTTACCCACCATGTTCACACGCCTCTAACACCACAGATTTCGCTGGTTAGGCCATGTCCACTGCATGCCAGACGGTCGCATTCAGAAAGACCTCCTGTATGAAGAGCTGACCTCTGGAAGAAGACCTATTGGGCGGCCACATCTGTGGTATCGTGTCATCCTAAGACGCGATATGAAAGTTGTGGATATCAACACGGATTTATGGGAAAGCGTAGCAGTCAGCCGGACCAAATGGAGAGGATCTCTGGCCCAACAACTCAAATCAAGGAAGGAGCAACTAACATAAGTCGGCATGGAAATGCGGGTTCGCAGAACGCAAAATGACAGATACGACGGTCCAGAAACGAAACGTAAGTACATTCGCCGATGCTCCAGCCTAGCAGACAACTAGGATGTTACCCGTGCTCAACCCTGACCAACGGAGACCTACTACTATAAATCTAGATGAATAGAACCAACAGTTTTACAATTAAGATTCTTCGGCATTTAAATTATTTTCACAAAAATGAGCTAAATGCCTGATGACGGGGCAAAATTCTCGAAACAGAAATATTCGTGTCTCAATGCAAACTGTATAAATTCTAATTAAAAACCAATTTAATTATATATATATATATATATATATATATATATATATATATATATATATAAGCGTAGTTGATAAAAATCGGTATAGTATTATATATATATATATATATATATATATATATATATATATATAACCAAATGGATGAAAATATGTACAGTATATATATAAACATATATATCCTATAAAATATTTTAGATTATTACAATGGGTAGTACATATTTATAATACCTAAAAAAACGAATAAAAATAACAGTCGCTCCCTTAAAAGTGAAAATTTAAGAAAGAATACATCAGTTTGTCGAACACACACACATATTCATAAATAAGCATATATATACGCAACATTGTTATCTTTATTCGTGTTTTTGGTTTTTATGAAACTCATTTGTGTAAAATCCTTTGTAAAATAAAGACGGAAGCTGATGATGGTTCACCTTAAATAGACCCACACTTCCGATTTACCATGAAATAACGTGCTTGCCTTAATTTTTCTTATATTTGCTCTATATATATTTATATACATATATATCTAGAGCTCTCATAGAGAGTTATCCTACCACTGTAAGTACAGGATACTCCTTCTATAGCCATATATATATATATATATATATATATATATATATATATACACTAATTTATTATTAAACTAATTTATTATTATTAATTTGTTATTACAAACATTTATTTTCTGTGTATAAAATATGTAAGAATTGACAGAATTTCTGTACATCGGATCCCTTTGAGTCATTATCAAAAGGGGATTTTCATTTTCATAATTAACTGAATCTGTAGTTTACTAGTGTATGTATCTAGAGATACAGAAATGTCTTCTTAGTATAAATATAAAATAAATATCATCTTCGACAACGAATGCGCTTGGATATGCATAACATTTGGATAATTTTACACTAATTTTTAAGCTTATTTATACGAACCCAAGAAAAATGTATTATCATGTTTAATCACTTTATCTTTGCATTTGTCTTTAATGAAAAGAGGAACTGCTGCCCATATACACAAATTTATATATATATATATATATATATATATATATATATATATATATATATATACGGTGTTCCATTAAGACAGATCAAAGTTCTTCTTCTTCTATGTGCCTTGTCATTTAAGGACGCAGGCGATCATAGCATTCCACGTCTTCCTATCCCTGGTGGCTCTTAGCGCACTTTCTCCTGTTACACCACCCAAACCCGGCTCTACCATCCACTAGCCCAAGTCCATAAATCTAGAATATAAATGCATAGAAAGTAGCATGGCTACAAAACGAGGGACCAGTATATATATTGATTATAATATAGAATTAATCCCCCATTTTATAACCACTTTAAATTTCTTATAAACAGTTGATATATATCTTCTTCTATGTGCCCTGTCCCTTCAGGACGTAGGCGATCATGGCTTTCCACGTCTTCCTATCCCTGGTGGCTCTTAGCGCGCTTTCTCCTGTTACATCACCCAAACCCGGCTCTACCATCCACTAGCTCAAACCCATAAATCTAGAACATAAATGCACAGAAACGAGCATGGCCACAAAATGAGGGCTCATTTTATATATTGAATATAATATAAAATTGTTCCCCCATATAATATCCACATAATAATTTCTCATAAACAGTTGGCATATATGTTCTTCTTCTATGTGCCTTGTCCCTTCAGGACGTAGGCGATCAATGGCCTTCCACGTCTTCCTATCCCTGGTGGCTCTTAGCGCGCTTTCTCCTGTTACACCACACAACCCCTGTACGGGCATCCACCTGCGCAGGCCAGTCAAGTACGTTACACTCTGTTTTCCCCTGTCTATCCTTCCCTCTATCTGGCCTGTTAGTATCAGGTTCTTCAAGCCCTCCTTACTCATTGAAATTCCCCCAAAATTGTGTTTCTTTCTAATGCTCAGTATTAATTTCTTTTTTGTTTCCATCTTTTCCAAAACGTCATCATTGCTTACAATCTCGATCCATGATACCCGCAGAGCAGTAAATAAAACAGTGTTATTAGTGACATTTTCTTGATTTCACTATTGGATTATGTTATTTGCGTCATGGCAATCATGGTCTGAATTGAAATCTATGGATATCGAAAGTTTATAGTTCCAACAGGATAACGCCACATGTCACACAGCCAATTCAACAATGGCTTTATTGAATGAGAATTTTCCAGGTCAGATCGTCTCTTGTAACAGTGATGTCAGTTGGCCACCAAGTCGAGCGACTTTACGCCTTTAGATTTTTTTTCCTTTGGAGACATTTGCAAAGTAAATGTCTATGACAACATACCAACAACATTTCAACAGCTGAAGAATAAGATAATAAGGCATCGTGTGCCCCTGCTTAGTAGTCCTTTACAAAATCCAACGGAAAATCTGTAATGTGATCGATCCAGACTTAGCAACTCCAATACAGTCACTTTCTCACCGGCACAAATGGCTTTCACAATTGGATCATGTTATTTGCGTCATGGCAATCAGGGCCTGAATTGAAAGCTATTGATGTGGAAAGTTTGTGGTTCCAACAGGATGACGCCACATGCCACATGCCACAAAATCAAGACAACAATGGCTTTATTGAATGAGAATTTTCCAGGTCAGATCGTCTCTTGTAACAGTGATGTCACCAAGATTGAGTGACGTTTCGCCTTTAGATTTTTTTCCTTTGGAGACATTTGCAATGTAAATGTCTATGACAACATACCAACAACATTTCAACAGCTGAAGAATGAGATAAGAAGGCATCGGTTACCCCTGCTATCCCCTTAGGGGTCCTTGACAAAATCCAACGGAGAATCTGGAATACAGCTCGGATACACTCACATTCCCAGCGGCACAATTTGGATTTCACTATTAAATCACGTTATTTGCGTCATGGCAATCCTGGTCTGAATTGAAATCTATGGATGTTGGAAGTTTGTGGTTCCAAGAGGATGACGCCACATGCCACACAGACAATGCCGGAATTATTATTGAATAAGAAATTTCCGTTTCAGATCGTCTTTTGAAACATTGATGTCAGTTGGCCACCAAGATCGAGTGACGTTACTGCCTTTAGATTTCTTCCTCTGGGGGCATTTGCAAAGTAAAGGTCTATGACAACATACCAACAACATTTCACAGCTGAAGAATGAGATAAGAAGGCATCGGTTACCCCTGCTGTTCTTGACAAAATCCAACGGAGAATCTGTAATGTGATCGATCCCGATTTGGCAGCTCGGCTGCAGTCAATTTCTCACCGGTGCAATATGGCTTCTCTGTATCTCTTCTACAAGTACTTTTAAAGGCTTTTTCTCCGATGAACATAACTAACTGGTTCCCCCTATGCATGATTTTGCTAGAGCCACAAGATTAGCAACTAGGTCCCACCCTTTTACTGTGAAACCAATAAATTGTAAACTCAAATTCTACCCCATTATCTTCTTTTCTTGCACTCCCCGCATATGGAATTGCCTTCCGGTTACTTACCTCCCCGACAGCTACAATCTCCAGGAGTTTAAGTGTAAAGACAATAGTTAATTCCTATCTTGCTAACTTGCATCCTGTCTCTGATGCTCCTTTCTCCGTCCACTCCACTCTCAGTATCTTAACTCTTCTCTTACCCACTTCCTGACACGCCCTGTAACCTGTCACTCTTACTCATAACTTTCCTCTAAATGTAACCTCCTGCCCACCAGGGGCAGCAAACTACTTTGCTTGGGGCGATATGATTATAAAAAATAAAATTATTGGTGAGATCGTGGCACAACTACGTATGTTATATATCGCCGTACGACGACAAAACAACAAACACGCATATATAAAAATATAAGGTTATATTTTTATTAATGACGACGAACCGTGTGGAATAGAGAACAGGAGAGTGAGAGCGCACATAGAATGGGTTGACGGGAGTGTAGTTTTTGCCTGTGGTGTCCCTCTGCTTCCACTGGTCGTTCTCTGCTGGCGAATCCGTGTGTCGAGGTCTTTATATAGTCTTCTAGAACCGGGACTTTCCTTCCGGTCCTGCCTCGCTCACGCAACGCCCACGTAATTCCCAGAGACACTTGTTCTGTTTGCATTTCACAAACACCCGCCCTGCCGCTCGCCGACCCCTCCACCGACGGGAAACACCATCGCTTGCATCACTTCCTCGGGTGGGGCCAGATTGTTATATTACACTCAGAGACGTCATCAAAAATTTTAAACATGGAGTTGAGGTATGCTGCCGATGTCTTGGTGGGCATTTGAGCGATATTATTTTTCGCACATAATTGTCTTGTCACAAACAACATGGTCTACTGGTACAATCAATAAAGTCTCACCAAAAACACTGTTTTAATTACTGCTAACTTCGGTCTGTCACGCTATATATCCAATTATGCATTCCAGAAATTGAGGGACACCAAAATTTCACAGGAAACAAAAAGAGTACTGCATTGTTGTGTGATGTCTGTGCTTCCATATGGCAGCGAATGCTGGACAATTTCACCAAAGATAAATACCAGAATTGATGCAACAGAAATGTTGTTCTACAGAAGGATTCTGAGGATACCATTTACAGAACATATAAGGAACGACAAGGTTTTGGAGAGGATGAAAACGAAAACTAAACTCATACTTAACACCAGAAAAAGACAGTTGAAGTTCCTGGGGTATGTAATGAGGAAGAAGGGCTTGTAGAATCTGATACTCACAGGACAAATAGAGGGAAATAAAGACTTAAGAAAACAACGCGTAGCATACTTGATGAGCTTGAGTAAATGGATGGCAGAGAGGAGTTAGGAGGGGTAACAAGAGATAGTGTGTTAAGAGCTACTAGGGATTGGAAGACGTGGAAGGGCATAATCGCTTACTTCCTGAAGGGACATGGCACATAAAAGAAGAAGAATATATGCTAAGGTGTGCGTGCGTATAAGTTGTTATGCAGAAACATATGTGTACGCGTTTCATGGGCCCCTCTGTAATCGCTGCAGGAATCTCCGACGTAAAGACATTAATGGGCGATCGTACGTCATCCGTTGCACCTTTATCAAAATATTTCCATCCACCGGTTCAAATGAGCGGAAACGTTTTCGGCAAAGCGATTGTGATTAACTGGGCAGTCCGAGACTTTTCCGAAAATAAGCACTGGCATTTGGTCGGGGAGTAAAATAGATCACGTGACTAGCCAGCCATTCTTTGGCCTGCACCGGACAACCAAACCTGGCACACCCGGGTGAAAGAGGTGAGAATGGAGGCGTAAGCGGGTTGCTTTTACCCAGCCCTTGTTCACGCCCACACTCTTCACTACAGTCGCTCATAACTCTTCATTCACATCCCGGCCCCAGTCACTCGATGCCTCCGCTCGTCCATCACCACACCAAGTCTGGTTGCTAGGTCACTCATCAAATGGCTATCATTCGTCGACCACCGTATATATCTTTGTCCCGTTTCTTCAACGGACTATTTTTTCCTTTCTATTTTTCTTTCCATGCTTCAACTCTTTCTTTTTAATTCCTACTCGGTATTCGCGATGATATTTTTAGTCTGGCACAAGGCCATATATTTACGCGAGTGAAACCTTGACACCCTACTAATATTTTACAATAATTCATCATTATGTGAGACTCTTCAATATTTTTAGTAGATTTAATTAGACACAAGCTGATAATTAACCTTGTACGAGGTCAATGTTTTAAACCACAGTGAGTATTAAGATACAAGAATCAAACAAGTGTGTTGGCAGTTTTTTAGTATAGGACTAAAAATATGACACCGAAATCCGAAGTTAGAGTGAAATACAGTCTTATACCTTTTAAACGCTAAACAAATAAAGCGGGAAATTATCATCTATCTAAAATTATTTATAAATGGAACTTTGTCTCTGTGTGTGTGTGTGTGTGTGTGTGTGTGTGTGTGAGTGAGTGTGTGTCCGTTACCTATAGACTCCGAAACGGCCGATCTGATTTTCTTGAAAATTTACACAGTTGTACTATAAGCGTCTGCAAGTGTTCTTAGCTAGGTTTTATGTCGAGGTACCCCCGATAAATATCGAAAATCGATAATCGAAAAAATCGGGTTATAGAAGGAGTGGTCCGATTTTAATCAAATTTGATACACTCATAGACAAAGACATAAGAAACGATATTCAGAAGTTTCACGGTTGCAGTTCTTACAAAAGTGCAGAAAACCGATTATATATATATATATATATATATATATATATATAAAAGGCAAGATGTTTCTGTGTGTGTCTGTTTATCTGCCTGTATGTCTGCATTTTTTTCAACCCTTTTATTTTCGTTTTTGCTTCGGGTTTGGCTCTAAGTAGGTATAATTGGAGTTCTTAGTCTCGGCCATGATACCGTTTATTCAAAATTCAGTTTGCTACGAACAAAACTTATTTGATATCGATACCAGTAAATCAAAATTTGACTTACATCCATTCATTTTTCTTTCAGTCTACGGTTTTGCTTTAACTGGAAACAGCTATTGCTTTTTAGTCTTTCGTCCAAAGCGTCTGAGCTCCAGGACCATGGATTAGTTTTAAAGCTTTCATTACACCCGAGCAACGCCGGGCTATACTGCTAGTTATAAATAAAGACATGCATGCTTAATGCTTATATTGCTTAGCATTTAAAAGTATAGTAAACCATGGAGTTCCATAATCCCTAACGCCGATGATGGTACACGGAATATGAAATAAAAAATGTGTAGGCCACGTGCATCAGGTGGGCTTATTAGCGATCTAACCCTGTCGAAGAAGGCAGCTACACTTCCTGGCTTTTTACGAGAAAGGGATACTTCAATGGATAAGCGTTGTAGTGTAATGGATATCGACTCGTAACAAGAGATCGGGGTACAGAGTTCGAATTCCAATTGAATTTCTTGCATTCACTTAAGCACAAATACCTTTGGAAAAGTTATTAATCCGTCTCTTCCCACCAGTTATAGGTTAAATCATAGGAAAAATTGGGTTCTATAACCTTTGATGGCAACCAGTCTATCGTAGAAAGCACTGTGGGATAATCTTCTGCCCAGTCAGTCATGTCTCTTTGGAGACATGGTCGCCCAAGCGAGTATCACTTATGGCACTTAACTGATTGTAATGACAAATGTATCTTCCTGACTACTGATCATACATGTCAAATAGATAGAAAGAATAAATAAGAATAAAGAATAAAAAGAATAAAAGAATAAACACGTGATCAATCAAGGAAAATCACCTGATGTTGCCAAAAGCAAATCAATAGATGATCTTGTCCAACTCGCTCCTACGAGGAATGAACTCTTCCTTTTGCTAGATATAAATTACCTTCGTGACTTCTAAAAAGCAGTCAACAGGAGTAGTCAACTACAGTAGTTAACGAGAGCAGTTAACGACAGCTACTAGTCAGGCAGCGTAATAATATCTTCGGACTTATTTATTTCTGTATTACTTGTTATTAACATTTCTTTTGAATATCTTGATTTCTTGTCATACTAATACACTGTTTTGAGCCTACATTCTTGTTACGTGTCTATAAAAGATACACAAAAATCCATTCTATTGCCCTCATATTTGTTATTGTTATTACAACGTTTCGGTAGTTGCATTTCCCGGTCTTCATCTAGTGCTTTTCAATCCGGGTAAACTACAGAGAATTTCAAAGCGAACACTTTCTTTAATATACTGGAGTATATTTTCCTTGTTTCGCTGTATCTACGGAAGTGAACTCGTCTATTTAATATTGCTCTCGTCCTGAGGGATAAATAGATAGATTAGATTGAGTCATAAGTAGTTTCTATTTAGGGAATTAATTGTAATGACAAATGTATCTTGTTAAGTACTGATCCTAATTATCAGTTAAATAAATAGATAAGATAGAGTCATAAAGAATTTCTATTTTGGGGAATTAATTAAATGATTGGTTAAATCAAAGGACACATTATGTTCTATAGCCCTGGATGGCTACTAGTCTACCGTAGAAAGCAATGGTAAACTAATGTGAGATAAACTTCTGTCCAGTCAATCATGTCTCTTTCGAGACATGATCGCCAAAAACGTGTATCACGGAGAGCACTTAACTGACTTAATATAAAATTTGGAAACATGATTAGGGCTTTTACTGATCATAAAGTGGGAGACCAGTTTTCTACTGCTATGAAGTAATAAACTGATCCCCCACTAATTACTACTTAATAATGTAATACATCTCTTCCCCTCCAGGTATGAGTCAAATAACAAGGCAGATTGGATTCTATAGCCTTGGCTGGGAACGAGTCTACCGCGGAAATTAATGGCAACCTACTGTGGGATAATCTTCTGTACAGTCAGCCATGTTTCTTTCGAGACATGATTGCCAAAAACGTGTATCACGTATGGCACTTAACTGACTGACTGATTATAAAATTTGGAAACATGATTAGGGCTTCTACTGGGCATAAAGTGGGGGATACGTTTTCTACTGCTATGAAGTAATAAACTGATCCCCCATTAATTACTACTTAATAACGTAATACATCTCTTCCCCTCTAGATATGAGTCAAATAACAAGGCAGATTGGGTTCTATATCTTTGGCTGACAACCAGTCTACCACGGAAAGTAATGGCAACCTACTGTGGGCTAATCTTCTGTACAGTCAGTCATGTTTCTTTTTAGACATGATTGCCAAAAACGTGTATCACGTATGGCACTTAACTGACTGACTGATTATAAAATTTGGAAACATGATTAGGGCTTCTACTGGGCATAAAGTGGGGGATAAGTTTTCTACTGCTATGAAGTAATAAACTGATCCCCCACTAATTACTACTTAATAATGTAATACATCTCTTCCCCTCTAGGTGTGTTGTGGTGGATATAATGTAATATATCACTTCCGCTTTAGGTGTGTTGTGGTGGATATACGATCAAAATACTGACCAAGCGTGCTTAATACTAAATGAAGAAGAGAAAAAAGTTGACCATGCAAGAGAAAACCTCATTAGTAAATAGGAGAATCAGGCTGCGTGAACGATAACTATTTTACGTGTAAGAGTGAAAGATTTAGCAAGAAGCAAATTGATGTTAGATATGTACATTTGTTTTTTATTTTAATAAGTCAATTAAATATTCTGAATTTTTTCTCCCAATCTGTATGATAATTTTTATTCATGCAAATATCTGCGAAATCTAAAAATGCACTCGAGGTCTTCTGGTGCTTAATCATTCCCCTCATCTCCGCCTCGCCTTCCACTCTACTCGACATCTGATCAGGGAGCTTTCACTCGGATATATGTACCCTGAAAATCCTAAACACATTTTCTTGCTTTTAAATAAAATATTGCGACTTATAAACCGCGGCATATTGATGAATTAAGAGCTAAATTAAAAGTGATCGACGTCAGAGAAATTGAACAACAATATTTTTTGTATATTGTTTTTAGCTTTATTCCTGTTGTTTTTGAATCGATCAAATTGCTTAAGGGATTTAAAACTTAACGGATGAAAATAAGTGAAGACAAGAAAAGAGAGAAACAAATATTAAGATTGAATATATATATATATATTTAGGATGTGCGTTGTGGCGCAGTGCATATAGGCTCAGAACGATAAATCGGGGAGCCGAGTTCGAATTCCAGTTGAATTCCTTGCTTTCACTTATGCGTAAATACCCTTGGGAAAGGTATTAATCCGTCTCTTCCCTCCAGTTATGGGTTAAATAACAGGACAGATTGGGTTCTATAGCTTTGGTCGGCAACCAGTCTACCGTAGAAAGCAATGGCAACCTACTGCGGGATAACCTTCTGCCCAGTCAGTCATGTCTCTTTCGAGACATGATCGTCCAAGCGTGGATCACGTATGGCACTTAACTGACTGGTATATATTTATGTATAACTTAAATTTAGTGTATCGAGGCAGCAGATAATTTTCTAAAGACATATATAATAATATATATAACAAACAATGATAATTTATTGTTTAATAATGAACTGTTCTAAACATCGAGTATTTGCTTTAATTTCAGGTGAATTTTTGCCTTTATTTTCACTTGAAATTAAAACCAAAATACGATACATTCATTGCCTGTTATATTTTATAATATATGTCCAAAATTTATAAATATATATATATATAAATCTGAGTGAATAATGGACGATGAAAAACTTAAAGCGTTCAATATATTAATTTAAAACAGTGCTCGATATATATTCCCTAACCACCCCAGTGCTCGATATATATTCCCTACCCATCCCGGGCAATTTGCAAGACGTATTCCCTTATCGCTAACCATATATATATGAAATCCAAAAAGGATCAGGAAAAGGTAAATATTAAAATTGATCAAGGTGGAGGGTTTGATATAAATAGTATTAGCTATTTACAGACCCAAATATATATAGTATATCAAAAAATTCCGAAATTTACATTCGTGGAATTGCCATTTCAGTGATAAAATTCTTACTTTATCAGCAACGATCGTTGCTGATGAAACGAGAATTTTCTCACTGAAATTGCGATTCAACGAATGTAAATTTCGGAATTTTTTGTCTGACTCTCTCTCTCTCTCTCTCTATATATATATATATATATATATATATATATATTTATATATTTATATATATATATATATATATATATATATATCTGTCTATCTCAGTGTATTCATTTTAATTAATATTTTTTCTGTTCACATCTATCTATATATATCCGTTTACAATCCTGGCCCTCTATATAGAACCTTTATTAATATGTATCACATTTTCACTTTATATATATATATATATATATATATATATATATATATATATATGGCTCTTTGTATCATTCTAAATCATCACTCTCTTTCTCTACTTTTCTCAGAAATGGCCATTCAACGAATATAAATTTCGGAATTTTTTGTCATAATATATATATATATATATATATATATATATATATATATATATTCAGTAGAAGTCCTCATGTCCGACTTTAATGTTGCCATTAAGATGTTGTATGAATAAGCTACATTCAAATATTTTCTTTTATGATAACTGTCAGTAACTTGAAAATTCTCAACCCATAATGTCTCACACAGAGGAAATATCAAATGAAAAAAAAAAAAAAAGGAAAAAATTATTTCACATTACGTTAGACATTTGAGATTATTAAAAAACTGGCCGAAGCTTCTATGTTTTTCTTATAATCATATCACTCCAAGCAAGGCATTTTATTGCCACTGATTTGCAGGGGGTTACATAGGAGGAAAGTTTAGCTGTCGGGAAAGCAAGGAAGGAAATTCCACAGGGGGAAGTGCGAAAAAAGATACTGAGAGAGTAGAATTTGCGTTTACAATTTATTGGCTTCACAGTAAAAGGGTGGGACCTATTTGTAAATATATAATATAGAATAATTATGCAATTGACAGTAACATTTTTATTACCTGACAAGAAAATCAAACTAAAAAGCTGCCACATATGGTAGCGTAAAAAAATTGAAAAAAAAAAAAGACTAATTATAAATTACAAGAACACAGAATGAATAATTGTTAAGAAAAAGGTGAACTCAAAATGCCAATTGCAAGTCTGGAATACTTAAATCAAGGAAGTAAATAAATTTAAATATCTGGAAAATCTTATAACACTACGAATAGTATGAATTACATCATTATTTTTTACAAAAACTAGTGTGGCTTATTAATTATGGCCGGTAGTGTACATAGAATCCTTTACCTGAAAAATAAAATCGATCCTCGATAATGTATAAAGTATAGCTGAAAGCGCTCGGAAAAACAAAACATTCGGCTAACATTTATAAAACTTATGATGTGAACAGATAAAAATCAAGAGATAACGAACAATTTTATAAAAATTATTAACCATAATACCTTGTCTGTCATTTAAATGAAAGCGGTATAAACAAGATTGCTGCACAAATATTTATAGCCACAAGATTAGCAACTAGGTCACACCCTTTTATTGTGAAACCAATGAATTGTAAACGCAAATTCTACACCAGCAGCTTCATTTCTCGCACTTCCCGTCTGTGGAATTCCCTTCCGTTTACTTGCTTTCTCGACAGTTACAATTTCCAAAAATTTAAATGGAAAGTCAATGGTCATCTCCTTTTTCACAAACCTGTATCCTCTCTCTCTCTCATGCTCTTTTCACCGTTCACTCCACTCTCATCAGTATTCTAAGCCTTTTCTTACCCACTTCCTGACACCACCTATAACCCGTCACTCTTTCTCATAACTTTCCTCCTATGTAACTCCCTTGCTTGGGGCTATATGATTATAAATTTTAAAAAAAACTAGAACAGCGAAATTAAGAGAAATGAGAATAAAATGACAGTTGGAAATAAAAATTATTGAGAATTTTTGGCGATACCGACCGAACAAAGCGAGGGACCGGATATTTGCATTCTCACGACCAAAAAGCAAACGACCAAAACTCGTCGGTGCGCAGCCGGCTTCGCGCAGATGTTCCGGTCAAAACTAAAAAAATAATTAAGTATTAAATTTCAAGTTCGCGAGCCTACGCGAATGTTATTTATCGGCCAATGGAAGCCCAGAATCAAATACAAGTGTGAATTCTCAAATGATCTGCTGCGATCCAAAAAGTCGAAATAAAAAGCCAACAGAGGAAGCATTGCCAGAGAGACAGATCCAGACAGACACACACGGACAGACTGGAGAGAGATGAGAGTAATTAGTATCCCACTTGACCAAGTCAAGCGACTTATTATGCTCGCCTCCCTGACCTCTCTTTTCCTTCTTCGCTGTCTCAAAACTACTTACTGACCAAAGAAGCAGATACATCAGACATTCTTTAGTAACAAGGCTCTCACATACCTAAGCATTAATTCTCTTTTCAGCAGTTTATTGCCATGAACATTTAAACGTCCGTTGGACCCATATTTAAAGGATTACTTTAATTGTAAAAACCTTAATTGATATGTGTATATATAAAATGTTATTTCTCAACTCAATTTGCTTTCTTGATTTATAATCTTTTTATGACTTATAGTGGGCTATCTACAACGAGGCCAAATTCTATTAATCTCTCAACAACATACTACTACTTTTCACTAGAACGCAACCCCCACTATAAATTAAGCATTACAATTTAATATTTATTTTCTTGAGACAGTTACTTTTTCATGTATTCAGGTAAGTTTATGTATATTGAAAAGTGTATTTATCTCTTTCCCCTACTAGGAAGTGAATGCGACAGAAGGTCAAGATTTAACGTGAGTAGCCCGAACGCGTACGATAGTTAAAATACACACGCTTCATTATATACGAACCTGTCGTCAAAACCGAACTAAGGTAAGGTTCCAATATATGGATTTCTACTGTTTAGAAATGTAGTCATTTCACTTGAACTATTCTGAGAGAAGCCGAGGACGCGCATTGTTTTGCTTTCAGGGCGACTATCTTGATCCATACTAATGGGGGTTGGTAGTAGCGGTTGTTTGTGGTGGTTAACAGACAACAGCTTCGTTATAGAAGCAATAAAACGAGCCATTTCTTACGTCAGTCCACCACAGATTGGAGGTCCCTTTCAAGTTCAGCAGCGAGGTTCGCCTAGTCAGCGAGAGTAAATAGTTGAGTCGTTAGAGTAGATTTTCTCATTTTCGTTATTTTTATATTCTTTTATATTCTTTCTCTTGTTTGATGCGCTGTTTCAGGACGTAGGCGATCATGGCCATCCACAACTCCCTTTCCCTTGTAGCTTTTAACACCCCTTAGTACAGAAAAAAAAAACGTTAACGCTTCTTATTAGCGTTGGGTTAATATTTTTGTCTTGTGTACATTGGTGTGTGTTTACACGTGTGCGTGGATGAATTTGCCTAATATTCTGGTATTTTCAATGTTACAGACAGAAATTTAAAGTTTTATTTTGTTTTTTTGTTTTTATTAAAGTTTTCTACAGTTTTCTCTAGTTTGGAAAATTTATGTGTTTCTTTTCTTTTATTCTTATTCAAAAATATTTCTTTAAAACGAATTAGAAAAAAGCAAAGTAAATATTTGACTATATGACTTCATTTAATATAAAGTATTTCAGGTTTCTTCTTATGTCATTAGATGTTTGTTTCTACCTTCTTTGTGGCTATCTTTTATATTCGGGTATGAATTACGGAGCATTAGATGGTATTGACATATATTCTTTTGTTGCTGATATTTATATATAGTCGTCCGCATACAAGCCTGTTTCGCAGCTCATCAGTGTGGCTAGACACATCCACTTGCTTCTGGCCGGGATCGATTTGGTAGTCGGAGTCGCTACTCTCTAAGCCATAGGCGCATGTAGTCAGAGAAGGAAAATTTTAACGTGTTGTACAAAAGCAGTGTATAGAGACGCCCGTCACCGAAAGAACACAATTCATTTCTGACGAGTCACGCATAGAGCAGAAGTGGAAACTGTTTATAAAATTTTCTTTTCCAGAGAGCTCAATATATATATATATATATATCTTTAAAAAGAACCTTTCGGCCAACTCTTATCAAGGGTTCACGTTGGCGCTCTCAGACCTATAAGAACAACACAATCTGTTCTGGATTCTGCTATTGGCCGACATTTTTTGGACAATCAAGTGTGTGCCTCGGCATATGAGGACAGCTGGTTTACTGTCTTGCACAGCGCTCGGTCTACATATCATCTACGTATTTTGGAAGCAATTTGCTTGAAAATTCAACAGCCGAGCCTGTGCAGACAGAAAGAGCGGTTTTTACGCTCCTTACAATTGCTGGTGAGTCTGTGAATGTAACATTTTTTCACTTTTAAACACTCTTGTAGAATTACATGTGTACACCCCGTTACATTTTATGTGTTTTTTTTTTAATAAATTTATTTTTAAACGAGTTCCATCATCTCCCAGCATTGTAAGTAATTTATTTTGCCTTGTCCTTTTCCTTAATTCCCTTAAAATTAAAGCCAACGTAAACCCTTGATAAGAGTTGGCCGAAAGGTTCCTAGGGTTTAAATAATATGACGTCTGTTCTTTTTAAAGCCATTAGTAATTTCTAATTAGTAATCGTTATATATATATATATATATATATATATATATATATATATATATATATATATATATAAGTGTGTGTTTGTGTGTGTGTGTGTTTTTACGCAGCATATCCTCATTTAAAAATGCTTGGTTAAATAATTTACACATTTTATGTATGATTATTTCCATTTTAATCCTGTCGTATTTACGGATGTTATGCATGTTATAGACATTCCTGCTGAGTTGGTTCTTTCACCTAAACATCCAAGACTTGTTGAATAGCTTTCGTCGCTAAAATAAATAGGCAAAGAGAAAAGAAAATATACAGAGACACAAGAGGGACAGTTTGGACACTGATTTTATTTATTGATTCCAGCGACCTCTTATTGGGGAAATTCCTTTCCGAACAGTCGGCATGCCTTTACCAGTCAACAGAGAAACAGTTGGAGTTTATTTTTGGTTCCAGGAAGCCAGTCTTTTCGCACATGCGTAAATTGTCTTTACAGTCAGAGGACTCCTGGGAGATTTTTATGTTTATTTTATTTTGTATTTTTATTTTATTTCGTAGTTTTTATTTTATTTTCTATTTTTATTTTGTTTAGTGTTTTTTATTTTATTTCATATTTTTATTCAATCCCTACATATTCACAAAAAAAGTTTCTTTGTATAATTATTAAAATCAGTAAGAAAAACGCCGTAGCTGTTTTCATTCTTTTTATTTTCCCAAGTACTTTCACTCTTATCTGAGATCATCTTCAAGGGGTTGATTGCTAAGACAAAATTAATTTACTAGTCGGTTCCGAACTTCTTGTTGTTTACTGTTTCGAAATTTGTGCGTAAATGTTGGACTCGAGACGGATTTTAAAATTTTATGTGAAAGGAATGTAATTCCACTTTACTTTTTCAATATATTTTTTATAAATTTGCAATTTACGTTTTAAACTATTTTGTTGTAAATGTAATTCTTTAAAAAAAATGATAACTTTGAATTATTTTTAAAAAACTTGCATCTATAGGAATTTTAGAACATTTTCGCTGTATTCTTAATTGATTGTATCGGCCGTAATTTTTAATATAAAAGATCTCGACAGCTTGAAGAGTCTTGTTATTTTTATTGTGGAGTATACACGTATTGTCGGTTATAGCAACTTTATAATATTTTTGTCCGTGTTAATGTTATTAATTACGGTAGCTTTGTATATTATGTTAATGACTAAACATTTGTTATTTAATAGAATATTTTCCTTTTACAATTAAATTTCATGGTATTACTCTGCTGATTGTTATTGCTATTATTGCTGATATTTTTTTATATTTTTTAAATTTTTTTCTTGTGTTTTATTATTATTATTCCTACTATTTTTAAAGCTATAATTAAAAAAAAAACGATTGTATTTCATTTTTAATTTTTTTAACACTGCTGTTTTTGGTGATGTTTTTCAATTAGTTTGATGAATATTTTGCCTGTTTTTAAATAATTATAGAGTGGATTATATTTCGTTTCCTGTTGTTGTTTGCATTGTTTTTCTTTTCAGATTTTAGTTGGATTGAATATTCCGCTTTTTCTCATGCTGAGTAGCATTATTTTTCATAGGATTTGATGAAAGTATTTTATTATAGATCTGGTTATTTGTTTGAACACAGCAGGAGGGTGTTTTAAATTTTTGTTAAAATATATGGTGTTATTCTTTACTTGCTACATGGTGTGTTTATATTATGTTGGTTAAACAAAAGTTTATATTTAGGAAATTTACTATTTTTTGGGATGTGCGTTGTGGCGCAGTGGATATCGGCTCGGAACGAGAAATCGGGACACCGAGTTCAAATTCCAGTTGAATTACTTGCATTCACTTACGCGCAAATACCCTTGGGAAAGGTACCAGTCTACCGCAGAAAGCAATGGCAACCTACTGCGGGATAATTTTCTGCCCAGTCAGTCATGTCTCGAGACATGATCGCCCAAAGCGTGTATCGCGCATGGCACTTAACTGACTGACTATTTTTTGTTGCACGTTCTCGGTTTTTGAAGGTTAGTATATATCTTTTCTGATTATGCATGATGTCTAAATAGAAGAAGAATCATATAAAGAAGGAGAATTAAAAACATAATACATGATATACATGATACACGCTTTGGGTGATCATGTCTCGAAAGAGACGTGACTGACTAGACAGAAGATTACCCCGCAGAATGTTGCCATTGCTTTCTGCGGTATAACCCAATCTGTCCTGTTATTTGACTCTCAACTTGAGAGGGAAGAGATGTATTATATTATTAAATAGTAATTAGTGGGGATCGGTTTATTACTTCATAACAATAGAAAACCGGTCCCCCACTTTATTCCCAGTAGAAGCCTTAATCATGTTTCCAACGATTATATTTATCCCGCAGTAGGTTGCCATTGCTTTTTGCGATAGACTGGTTGCCATCCAAGGCTATAGAACTCAACCTGTCCTAATATTTAATCCATAAGTGGATGGAAGTGATTACGGATTCCCAAGGGTATTTGCGCGAAAGTGAATGCAAGGATTTCAACTGGAATTCAATGAAGAAGATGGATATGAAGAATAATACGGAGATGCATGTGTTGATGTATACGAAGACTAATATGACAAGAAGAAGAATACCAGTTTGAAGAAAATGACAATAATAAAAAAATCATATGAAATCTTCTTCTTCTATATGCCCTGTCCCTTCAGGACGTAGGCGATCATGGCTTTCCACGTCTACCTATCACTAGTGGCTCTTAGCACGCCTTTTCCTGTTACTATGCAACCCCCGTTTCGTCATCCACTTGCTCATGCCCTTCAAGAATGTTATCAGCTGCTTTCCTCTGTCTCTTTTTTCCTATATCTGGCCTGTTAGTATCAGGTTCTCCAAGCCCTATTTTATGATTGCATGTCCCAGGAACTTCAGCTGTCTCTACCTGATACTCAGTATTAATTTCCTTTTCGTTTCCATCCTTTCCAAAACCTCATCATTGCTCACATGCTCGATCCCTGATATTCGCAGCATCCTTCTGTAGAACCACATTTCAATTGCTTCAACTTTTCCTTCATCTTTGATTATATTGTCCAGCATTCACTGCCATATTGAAGAACGGACATCACATAGCAATGTAGTACTCTCATAGAATACGGACGGAAAAGTTGTAGGAGAAGAACGAAGAAGAAGAACGAAATAAGAAGAATTACACAAATAAAGTAACGAAAAATTAAATAACTATATTCGTGAAGAAGTAAAAGAAGAAGAAAGAAGAAGATGAAGATGATGAAGAAGAAATATATAATAGAAGAATAGAATATTTTACAAGTATAAAATATATCTTTATAAATTGCAGCAGTAACATTATTATTATGTTTTTTGACGAAGAAGAAGAAAAATAAGAAAAATGAAGGAAAATGAGAGTGACATAAGGTAATGAAAAGAAAAAAAATGAAAGTATTTTAGGTTGAAGCTTTTCTTGTAATAAAAAAATAAAACCATGATAGCTCATTTTGCCATGATCAACAAGTGAATGGTTAGTAAATAAGCAAAGCAAAATGTTGCCACAGGATTGTATAAATATGAAAGAAAGATAGAATGAAAAAAATTAACGGTCATATGAAAAATGACTCTGAAACAAAATGAATTAATTAAAGAATGAAAGAAAATAGATGGATAAAATAATCACCATAAAAAAGAAAAAAAGTAAAAGAATAAAAGAATAATGAAAAAGAAAAAGAAATAAGGAAAGAAAGAAAAAACATATCTGAAGGAATTAATCTAAATTAAAATAAATTCCTTCAATAATGCCGATATCTGAAGTAATCTAAACTTATTCATAAATGGAACTTTGTCTGTGTGTGTGTCTGTGTGTGTGTCCGTTACCTATAGACTCCGAAACGGCTGAACCAATTTTTTGAAAATTTACACAGTTGTACTGTAAGCGTCTGCAAGTGTTCTTAGATAGATTTTGTGTCAAGGTACCCCCGATAAATATCGAAAATCGATAATCGAAAAAATCGGGTTATAGAAGTAGTGGTCCGATTTTAATTAAATTTGATACACTCATAGACAAAGAGAGAAGAAACGATATTCAGAAGTTTCAAGGTTGCAGTTTTTACAATAGTGCAGAAAAGCGATAATATATATAATATATAATATATATATATATATATATATATATAAATGGCAAGATGTTTGTGTGTGTGTGTGTGTGTGTGTGTGTGTGTGTCTGTCTGTTTTCCTGCCTATATGTCTGTATTTTTTCAGCACTTTTATTTTAGTTTTTACTTCGGGTTTGGCTCTAAGTAGGTATAATTGTAGTTCTTAGTCTCAGCTATAATAACATTTACTCAGAGGACTTATTTAGCATTCAGAATTCAGCTTGCGACGAAAAAACTTATTTGATATCGATACCATGAAATCAAAATTTGACTTACATCCATTCATTTTTCTTTCAGTCTACGGTTTCGCTTTAACTGGAAACAACTATTGCTTTTTAGTCTTTCGTGCCAACGTCCAAAGAGTCTGAGCTTCAGGACCATGGATTAGTTTTAACGCTTTCTTTACACCCGGGCAACGCCGGGGTATTCTGCTAGTATGAAATAATTACAAGAAGTAAGAAGAAAAAAACTGAAAAAAAGAACTAATATATGAAATAATTACTATAGCAAAGAAAGAAATGAATAAAATGAAAGAGAAAAAGAATTGAAGTAAAAATACGATATACGAAATAATTACAATAATTGACTAACCAATAACTCGGTTTCTTGACAAAATCCAACAGAGACTCTATAATGTGATCAATCCCGACTTAGGAGCTCAGTTGCAGTCGCTATCTCACCGGCGTGAAGTGGCTTCAATATCCCTCTTCTTCAACTACTTTCACGGATTCTGCTCCAATGAACTTAACTCACCGGTGGCCCTTATGTATGAATTTACACGAGCTACTAGACTAGCAACTAGGTCCCACCCTTTTACAGTGAAAGTGATAAAATGTAACCGCAATTTTTATTCTAACAGCTTCTTTTCTCGCACTTCCCGGCTGTGGAATTCTATTACATATACTTGCTTCTCCGACAGCTACAATCTCCAGGAATTTAAGTGTAAGATCAATAGTCATCTCCTATCTCGCAACTAACTCGCAACCTTTCTCTCCGGGTCTTTTCTCTATCCACTCCATCTGCATTACATCTGTATTGTAATCCTTCTATTACCCCCTTCCTGACATCCCCCCTATAACTAACGACTTTTTCTCATCATTCCCCCACCGTAACCCCCTGCGCAACAGTGACAGTAAAACTTCCTTGCTTGGATGAAATGATTAAAAAATATAGAAATAATTTATATATAGTCATCCGCAGACAGATCTGTTTCGCTGTATCACAGCTCAGCAGTACGGTTAGACAGCCGATTGCTTTGTACCCAGGATTGAATTCCGACGAACTGGCGTCAGTCAGCTATTTTTCCTCTGAGTTACGGGCGCTCGGTCGAAGGAGGCAGACTTTTTAACGTGTTTATTATCATTATACACGCCCAATATCTGAGAGTGTTCAAATTCATTGCTGAATGAACGATGCGTCGATGCCAGAGTAGCTACTGTTTTTCATATATATATATATATATATATATATATTAATCGTAACACCCCCGAGCTACGCGGTAAAGTCATTGATGTGCAGGTGGCTACATAAGAGTAAAACGATTAGATAGGAGAAGAGTAAAGAGAAAATGAACCAGTTAGAAAGGAGCAAGAGAATGATGGGAAGACAGGTGTGATAAAGAATCATTGCGAGAAACAAAAAGCAAAATACAAATGAACTTATAGAAATAAAAAAAAATTCTACAAAAAGAAATTATTCCAAGAACGAAATCAAAGAAAAAATAAAGTAAATCGAGACGAGAAGGAAATTTAATGAAACCAAATAGAATATAAAATTAATGAAAATACACAAACCCAGTTGTTAAGGAAGTAATAGAGGAAAAAGAAGAATAAATAGAAAAGAAAAAAAAACTAGAGAAATTATATGACTACGTTTCTATAGAAAAGCAAGAAAACAGTTTATAATAAGTCATATCAAACAAATGTGGCGTTAACAAAGAAGATAAATATGTTTGGTGAAACTTTAACCGACGATAAGAACTGAATCGCCACAAACGAGGGGAGTGAAGCAAAGAAAACTTTCCCAAGATGTATTTAGACTCTGACCTCCTTACGTAAAAGCCATCAATCCTAAGGCCAGTTGCAGGAAACTGATAATAACTTCCGTACGTTTCCTGGTCTTAGTAAATGACGTGGGGCAGGGGAAAGAATGTCCAGAATCGGTAGTAAAATTGGATAAGGAAAGGCAATATTTTCGTAACGGAGGTTAAATTTTAAAAACGTGCGAGAAACAAAGAAACAGAGAAAGAATCAAAGAAACAAACAAAAAGGCAAATAAAAAGAAGCAAAGAAACAAAGAGAGAAGCAAAGAAAAATTCAAAGAAACAAAGAAAGAAACAGAGGAACATAAAAAGAATGAAAGAAACAAAAAGAATTAAAGAAACAAAGAAGCAAAGAAACAAAGAAAAATCAAAGAAATAAAGAAACAGAGAAAAAGAGAAAGAATCAAAGAAACAAAAAATAGAATAAAAAAAGCAAAGACACAAATAAAGAAACAAAGAAATAAAGAAAGAAACAGAGAAAGAAAGAAGGAAAGAAAAAAGAAACAAAAAACAGAAAAAACAAAGCAAAGAAAGAAAAATCAAAAAATAAAGAAACAGAGAAAGAGAAAAAGAATCAAAGAAACAAACATAGAAAACATAACAAAAGAAGCAAAAAAACAAAGGAAGAAACAAAGAAAAATCAAAGAAACAAATAAAGAAATTGAGAAAGAATTAATGAAACAAAAATAAAGAAAGAATATAAAAGAAGCAAAGAAAGAAACAAAGTAAAACTCAATTAAACAAAGAAACAAATAAAAAGAAACAAAAAAAAAGACAAAAAATTAAGCAAAGAAACAAAAGTGAAAAGAAAGAAAACAAAGTAAAAATCAAAGAAACGAAGAAAAATCACAGAGAAAACAAGGAAAGAAAATTTCCGGCATGGACCTTCTTTCAAATCTACGAGAAAAGAGATCAAAATATATAATATATGATTGTGCAAAAACGCGTCAATTTTTATTAGGGATATTGGCGGTTGGGGTCTGCACAGTATGATGCCCGTTACAAGACACGACACAAACCAGCAAAGAAAGAAATCGACTTTGACTGATGTGAAATTTTTGCAGCACGTCTTTGTAATTCACGTAACTCTCTGTACTTCTTCGAGAAGTTTACCTCGTTAGGCCGAATTGTGATCTTGCAGCAAGAGAGAAAACGCAGGACGTAAGATGAAAAATGAAAATCGCAAACAAATCTGCTGGGCAGGACAAAAACAAACGTCAAGATAAAAAGAAGTTTTAACTGAATAACTAGAATTGATTTATCCGCAAAAAAAAAAAATGTCTCATTGTTAGAAAAATGCTGGAATCTGTTAAGACAGAAATTTGTACAAAATGTTGGTTGGCTGTTTTGTTTTATAGCATATCAACCACGGCGGGTTATTTTATGCCAACTAAATTTTATTTATTTATTTATTGCTGGTAATACCTTTTCCTTTCAAAAATTTATTGTTGTTTTTAAATAAGTTATGTGTCTAGTAATATTTATTTTTCTTTTCGAGTATCAAGATTCATTGGGATTTGTTTTTAAGGGCAGTTTCCCCAAGTCCTACCCTGTTATTTAACCCATAACTGGAGGGAAGGGACAGATTAATACTTTTCCACTGGGTACTAGTGCTTAAGTGAATGCAGGGTATTCAACTGGAATTCGAACTCAGCTCACTGATTTCTCTTTCCAAGCCGATATCCACTGCACCACAACGCACATCCGTCACTAATCGCTTACAGCACCTGGTATTCCCAAGCGGTCACCCATCTAAGTACTGAGCAGGCTCAACGTTGCTTAACTTCGGTGATCGAGCGAGAACCGGTGTATACAACGTAATATGGCCGTAAGCCCGCACAAAATTTGAAAAAGCACAATGAAAGTGAAAGTACAAGTAGAGTTTGTTAGATTGAGATAAGGAGAAAATGGAGTTTTCTTTTATGGGCTGTCATTCAAGACGTAGGCGATCATGACCATCCACATCTTCCTGTTTTTTGTAGCTCTGAATAAGTTTTGTTATTTTGTTATTTCTTCTAAACCCTGTTACGTCATCCATTTCTTCAAGCTTAGCAAGTATTTATAGTATTCGGCGGTTGTACGCTCCGGCCTTCTTCAAGTGCTAGGAATTTCGAACCGAACCTATTATTACAATGACTGGGGTATATTATCCTCATTCTTTGCGTTAAGCATCGATTTGAGTTATGTGTTATCTCCCTCTAACCCTGCAAGTTACTCGTTCACCACTGCTGGAGCCTGGTATTAAACTCACAACTCTAAGAGTCAAGGAACTAAACAACGACTATATCTATTGGGCTATATGTCCTTAAGGATTTAGGACCTGAAGAAGGCCGGAGCGTACAACGACTGAAACGTCGCATAAATGGCAGTAAAGATGAAGGCAATATTCCGAATAATGTAAATAATGTAAATACTACCTCATCTCAGAAGCATTGACAAATAATTATCAATTATGTTACGCAATGATATTCTATTTTTCTTTTTCTATTAATCTGTTCCGTAGTGGCTAGTCTAGTATCTCGAGTACGTTCATGCATAGGGGGCACCAATGAGCTACGTTCATTGGAGCAGAAGCCGTGAAGGTATTTGCAAACGAGGCACAGGGAGGCCACTTCACGCCGGTGAGAGAGCGAGTGCAGCCGAACTGCCAAGTCGGTATCGGTCGCATTAGAGATTCTCAGTTTGATTTTGTCAAAAACCCTGAGGTATTTGTTAATTAATTATTACAGTTATTTCGTATATCGTATTTTCCCTTTAATTCCGTCTCTCTTTCATTTTTTCATTTTTTTCTTTGCTATAGTAATTATTTCATGTATTAGGTTCTCCAACCCTCATTACTTGCCCCAGAACCCTCAACAGGCTCTTCCTGATGATAAGTATAAGTTTTCTTTTTGTTTCCTTTCTCTCCAAAACCTCGGTATTCCTCACGATATATTCTATGTAGAACCGAATTTCTGTTGCTTCAATTACTTTCTTTATCTTGGAGGAAATTATCCAGGATTAACCGCCATAGAAGATGACAGATATCACGTAACAGTTTAGTACAATTTTCTTTGTTTCTAAATTTTCTGTCTGTTATTATTCTGATCAATATCTGGATGGCATATTTGGCTATACCTATCGCGTCACAGTTGCACACTTTCTGTCTTCCGTTATATTATTTTTCAAACATTTATATTTATTTACTTTCCAAAGATGTATTTATTGACGTCTTTACGAAAAAGCCATCAATCCTAAGGCCAGTTGCAGGAAACCGATAATAACTTCCTCAGGTTTCCTGGTCTTAGTAAATGACGCTTACGGCCATATCACATTCAATACACAGGTTCTCGCTCGATCACCGAAGTTAATCAACGTTGAGCCTGGTCAGTACTTAGATGGGTGACCGCTTTGGAATACCAGGTGCTGTAAGCGTTTAGTGATGGATGTGCGTTGTGGTGCAGTGGATATAGGCTTGGAAAGAGAAATCGGTGAGCTGAGTTCGAATTCCAGTTGAATACCCTGCATTCACTTAGGAAAGGTATTAATCCGTCCCTTCCCTCCAGTTATGGGTTAAATAACAGGTTAGGACTTGTGGACCCTGCCCTTAAAAACAAATCCCAATGAATCTTGATATTCGAAAAGAAAACATATTACTAGACATATAACTTATATAAAAACAACAATAAATTGTTGAAAGTAAAAGTTATTACGAGCAATAAATAAATAAAATTTAGTTGGCAATAAATGACCCGTCGAGGTTGATATGTCATAACAACCAACCAACCAACCAACCAACTTTGTAAATGACGTGGGGCAGGGGAAAGACTGGCCAGAATCGGTAGTAAAATTTGATAAAGAAAAGACAATACTTTCATAATGGAGGTTAAATTTAAAATACGGGCGAAATACAAACAAACAGAGAAAGAATCAAAGAAACAAACAAAAGGGCACATAAAAAATCAAAGAAACATAGAAAGAATGAAAGAAACAAAAAATAAAAACAGAATCAAATAAGCAAAGAAACAGTGAAAGAGCCAAAGAAAGAAACTAAAAATGCAGAATAAAAGAAGCAAAGAAACAAAGAGAGAAGAATCGGTAATTATCCAGGATTAACCGCCATAGAATATGACAGATATAACGTAACAGTTTCGTACAATTTTCTTTGTTTCTTAATTCTCTGTCTCTTAATATTCTGATCAACATTTGGAGGGCATATTTGGCTACACCTATCCATCTTTGTGTCACAGTTTCGCACTTCCTGTCTTCCGTTATATTCCCAGATATTTACTTCCTTGATTTAAGTATTCCAGACTTGCAATTCGCATTTTGAGTTCACCTTTTTGTTAAAAATTATGCATTCTGTGTTCTTGTAATTTATAATTATATATATATAACATATATATATATATAATATATTATTGTCATCCACAGACAGATCTTTTTCGCAGCTCATCAGTACGGTTAGACTCCGATTGCTTTTTAACCCAGGATTGAAACCCGACCGAATTGGCGTTAGTCGGCGATTCTACCTCTAGGCTATGGGCATTCGGTATAAGAAGGCAGGCTTTTTAGCGTGTATATTATCATTATACGCGCCCAATAGCCAGAGTGCTCTAATTCATTATATATATATATATATATATATATATATATATATATATATATATTTGTGCAGTAAACTCTTTTATGCAGCTTTCATTAAAAATGACAGACAAGGTATTATGGTTAAATATTTTTATAAAATTGTTCGTTATCTTATGATTTTTATTTTTTCACATCATAAGTTATATAAATATTGACCGAATGTTTTGTTTTTCCGAGCGCTTTCAGCTATACTTTATACATTATCGAGGATCGATTTCATTTTTCAGTATTCTATGTACACTACCGGCCATAATTAATAAGCCACACTAGTTTTTGTAAAAAATAATGATGTATTTCATAATATTTTTGTGTTATAACATTTTCCAGATATTTACATTTATTTACTTTCTTCATCTAAGTATTCCAGACTTGCAATTCACATTTTGAGTTCATTCTTTGGTTAATAATTATGCATTATTTGATCTTGTAATTTATAATTAGTCTTTTTTTTCTCAATCTTTTTTCCGCTACCATCTGTCGGAGCTTTTGTAGTTTGATTTTCTTGTCTGGTAGTAAAAATGTTAGTGTCAATTACATAATTATTCTATATTATATATTAACAAAATCCGAGTAGACTAAAAAAATGGAGTATTGCTCAAACATCTGGCCTGGAGCTGCCTAGTTTTCGATTGTCTATCTTTATCAATAATTAATATAAACTTCTTCTTCTTCTATGTGCCCTGTCCCTTCAGGACGTAGGCGATCATGGCTCTCCACGTCTCCTTATCCCATGTGGCTCTTAGTATGTTTGCTCCTGTAGCTCCTGGCAACCCCCGTTCCGTCATCCACCTGATCAGTCCCTGCAAATATGTTATCCGCTGCCTTCCTCTGTCTCTCCTTCCTTCTATCTGTCCAGTCAGTATCAGGTTCTCCAGGCTCTCCTTCCTCATTGCATGTCCCAGGAACTTCAGTTGTCTCTTCCTGATGCTCAGCATCAATTTCCTTTTTGTTGCCATTCTTTCTAACACTTCGTCGTTGCTTGTATGCTCAGTCCACGATATCCGTAGCATCCTTCTGTAGAACCACATTTCGGCCGCTTCCAGTTTTGTCCTCATTTTCGATGATATTGTCCAGCATTCACAGCCGTATTGACGAACTGGCATCACGTAGCAGTCTAGAACTCTTTTCTTCGTTTCTATTGAGATTTTCCTGTGTGTTAGTATTTTGCTCATCTTCTGGAACGCGTCCTTTGCCATGCCAATTCGCCTTCGGGTCTCCGTGTCGCAATTTCCATCTCCTGTTAGAACACTACCTAGGTACTTACATTTTTGTACTTGCTTGATTCGGATATCTCCCACCTGTATTTGGCATTTTGGGTTGTACCTTTTGCTGATGACCATGCACTCAGTTTTCTTCAAGTTTATTTGTAGTCCCTTCTTGTCACTCTCCACTGCTACTTTCTGTATGAGGTCTTGTAGTTTCCTTTCCGTGTCCGCAATCAGCACTGTATCGTCCGCATATCTTATGTTGTTCAGGTTGTGGCCTCCAATAACAAATCCTGGCGTGTCATCTAGGGTCCTCAAAATATTCTCGCTGTATAGGTTGAACAAATCCGGTGAAAAGACACATCCTTGTCTTACGCCTTTTTCTATCTTTGTGTATCTACTGAAGTTGTTACCTGTCCGTATGCAGGCCGTTTGCTGCCAGTAGAGATTCTTGATTATTCTTATGTCTTTACCGAAAATGTCGAGATACCGGCCATAATTATTAGGCCACCCCAGTTTTTTTAAAAAAAAGAAATTATATTTCTCATACTATTTTTAGTATTTATTGTCAAGCGGTTATTTCTAAATGAAAGCAGAATGGTTCTTTTGTTATTATTACTTTGCAAAATTTTCAAGGCATACAAACATAGATGAACTCTTCCGAATCACCCTAATTTTGTTTCATTTTTTCATTGATGAAACTGCAATATAGGTGATTATTAAATATTTACAAATTCCTTTGATGCACATGTTATTGTACAGTATAAACAAAAGAACAATTATTTTTTTCATTTTCAATTTTTCACTTGGCAATAAATACAAAAAATAGTAAGACATACATCATTTTTTAAAACACTGGAGTGGCCTAATAATTTTAGCCATTAGTGTACATCTCCGCCGCTCTGTGGGCGATGAATCTTTTTACACCCTACAACCTCTTTTCCCCAAATAAAAGATCTCAAAATTACCACTACTCTATCACTATTTCAGTGGCATGGTTTGTTCTTCAACCAACCCTGACATTCTTATATTGAAGAGGATGCACCAAAACCACTCATATGAATCATCCTTATCCCTTTAGTAAAGAGCAAATTCTAATCGGACAGCTTCTTCCAAAGAGTTGGTCCTGGGCGTGACAGTAAACTGCATCCAGCAGCAAGGCCTCTGATTGAGAGGTTGAGCGGAGCATGGAACTACCTTTTAATTGCTGTTGTTTCCAGGTCTATCCTGACCCAGAGTGGTCGTACCTGTTTGGGTCCCAGCTATTGGCATATAGTTAAGCTCCAAAACACTATGAAAGTATAAAAATACTTTTATAGAAAGGTATACATAAAAATAAACTTTTATAGAAAAATATACATTTTTGAAAAAACAAAAATAGCACATTTTTGAAGGAAAAAATATTCTCAGGAAAACATTTTTGAATACAAATCTAAAAGGCATTTTCAGTTTTCTAAATTAAAAAAGAATAAAAAACAAAAAAACAATCATTAAAATTTGACTAAATCAAACCTCAGTATAATGGAACATAAAAATATCTTGAACCCCACGTTTTTGGCATTAAATAACCTACAGAGGTTCATATGCAGTTAAACAAAACTAAAACACAAACTCAAACTCCAAAGAGTTTCTGCTTTTTGTAGCAGGCTTCTGCTAGGCTGTTTTTCAGGAAACTTCAAACTTGGACTCAAAACTGTCGCTTATCCTCTATTTTTCCTAAATACATTCACTGCTTCTGCTTTGATGAACTTAGCTCACTGGTGCCCCCTATGTATGAATTTACTTGAGCCACAAGATTAGCAACTAGGTCCCACACGTTTACTGTGAAACAAATAAATTGTAAACGCAAATTCTCATCCAGCAGCTTCTTTTATCGCACTTTCCGCCTATGGAATTCCCTTCAGTTGACTTGCGTTCCCGACAGCTAGAATCTCCAAGCATTTAAATGTAAGGTCAATAGTTATCTCCTATCTGACTGATTTGCATCTTCTCTCTCATGCTCTTTTATCCACTCTCATCTGTATCCCCATCCTTCTCTTATCCACTTCCTGACACCCCCATAAATTGTCTTCTTTCTCATAACTTTCCTTCTACGTAACCCCCCGCAAAACAGTGGCAGTAAAATGCCTTGCTTATTAGCATGGAACAGGCTTACTTCCTAGAGAGTAAATCACTACGCTTCCTTGGCCTCACACTCTTTGCGGACTTGTGGAATGACTATACCGAATCCATTGATAAATCCGCTGCTATGAAGGTCGGTTCTCTGTGCAGGGCCCGGAATTTATTTCCGTCTAAATCTATATATAAATCTACCATCCGCCCGTGCATTGAATACTGCTGGCACATCTTGTCGGGTGCCCCTGCTGTTCTCCTCGGGGTTCTTGACAAAATACAAGGGAGAGTCTGTAATGTGATCGATACCGACTTGGCATACCGGCTGCAGTCACTCTCTCACCGGCGTGACGTGGCTTCCCTGTGCCTCTTCTATAAATACTTCCACAGTTTCTGCTCCGAGGAACTTAGATCACTGGTGTCTTCTAGGTACGAATTTGCACTAGATACTAGACTAGCAACTAGGTCCCACTCTTTTACAGTGAAACCGATAAAATGAAACCGCAATTACTACTCTTCTTTTTTCGCACTTCTCGCCTGTGGAATTCCCTTCCACATGCTTGCTTCCCCGACAGCTACAATCTCCAGGAGTTTAAATGTAAGGTCAAAAGACACAACTAACTAGCTTCCATTCTCTCAAAAACTCTTCCTACGTATCCAACGCTCATTCTCGGTATCCCTACCCGTCTATCACCCTCCTTCTGACATTTCCTATATTTAACCATTCTTTCTCGTCACCTTCCCTTATGTAACCCCCTGCGCAATAGTGGCAGTGGAATGCCTTGCTTGGGGCGAAATGATTTAAAAAAATGATATCAACAAATAAATAAGAAGATTAAGAAGTGAGAGAATAAATGAGGGAGAAGAAAATAAAAAAAAGCAAAAAATGGAGGTAAAAAGGCGTGTATCTAGAAGAGAAAAGAGTGAAAACAAGGGTAGAGAAGTAATGAAACTAAATAGAGCAGAATAGATGAAAGAAAATGGAGGTAAAAAGGCGTGTATCTAGAAGAGAAAAGAGTGAAAACAAGAGAAGAGAAGTAATGAAACTAAATAGAGCAGAATAGATGAAAGAAAATGGAGGTAAAAAGGCGTGTATCTAGAAGAGAAAAGAGTGAAAACAAGGCAAGAGAAGTAATGAAACTAAATAGAGCAGAATAGATGAAAGAAAATGGAGGTAAAAAGGCGTGTATCTAGAAGAGAAAAGAGTGAAAACAAGGGAAGAGAAGTAATGAAACTAAATAGAGCAGAATAGATGAAAGAAAATGGAGGTAAAAAGGCGTGTATCTAGAAGAGAAAAGAGTGAAAACAAGGGAAGAGAAGTAATGAAACTAAATAGAGCAGAATAGATGAAAGAAAATGGAGGTAAAAAGGCGTGTATCTAGAAGAGAAAAGAGTGAAAACAAGGGAAGAGAAGTAATGAAACTAAATAGAGTAGAATAGATGAAAGAAAATGGAGGTAAAAAGGCGTGTATCTAGAAGAGAAAAGAGTGAAAACAAGGGAAGAGAAGTAATGAAACTAAATAGAGCAGAATAGATGAAAGAAAATGGAGGTAAAAAGGCGTGTATCTAGAAGAGAAAAGAGAGAAAACAAGGGAAGAGAAGTAATGAAACTGAATAGAGAAGAATAGATGAAAGAAAATGGAGGTAAAAAGGCGTGTATCTAGAAGAGAAAAGAGTGAAAACAAGGGAAGAGAAGTAATGAAACTAAATAGAGTAGAATAGATGAAAGAAAATGGAGGTAAAAAGGCGTGTATCTAGAAGAGAAAAGAGTGTAAACAAGGGAAGAGAAGTAATGAAACTAAATAGAGCAGAATAGATGAAAGAAAATGGAGGTAAAAAGGCGTGTATCTAGAAGAGAAAAGAGTGAAAACAAGGGAAGAGAAGTAATGAAACTAAATAGAGCAGAATAGATGAAAGAAAATGGAGGTAAAAAGGCGTGTATCTAGAAGAGAAAAGAGTGAAAACAAGGGAAGAGAAGTAATGAAACTAAATAGAGCAGAATAGATGAAAGAAAATGGAGGTAAAAAGGCGTGTATCTAGAAGAGAAAAGAGTGTAAACAAGGGAAGAGAAGTAATGAAACTAAATAGAGCAGAATAGATGAAAGAAAATGGAAGTAAAAAGGCGTGTATCTAGAAGAGAAAAGAGTGAAAACAAGGGAAGAGAAGTAATGAAACTAAATAGAGCAGAATAGATGAAAGAAAATGGAGGTAAAAAGGCGTGTATCTAGAAGAGAAAAGAGTGAAAACAAGGGATGAGAAGTAATGAAACTAAATAGAGAAGATTAGATGAAAGAAAATGGAGGTAAAAAGGCGTGTATCTAGAAGAGAAAAGAGTGAAAACAAGGGAAGAGAAGTAATGAAACTAAATAGAGCAGAATAGATGAAAGAAAATGGAAGTAAAAAGGCGTGTATCTAGAAGAGAAAAGAGTGAAAACAAGGGAAGAGAAGTAATGAAACTAAATAGAGCAGAATAGATGAAAGAAAATGGAAGTAAAAAGGCGTGTATCTAGAAGAGAAAAGAGTGAAAACAAGGGAAGAGAAGTAATGAAACTA
This sequence comes from Ascarosepion bandense, assembly GCA_037127315.1. Lineage (NCBI taxonomy): Eukaryota > Metazoa > Mollusca > Cephalopoda > Sepiida > Sepiidae > Ascarosepion > Ascarosepion bandense. The sequence continues at coordinate 368,735 of JBBBDQ010001428.1, forward strand.
AATAGAGCAGAATAGATGAAAGAAAATGGAGGTAAAAAGGCGTGTATCTAGAAGAGAAAAGAGTGAAAACAAGGGAAGAGAAGTAATGAAACTAAATAGAGAAGATTAGATGAAAGAAAATGGAGGTAAAAAGGCGTGTATCTAGAAGAGAAAAGAGTGTAAACAAGGGAAGAGAAGTAATGAAACTAAATAGAGCAGAATAGATGAAAGAAAATGGAGGTAAAAAGGCGTGTATCTAGAAGAGAAAAGAGTGAAAACAAGGGAAGAGAAGTAATGAAACTAAATAGAGCAGAATAGATGAAAGAAAATGGAGGTAAAAAGGCGTGTACCTAGAAGAGAAAAGAGTGTAAACAAGGGAAGAGAAGTAATGAAACTAAATAGAGCAGAATAGATGAAAGAAAATGGAAGTAAAAAGGCGTGTATCTAGAAGAGAAAAGAGTGAAAACAAGGGAAGAGAAGTAATGAAACTAAATAGAGCAGAATAGATGAAAGAAAATGGAGGTAAAAAGGCGTGTATCTAGAAGAGAAAAGAGTGAAAACAAGGGAAGAGAAGTAATGAAACTAAATAGAGAAGAATAGATGAAAGAAAATGGAGGTAAAAAGGCGTGTATCTAGAAGAGAAAAGAGTGTAAACAAGGGAAGAGAAGTAATGAAACTAAATAGAGCAGAATAGATGAAAGAAAATGGAGGTAAAAAGGCGTGTATCTAGAAGAGAAAAGAGTGAAAACAAGGGAAGAGAAGTAATGAAACTAAATAGAGCAGAATAGATGAAAGAAAATGGAGGTAAAAAGAAAATTATATGAAAAGAAAGGAAGGCAAATGAAGAAGCAAGTGAAGATAATTTTTTTAAAAATCACGGCGTGGAGAATGAATAAAATTGGAGAAAAAAAATAACGACCAAAAAAAATTGCGGTCTGAATAATGCGGAATTATGTCGGAGGTATTGAAAGAAAATTGTAAATTACTAATTAATTATGAAGTTAAATAATCGAAATATGGGAGCGAAAAAAAAAACTTGAAATTTACGAATCAATTAATTAAAAAAAAAAAAAACTAAAGCTGGCGAAAAAGAGGGAATTATTTAACTTTTTCTCTACTTTATGAACTGAAATTCTATGCAGCTTGGAACACATGAACAAAAAAACATTAAAAAGAAAATTTTAAAAAAGTAAAATAAACATTAAAATCAGAGTCGAAAATATAGAAATAACTGCAATTGAAAAACGTAAAAAAGTAAAAAAAAAAAAAAAGCCATGAAAAGTTCCCTGTGCAGGACCCGGAGGTTTTTTCCGTCTGAATCTATCCTGCACATTTATAAATCTACCATCCGCCCGTGCATTGAATACTGTTGCCATATCTGGTCGGGTGCGCCTGCTATTCTCCTTGGGCTTCTCGACAAGGTACAGCGGAGGGTCTGTAATGTGATAGATACTGACTTGGCAGACCGCCTGCAGTCTCTCTCTCACCGGCGCGACGTGGCTTCCCTGTGTCTCTTCTATAAAAACTTTCATGGCTTCTGCTCCGATGAACTTAGATCACTGGTGCCCCCTAGGTCCGAATTTGCACGAGATACTAGATTAGCAACTAGATCCCACCATTTTACAGTGAAACCGATAAAATGCAACCGCAACTTCTACTCCAACAGTTTCTTTTCTCGTACTTCCCGACTGTGGAATTCCCTTCCACATGACTGCTTCCCCGACGACTACAATCTCCAGGAGTTTAAATGTAAGGTCAATAGACACCTCCTAACACACTAACTCGCTTCCATTCTTTCAAACACACTTCCCATCCTCCAAACTATCTATCACCCCGCTTCTAACATTTCCTGTATCTAACCACTCTTTCTATTTACCTTCCCCTATGTAGCCCCAAGCGCAATAATGGCAGTGAAATGCCTTGCTTGGGGTGAAACGATTAAAAATAAAAAATAAAAAATGAATGAGGATGAAGAATGCAACGAAAGCGAAGCTAAATAAACTTTCAGACGATTGATGACGAAAAAACACTTGGCAAAGACCGAGTATTACTAAAAGCAGCCTAAAAGAGAAAAAAAATGAAATAAACATCACCCTCGAAAAAAAAAAAAACACAAAAAGACAAAACAAAAAAAAAACAAAAGAAAAAAAAACAAACAACCTCAACAGCGCACTATTTCGTGGGTCGATAATTTCTGGTCATGTTCCTCTGATTTCTTCCCTGAACGGACATCTTAATGAAGATTTAAGGACAGAGCGAGAGGAACGACCAACAACGCATCCCACCTGTATGCCTGGATAATATTAAACCATATTAGCCGACATTCCCATCTCTCTCCCTCTAACCCTCTCCGTAAGCATTCCAAAGGGCATCGACAAAATTCTGTTTCAAACTTGACAAGGATTGTAGAGTAAGTTATATAGGGAGAAATGTTGATATATTTTCCCACAGATACAAGCGCTATCATCAGCAAAATAATAGAAGTTTAATAACGAGTCTGAAAAGTATACAGCCATAAATATTAACAGGAATTACACTATATAGAACACTGAAATGGCTGTGGAATTCTCTTCCAAACGATTGCTTCCCCGACGGCTACAATCTCCAGGAGTTTAAATGTAAGGTCAATACACACCTCCTAACACACTAACCTACTCCCATTCTATCAAGCACTCTTCCCATCTGGTCGACCCTCATCCTCGCTATCCTTACTCATCTGTCCCCTTTCTCCTGACATTCCCTATGTCTATCCACTCTTTCTCTTTACCTTCCCCTATGTAGCCCCATGCGCAATAGTGGCAGTGGAATGCCTTGCTTGGGGTGAGATGATTAAAAAAAAAAAACAAAAAAAACTGGTGCCTCCGTCCCCATAAATCTTCTCTGAGTTTTCATCTTAATACTTTTATACCGTATTACTTGTATTTTTTTAAATAAATTTTCGACCAAACTTATGCTTCTATATGATGTGTCTATTATAAACGTAGCCTTTCATTCCCTTATCCCTTGTCACACTTAACACTATTTTCTTAGTTAATTTCCATACGTAATATACTTGGGCAATCATTTTTCTTTCGAAACCTGACTGCCAAGACAAACTGCGTAAAATTTTCATTCATAGTAGACCTACATCTCTCCAACAATGCCGTAGATTCCAGGTTACAGAAAACAATAAAAAAGAAATTTTTCATATTTGTTGCCTAATTTTGGACACATCTGAGTATAGCAATTCATATAAACCATATGAACGTTTCTTGATTTCTAGTGCGCAGGGGTTTCTTTTTCGTTTCATCCTCTCCAAAATCTTATCGTTAGTCAGATGTTCGTCCTCACCCAATCAGTCAGTCAGTTAAGCGTCATACGTGGTACACGCTTGGGTGATTATATATCCAAATAATGACAGGGTAGATTTTCAAACAGTAGGTTGTGATTACTTTATGCGGTAAACTTGTTACAAACCAAGACTACAGAACTCAATCTGTTTTATTATTTAACCTATAGCGACGAATGAATTCCTTTCCCAAAGGTAATTGTGCGTAAGTGAATGCAACGTATTCAATTAGATTTCGAACTCGGCTCTCTGATTTCGCGTTGTGAGCCGATATCCACTGCACCACAACGCACATATCAGTCAGTGAATCAGTTTAGTGCAATACATAATACACGCTTGAGTGATCATGTCTTGAAATAGACATAACTGCCTGGGCAGAAGATTATCCCGCAGTAAGTTGTCATTACTTTTTGTGGTAGACTGGTTGCCAGCCAAGATTATAGAACCAAATCTGATCTGTTATTTGACTTATAGCTAGAGGGGGAAGAGAAGTATTATATAATAGGTAGTAATTAGTGGGGGATCAGTTTATTACTTCATAACAATAGAAAACCGGTCTCCCACTTTATGCCCAGTAGAAACCTTAATCATGTTTCCAACTATAACATTCAGTCAGTTAGTTAAGTGCCATACGTGATACACGCTTGCGCGATCATGTTCCTAAAGAGACATGACTAACTGAGCAGAAGATTATGCCGAAGTAGGTTGCCATTTCTTTCTGCGGTAGACTGGTTGTAAACCGAGGCTAAAAACTGTCCTATTATTTAACTCATAACTGGAGGGAAAAGTCAAGGCCCAAATTCTAATTATGATGTTGGAAAAACGTATGAGATGTAAGTAAGTGCTTATTGTGTGAGTTTGTATGATATATATATATATATATATATATATATATCTTTATTCTGTAGTAAAGCTCGTATAGATCTTGGAAGTATTCTATCAAAAATCTTTGCACAAACTAGCGGTACTACAGAAGAATTTTGTTGTTTGACGCTTCCTCCTTTCCAATTGAATACGAAAGTAGCGGGAATGAGTCAAACCTATGTATGAGGCAAGTCGGTTCCTTGCTATAGAGGCCTAAAGTAGTGGTATTAATACTCAACCCTATCCACGACTTAAAATTATCTCGCTTCACACAACAATTTCACCTTTTGTCACAGGCACACATGTCAGTCAGTCAGATAAGTGCCATGCGTGATAAACGCTTTGGGCGTCCATGTCTCGAAAGACTGACTGGGCTATCTATCAGAAAAACCAAAAACACTTTACATACACACATTTTCCAACTACCAGTCAACAATAATCAAACAGATTCCCAAATCAATTATCGTCAATTTATCTGTCAATTCATCTAATGGGATCGTACTTAACGAATAAAAAAGAATATGAAACAACCATTAATGATCATGGATTTGAGTCAAGACTCACGTCAGTCAGGTAAATGCCATATGTGATAAACCTTTTGGGCGATCATGTCTCGAAAGAGACATGACTGAATAGGCAGAAAATTACGGTAGGTTGCCATTGCTTTCTGCGGTAGATTTGTTGCCAGCCAAGGCTATAGAACCCAATCGGTTCTATTATTTAATCGGTTCTATTATTTAACCTGTAACTGGAGGAAAGAGCCGGATTAATACCTTTCCCAAGGGTCAGTCAGTCAGTTAAGTGCCATACGTGATACACGCTTTGGGCGATCATGTCTCAAAAGAGACATGACTGACTGGGCAGAAAATTATCCCGCAGCAGGTTGCCATTGCTTTCTGCGGTAGACTGGTTGCCAGCCAGGGCTATAGAACCCAATCTGTCTTGTTATTAAACCCATAACTGGAAGGAAGAGACGGATTAATACCTTTCCCAAATGTATTTGCGCGTAAATGAATGCAAGGAATTCAACTGAAATTCGAACTCGGCTTCCCGAGTTCTCGTTCAGAGCCGATATCCACTTCATTGCAACGCACATCCGGTATACATCTTAAGGAGTCATATCTAGTACTGATGCAAGGACATAAACAGATTTAGGAATTGCAAGGGTACCTTGCACCAAAAGATATTGTGAAAGCAAAGTTGACATAGTACCAAGACCCACTTAATGACGTCTAATGTTCTACTGACTAACTAAACCGTCCTTTACTCGGTAAAACCAACACAATAAGGTCCTCTCTTGTTTCAAATATCAGGATATCTAAACTTACTTATAAATGGAACATTATCTGTGTGCATGTGTGCGTCTGTGTTCGTTACATATAGACTCCGAGGCGGCTGAACCGATTTTCTTGAAAATTTACACAGTTGTAATATAAGCGTCTGTGAGAGTTCTTCCTTAAGTTTTGTGTCGAGGTAACCCCGATAAATATCGAAAATCGATAATCGAAAAAATCGGATTATAGAAGGAGTGGTCCATTTTAATCAAATTTGATACACTCATAAACAAAGACATAAGAAACGATATTCAGAAGTGTCAAGGTTTCAGTTCTTACAATAGTGCAGAAAATCGATAATATATATATATAAAAGGCAAGATGTTTGTGTGTGTCTGTCTGTTTATCTGCCTGTATGTTTGTATTTTTTCAGCCCTTTTATTTTAGTTTTTGCTTCAGGTTTGGCTCTAGTAGGTATAATGGTAGTTCTTAATCTCAGCCATGATACCATTTACTCAGAGGACATATTTAGCCTTCAAAATTCATTTTACCACTAAGAATCTTATTTGATATCGATACCAGGAAATCAAAATTTGACTTACACCAATTCATTTTTCTTTCAGTCTATGGTTTCGCTTTAACTGGAAACAACTATTGCTTTTTAGTCTTTCGTGTCAACGTCCAAAGAGTCTGAGCTCCAGGACCATGGATTAGTTTTAAAGCTTTCATTACATCCGAGCAACGCCGGGCTATACTGCTAGTTTCAAATAGTAGAATGTTTTCTGCGAAGCTATGTATCAGCTTTTCCAGGACACTATATTAAATTAGACATAATATACTCTAGAATAAATTTATTTAATCATGTTGTTATTATTTAAGGTCGTTTCATTTTTAAGAATTTGCAAATGTATCACGTAATTCAAACATATTTATGTCGTTATCAATTAACGTCATTTGATAAAGAATCGTTTGCACATGTTACACACAAATCATACACATTTTAAAACAGTAAGAGTTACTTAGAGGACAAATAAAAGAGCTGACAATTACTTCTGTTTTTAATGCAGAAGAGACGGACGTGGAAAAATAAGGCCCATTTTTCTCATATCTGAGATATCTTGTGGTACTTACGACGAAAACAGAGACTACGAAAAAAATAAGATGATTTTTTACAACTAAATCATAAACAGATATGACACTTTTTGCCACTTTTATCCCAATATAAACCGTTTCACTACTTGTTGTTGAATCTGAAAACACTGCTTAATTAAGTAAAAACAAACAAACAAACAAACAGACAAAACAAAACAAAAAACAGGTGGGTATTAAATGGGGGATCAGTTTTGTTCATCAGAAAAATAAAAAAGATTTTCCTACTTTATAATATTTTTTAAGGGCAATAAAGTTCTCAACTAATTCATAAGCAGATATGAAACTTCATGTCACTTTTATACCAATGTAACCAGTTTCAAAACTTGTAGTCGAATATGAAATCACAGCTTATCTAAACTTATTTATAAATGGAACTTTGACTTTGTGTTTGTGTGTGTTTCTCTGTGTGTGTTCGTTATCTTTAGACTCCGAAACGTCTGAAGTGATTTTCATGAAAATTTACACAGTTGTACTATAAGCATCTGCGAGTGTTCTTAGCTAGGTTTTGTGCCGAGGTACCCTCAATAAATATCGAAAATCGATAATCGAAAAAATCGCGTTATAGAAGGAATGGTCCGATTTTAATCAAATTCAATACACTCATAGACAAAGACATAAGAAACGATATGCAGATGTTTCAAGGTTGCAGTTTTTACAATAGTGCAGAAAATCGATAATATATATAAAAGGTAAGACGTTTATGTGTGTGTCTGTTTATCTGCCTGTATGTCTGTATTTTTTCAGCCCTTTTATTTTAGTTTTTGCTTTGGGTATGGCTCTAAGTAAGTATAAGTGTAGTTCTTAGTCTCAGCCATGATACCATTTACTCAGAGGAAATATTTAGCCATCAAAATTCAGTTTGCGACGAAAAAGCCTATTACATATCGATACCAGGAAATCAAAATTTGACTTACATTCATTCATTTTTCTTTCAGTCTACGGTTTCGCTTTAGCTGGAAACAACTATTGCTTTTTAGTGTTTCGTGCCAACGTCCAAAGAGTCTGATCTCCAGGACCATGGATTAGTTTTAAAATTTCATTACACCCGAGCAACGCCCAGCTATACTGCTAGTATATATATATATATATATACTTCATACTAGGTGCGACTGATAAATTGTCGCAATTATTTTATTATTTCAAATATTCTTTCGGCAGGGTCTGAGCTCCATGACCATGGATTAGTTTTAAATCTTTCATTACACCCGAGTAACGCTGGGCTATACTGCTAGTTTAAGTAAATAAACAAAAAACAAAAACAAAAAAAAAACAGGTGGGTATTAAATTGAGGATTAGAATTTTTCAGAAATAATAAAAAGATTTTCTACTTCATAATATTTCTTTTTCAGAGCAATGAAGTTTTCACTTGTGTTCCTTGACGATGAAAACAGCTGCTATGAAAAAAAAATAAGACCATTTTTTTTACAACTAAATCAGAAGCAAATATGATATTTTTTGCCACTTTTATTCCAATGTAAAACGTTTCACAACTTGTTGTCGAATTTGAAAACACTGCTTATTTAAGTAAAAAAAAAAAAACATAAACAAGCAGGTGGATATTAAATTTGGGATAAGTTTTGTTTTTCAGAAATAATAAAAAGATTTTCTACTTCTTAATATTTCTTTTTCTGGGTAATGAATTTCTCTGCTTGTAGCCGATTATGAGAACATTTACATTCTTTTTCTTTTATATGCCCTGTCCCTTCAGGACGTAGGCGATCATAGCTTTCCATGTTTTTTTAATCTCTGGTCGCTCTTAGCACACTTTCTCCTGTTACCCCACACAAACCCCGCTATACCCTCCACCTGATCAGGCCCTTAAAATATGTTATCTGCTACTTTCCCCTGCCTCTTTTTCCCTCTATCTGACCAGTGAGTATCAGATTATCCAAGCCTTCCTTCCTCAATAGATGTCCCAAGAACTTCAGCTCCGTCTTTCTGATGCTCAGTATTAATTTCCTTTTCGTTTCCCTCCTTTCTAAAACCTCATCATTGCTCACAAGCTCAATCCATGATATTCGCTGCATCCTTCTGTTGAACCAGATTTCAGTTGCTTCAAGTTTTTTCTTCATCTTATATGATATTATCCCGCATTCAGTGCCATATTGAAAGATAGACATCACAGAGCAATCCAGTACTAACTTTTTTGGTTCTAGCTAAATTCTCCTGTCTCTTAATACTCTGCTCAGCTTCTGAAATGCGTCTTTGAGAATTCGAATTCGCCTTCAGCTATGAGTGTCGCACTTTCCGTTTCCTGTTAGAAGACTTCCCAAGTACTTAATCTTTTGTACTTACTTGATTTTAGTATCCCCAACTTGAAATTAGCATTTTGGGATCCTCCGTTTGCATACATTCGAATTTCTTGTAATTTATTTGTAGTTTTAACATTAATAATCCAGTTTACCAGACTATATTCTAAAATTGGGAGGTGTTCTAACGGAAAACGGTATTTTTTATTTTTATTTCACATTTTTGGTTTCATGCATATTGCGCTGGTTAATATTTTAAACAAATTGTTTTTTGCCAATTAAGATTTGAGTTAGCATTTTTGCGGTAGCAAAGGCTAATATTGTTTACTTTCTCTTTTCTTTGTATTTGTAAGGGAAGGTACTGGAAAATCCTTATCTTGGCTTTGAAGGTTCTTCTGACATATACTAAGTTAAAACTTAGTAATTTATTTTATTTTACTATTTTTTAAATGAAGTTGATAGACCCTATTATCGCGCGGTTCATACACACCTGTTTTCTTTTGAACTGGAGTAAAGGTGCATGCCTTGTTTCTTGTTTAGAAAGGGGTTCCCGGTTTCTTTCATCTCCTCTTGACCCTAGTGATAGTATTGTCACCATTTTTTTCCAGTGTTTGTGGATGATGACAACGTATTTCCATTCTGAGGGTACCGGGTTGGCAGGTTGCTGGTTGCTGATTCCGACTAGTAATTAGGAGCCCGAATTCTTGCGTAGCGTCTGAAGAGGATTCTCTGATCAACATTTGAATAATATCGGGGGGTTTTATAGTGCGGTATCGCACATGGCTGGCTGCCCTGCTAGAGCCTCCGGTGGACAACCCTAAGATCACATTATGCTGCAGTATGCTCCAGGTTCCTTCCGACACCTGTTGCATACCTCGACCGACTGATTCTACTCTAGGCCTATTTTTAAAAGGCTCTTTAACCATGACAACATACAATCAAGAAACAAAACTAAATCAGCGAAACAAAAAACATTTAAACCCATTAACATTTCCTTCGTGAGCATACAAAGTATCCGTACCAAATTTTGCAGCGTTGAATCCTTCCTCCAAGTAAGTTCATCTGACATCTTAGCCCCCTGTGAAACTAACCTTGAATCTTCTATGCCCACATCTGAGTTTTACGTCCCTAGTTATCTTCCCCTCCTCAGGAAGAACTCCAATGTCCATATGCATGGATTTGGTGTTTATGTTAGTGAACGTCTCCCTATAGGTAGGGTGATCCCACTTAAATCTTTAGATCATTCTTACATGTGTTTCAATCACTCCCTACTAAGCTCGGTTAGGTACCTTTTATATCTCTAACGCTCCCCCTCATCTCTTGAATGTTCCGTACTTGACAGCATCTTGAATAATATTGATTATATTCTCATCCGTTCGCCTATATATTTTTGTTTAAAGACTTTAATGCACACCAAACCAAGTGGCTGGAAAACTCAGTCACAGATCTTGCTGGTGTTCGTGCCATGAACTTTTCAATCCCTTAGACAAATAGTGGATTTTCCCATAGTTTCTCTAATAATCCTAATGAGCCTGACTGACTGCTAGATCTCTGTTTCACTTCCATCCCTGACAGTTTTGCTCTCTTAGAAACTCTGGCCATGCGATGGTTTCCGTAAACATTTCCTTCCATTCCCACACTACCCAGGAACCTCCGGTCAGCAGAATATCTTACTGCTACCAAAGAACAGACTGGGACTCGTTCCGCGATTTCCTGTGTGACATCCTTGGGAACAACCTTTTTAGTCTTCTCGTTGAAGACTCTGAGTCCTAGGTATCCTCTTGGGTCAAGGCTGACATTGATGCTTTTATCCCAGCCAGGAAGTTGCGACTCAAACCCCATTTGATCCCCTGGTTCTCTCCTGCTTGCTCGGCCGCTGTCGCCCACCGGAATCACATCCTCCAGCTTTATCGGAGCAACGCGCCGGACCATAACAGGCGAATTTTTGCCGGAATGAGGGCAAGAAGATACTTAATGAAGCTAAACTTCTGTTTGCTCACATAATGAAGATGCATATCGTATCCCGCATGTTCGACTTCGAAGACTACTAGTGGAACTGTAAAATTGTACTAAATAACAGTAATCTCTTAATCCACACTCTAATCAATTAATTTTATGTCCACACATTTTCAGCGGACAAGGCCGAGTGCTTTGCTCACAGATTCTCTACCAACTCGACACTGGATTCGTCCGGATTATCTGTACCCGACTTCCCACCTATAAATGAGGCTCAACTGAATGGTGTCCACATTAATCCATCGCTGCTCTGTAATATAATGTCAAAGCTTGACCCCCAAAAATCGAGCGGTGATGAGGAAATACTAATCATTGTCCGGAAGAAATGTACCCCTGAACTCTCATCTGTTCTCTCCAAACTCTATAAATACTCTGCTTCTTGCTTTCCCGCCTGCTGGAAGTCCTCCTTCGTAATTCCTTTAATTAAAAATTCTGGATAACCCTCGGACTCCTCTAATTATCTCCCTATCAGACTCCTAGCGATTTATGGTCAAGTGTTTGAGGCCATTATCAACGCCGAGGTGGTTCAACATCTCACAACCTACAGTCTCTTCTCTGACAAAAATAATGGTTTCGGTTTCACCAGTTCTACTGCTGATATGCTAACGACTATCACTGAATACATATACCAGGCTCTCGATAAGAACTGCGAAGCTCGAGCTGTTGGCCCTATGGTATAACGACGATTGTTTGAATAATCCAGTCATTCTTTTCAAATACCGTAATATATATATATATATGGATATTTTTTTTCTTCCATAACTTCTACAAAACAGGAAATATTAGGATGCTGTAAATACTTTTAAAACATTAATCAAATATTCCTTGTCATCCAGATTTAATGAAAGATGCTTGAATGAAATGTTTCTGCATATATATATATATATATATATATATATATATATATATTCAGGCAGAAACCTTTTCTATACATAAAAAGAAAGTTATTTTTTAACTCCTACTAATTTTCATTTTTAGGCTTTGGTAAAAAAACAAAATTAAATTATACTTTAATAAATTTTTTAAAAAAAGTGCCATCCAAGATTTATAATTCATAACGACCTTAAACAACGCTTGCACCAAAAAAACAAACTTCAAATCTAGGAACAGTCAGTTCATAATATGGAACTGAGGATTGTGTATTGCATTAAGCTACAAGTAATTTCGGCGTAAGATAATATATATATATATATATATATATATTTTTTATTTTTATTTATAAGCGTTTCACCCCGAGCAAGGCATGTCACTGCCACTACTGTGCAGGGGGCTACGTAGAGTGGAGAAAGGCTGATTAAATATAGGAAATAACAGAGGGTGGGTGATAGGCGGGTGAGGATACCGAGAATGAGGGTTGGGTAGATGAGAGTGTTGTGAGAATAGTTGGGAGTTAGTGTGATAGGAGGTGTCTATTGACCCTACATTTAAACACCTGGAGATTGTAACTGTCGGGAAAGCAGACTTGTGGAAGGGTGTTCCACAGGCGATATATATATTCCACTTTATGTTTAACAGGAGTGATGGTTTATTTATCCGTTGTTTACTGTTTGGGATTGTATTTTGTCTTCATTTTAAAATTGATTTGAACATTATTCTTCTAACCTATCCAACTAAACATCGAAAATTTGTTTTTTATTTATCTAATTAATTATTTTTTCACTAGGAGTAGATACGTTGGCTTATCGCTCTTTTCACACTCCTCCTTCTTTATCAGTAGAGTTTTATGTCTTGTTTCCTATTTAGTATTTGCGCATAATTGAATGCAACGAATTCAACTGGAAGTTTATCTCATTTATTCGCCTTTTTTTATTACCAAGCCGATATCCATTGTACCAAAACGGAATTGACCAAGTCAACATACACAACCATAAATATTCAAAATGAAAATAAAAACACAATGAATTAAAGGTAAGTATCTAATATATTTAAAACTAGCAGTATAGTCCGGCGTTACTCGGATGTAATGAAAGCTTTAAAACTAATCCATGGTCCTAGAGCTCAGACTCTTTGGACGTTGGCACGAAAGACTAAAATGCAATAGTTGTTTTCAGTTAAAGCGAAACCGTAGACTGAAAGAAAAATGAATAGATGTAAGTCAAATTTTGATTTCCTGCTATCGATATCAAATAAGTTTTTTTGTCGTAATCTGAATTTTGAAGGCTAAATAAGTTCTCTGAGTAAATGGTACGAAGAACTACAATTACACCTGCTTAGAGCCAAAACCCGAAGCAAAAGCTAAAATAAAAGGGCTGAAAAAAATACAGACATGCAGGCAGATAAACATACACATACACAAACATCTTACCATTTATATATATATATATATATATTATCGATTTCCTGCACTATTGTAAGAACTGAAACCTTGAAACTTCTGAATATCGTTTCTTATGCCTTTGTCTATGAGTGTATCAGATTTGATTAAAATCGGACCACTCCCTCTCTAACCCGATTTTTTCGATTTTCGATATTTATCTGGTGTACCTCGACACAAAACCTAGCTAAGAACACTCGTAGACGCTTATAGAACAACTGTGTAAATCTTCAAGAAAATCGGTTCAACCGTTTTGGAGTCTATAGGTAACACAGACACAGACACAGAGACAAAGTTTCATTTATTATATAAGTTTAGATACTCTGATGTGCGTTGTGTTGCAGTGGATATCGGCTCGGAACGAGAAGCCGGGGAGCCGAGTTCGAATTCCAGTTTAATCCATTGTATTCACTTACGCGCAAATACCCTTAGGAAAGGTATTAATCCGTCCCTTCCTTCCAGGTATGGGTTAAATAGCAGGACAGATTGGGGTCTATAGCCTTGGTCGGCAACCAGTCTACCGCAGAAAGCAATGCCAACCTACTGCAGGATAATCTTCTGCCCAGTCAGTCATGTCTCTTTCAAGACATGATCGCCCACGCGTGTATCACGTATGGCACTTAACTGACTGATTGATCAGTGTATTGCTGACATATATATCCGTGTCTCTTCATTTCTTCTAATTTCTACTCTGCAACCCCTTTCTTGCAGACGAAACGTCGAAATTAAATCTTTCCTTTATTGGTATTTTCACTGAAAATATTCCGACGCACTACATTTCTTACTCCAAAGCAACCCTACCCCGGACATTGTAGCGAACCACGCCCATTCCCTCTCTATTTCATTGGTGTTATGTAAGTGTCACCCAAATAACTTCCCCTCGTGGACCGCTGCACTGAGTAACCAACTCCCAAGAGGTTACTTCTCCGATCACTATTATATTTATGTCTTCATATCTAAGGTCTATCTAATAAAACTTTGCTTCTTACTTCTTAATTTTAGAATCGACTCCCAAGTGGATGCTTCCTTAATCACTACAATCTTAATCTGTTCAAATTTTATCTTCCGCATAAACTGTAACACTTATTATGTAAGGTACTACCTCGAGTGGCGCTTTTGCTTTTCTTTCACAGGATGAATTTTATTGTAAAATTAAAATAAATACATAGAAATAGATAGATAACATTATATTTACGAAAAATGCTGCATATATCAAATTCAGTCCCAACAACAATTTATTTTAGGTTCAGTCAGTCAAGTACCATAGGTGATACACGCTTGTGCGATCATAGCTCTTCCTAGACATGACTAAGCGGATTTACCAGCAATATTTTGCTGTTTCTTTCTACGGTAGACTGGTTACCACCAAAAATAGAGAACCCAATCTGTTTTGTAATGGAGGGAGAATAGATGTATCATTACTTTCCCCAAGGTTTTTGCGCGTAGGTGAATTGAACGAATTCGAAATTGGCTCTTCAATCTTTCATTCCAAGCCGATATCAACTTCAGCTAAATGAACATCTGTTTTCAGTTAAAGGCCCAAGAATAATGTGTCTATTTTTAGAATTAAAAACAGAACGATATTTCTAATTTCATGTTATTTTTACGTATAAATGCAAGTTATCTAATAAAACACAGGAGGGTCGAAAAATATTAAGAAAGGTGGAACCTTATTAGTAGATATCAAACGTATATTGTTGATGATCTGAAATCTAATATGAGCGATTGAAAGAAAGCATGAGTTAGACGAGATAGTTAGAACGAAAACCGCCGATTGCAAATGTCCGCCGCGACAGAAAAACCAGTATTGATATACACTTGTTCTACATGGAGAATGGCAAGGTAAACTGAAGGAAAACTACCAAGGAAAGCATAAAAAACAACTAATTGGCAAAACGAACGCCCATATTACCTCCAATTCAAACTTGTAAAAACATCAAAAACATACTGGATGTCTGTTTTCACCCTTGAACTTCCTTGTAAAATATTTGGACATGCGCTTTGACTACATGTGTAAACTCCACCTAAAACCAATTTGGTTTATTTCGAGGAGAGCAATACGATACTCTTTCGCCGAAGAATAAGAACAACCATATTGTACACACTGGATAGCAATACCAAAAGCACAGTCAATAAAATTCCATCATCCCACGTAAAAAGCTTTGAAGAGTCTGAACTTTTTTTTTGACTTGACATAGGAGAAGAAAATATGTAAATGGCTGATAAAGGTTATTTGCAAAGTTGTTAAAAACGAGATATCATCTTAATTTGCAATGTAAATTCAAGTCAAAAGATCTCTGATGATTTATTTTTAATCATTTCACCCAAAGCAAGGCATTCCACTGCCACTATTGCGCAAGGGGTTATATAGGGGAAGTTAAAGAGAAAGAGTGGTTAGATATAAGAAATGTCAGAAGGAGGGTGATAGACGGGTAAGGATACTGAGGCTGGGGGTTGGGTAGATGGGAAGAGTGTTTGAGAGAATACATTATTTAGCTGTCCCTCCCAGTAAGGGCAACATATGACACATGGTCAGTTTATAATGGATGTGAGTTAGTGTGTTAGGAGGTGTCTATTGACCTTACATTTAAACTCCTGGAGATTGTAGCCGTCGGGGAAGCAATCATGTGGAAGGGAATTCCACAGTCGCGAAGTGCGAGAAAAGAAGCTATTGGAGTAGAAATTGCAGTTACATTTTATCGGTTTCACTGTAAAAGGGTAGGACCTAGTTGCTAATCTAGTATCTCGTGCAAATTCGTACCTAGGGGGCACCAGTGTCGATTTACACACTTTTCTTGTTAACGTACCTTAAGGAACAAAACATGCAAACAAATACTTTATTCTTTTATGAAAGAAAAAAAAAATTACCACAAGCAAAATCATAAATTTATTACGTTGCAAGGGATTGACTGAGAAAGAATATGAGAAAATACAATAGTATTTTGTGCGTGTGTGTGTGTCTGTGTGTCCGTTACCTATAGACTCCAAAATGGCTGAACCGATTTTCTTGAAAATTTACACAGTTTTACTACAAGCATCTGCGAGTGTTCTTAGCTCGGTTTTGTATTGAGGTATCCCCGATAAATATCGATAATCGAAAAAATCGGGTGATAGAAGGAGTGGTCCGATTTTAATCAAATTTGATACACTCATAGACAAAGACATAAGAAACGATATTCAGAAGTTTTAATATATATATATATATATATATATATATATATATATATATATATAAGGCAAGATGTTTGTGTGTGTGTGTGTGTGTGTCTGTTTATCTGTCTGTATATCCTTAATACAAATCCACAATTTGTATCCGATTCTCACCAAATTTCATGCAAATATTCTTTAGGCTGAGTCTGAGCTCCAAGACCATGGATTAGTTTTAAAGCTTTTATTACACCCGAGCAACGCCGGGCTATACTGATAGTAAAATATAATAATAGAAAATAAGAAGACAGAAGAGAACGGTCGATATTGCATTCACATTATTTAAGGTCAATGCTTACTGAAAAACAAAAAGTCAGAAGAGATTTCGAAAAGTGAGACGTGGAAAGGGAAGAAGCAAATAGCATAGAACTTACGGTCATATATATCCATTTCAACTGCATTATTAAGTAACTAAATATAGTTATTGCTAGTATAGTACTACGACTGAATTCGTGAAGTTGAGATGTCAAAGAGGAAAACATCAGAATAATTCAGTCAGTCAGTTAATTGCCGTACGTGAAACACGCTTTGGGCGATCATGTCTCGAAAGAGACATGACTGACTTGGTAGAAGATTATCCCACAGTAGGTTGCCATTGCTTTCTGCAGTAGACTGGCTGCCTGCCAAGGCTATAGAACCGAATCTGTTCTGTTATTTAACCCATAACTGGAAGAAAGAGACGGATTAATAACCTTTCCCAAGGCTAATTGCGCGTAAGTGAATTCAGTGAATTCCACTGGAATTCGAACTCGGCTTCCCGATTTCTCGTTCTGAGCCGATATCCACTGCACCACAACGCACATCAGAATAATTACCAAGAAAATATTTACAGAAAAATGAGAGAAAAACTGAGTTTTGGTGATTGGAATGAGACTGAGGCCAACATGCCACGGCAGAACGGATCACATTGCAGCATTACGTGTTTTGAAAGAGATGTATGACCTTTCGCTTCATAAAGAAGAAGAAGACGAAAAATGCAAAAAAATAAATAATTCACGGCTGTTAATCGACGTCTCTTACGTTTAGAAAAAAAAGTGCCTTCTAAAAAAGAAATGCCTTCAAGCTTTCCCGCTAAGATTCATAATTTAATTTTTGAAATTGCAAAGTGTAACACAAAATTCTATTCTAAAAGTTAATTTTCTTCCAATTCCCGCCCATGAAACTCTCGTCAAGATTCCTGATTTTCTATTAGCATAGAACGATTACATCTTACCGCTTATCTAGTCAGTCACTCAATTAAGTGTAATAGGTGATACATGCTTTAGGCGATCATGTCTCGAAAGCGGCATGACTGATTGGGCAAAAGATTATCGCGCAGTAGGTTGCCATTGATTTCTGCAGTAGACTGGTTGCCAGCCAAGGCTATAGAACCCAATCTGTCTTATTATTTAACCTATAACTGGAAGGAAGAGAAGGATTAATACATTTTATAAAGGTATTTGTGCGTAAGTTAATGCAAGGAATTCAACTGGAATTCGAACTCGGCTTTGTCGCCCCGACTCGATATCCACTGCACCACAACGCACATCACACCACAACTGCTCTTAAATTCCTAGTATACCATATGCGATGGATAAACTGTCGCCACTTTATTTATTTTAATTGCGGGCTTTGTTAATTTCTATGTTTTATTTTGCCGATTGCACAGTATAGTAGAAACAATTAGGCCTCGTCTGTGATAAAAAAAATAGCACCAAGACGCAATACAGTCAGTCCGACATTCAGTCAATCAGTTAAGTGCCATATTTGATACACGCATGGGCGATCATGTCTCATTAGAGACATGGCTGATTGGGCAGAAGATTATCCCACCGCAGGCTATCATTGCTTTCAGCGGTAGACCAGTTGCTAGCCAAGGCTCTAGAATCCCATCTATCATGTTATTTGACTCATAGATAGGAGAAGAAATATATTATATTATTAAGTAATAATTAGCGGGGCATCAGTTGTTTATTACTTCATCACAATAGAAAAACTTTCCCCCACTATACCTAGTAGAATCCTTAATCGTGTTTCCAACTATTATATTCAGTCAGTCAGTTACGTGCCATACGTGATACACGCTTTGGGAGATCATGTCTCAAAAGGGACGTGACTGACTGGGCAGAAAATCATCCCGCATTAGGTTGCCATTGCTTTTTGCGGTAGACTGGTTACCAGCCAAGGCTGTATCGAACACAATCTGTCCTGTTATTTAAGTAAGTCTGTTGGCTCTTAGTTAGATTTATTCTTATATATATATATATATATATATATATATATATATAAGGTGCGATGAATAAATTCTCATCTAGATATATTTTCTGAAATTACAGAAAAGTATCCTAAAATACTACAGGGTAAATTTATTCAATAAATCACCATTGCTGATATTCATAAGTTTCAAGGTTGCAATTGTTACAATAGTACAAAAAATTTGATATCGATACCATAATATCAAAATTTGACTTACATTCATTCATTTTTCTTCTCAGTCTACGGTTTCGCTTTAACTGGAAACAACTATTGCTTTTTAGTCTTTCGTGCCAACGTCCAAAGAGTCTGTGCTCCAGGACCATGGATTAGTTTTAAAGCTTTCATTACACCCGAGCAACGTCGGGCTATACTGCTAGTATATATATATATATATATATATATATATATATATATATATATATATATTAAAAAAGGATTAATTCAAAGATGTTGAACGGCCATTTCGATATGAAGATCCCCACGGGGGACGACACATCACCTCAGCAACAGAAAAAACCTTTCAGAAACTGGAGAAAAATTAGTCTACTTTTCCTTTTTAAATAGATTGCAAAGAAATTAAAAAATAAATAAATAATAAAATAAAATAAAATAAAATAAAAATAAAAATAAAGGGAAAGAAAAAGAAAAAGAAAAAGAAAACGAAAAAGAAAAAGAAAAAGAAAAAGATAGAATAAAATCAAATAAATAAGAAAAGAAAAAAATTGACATCGTCTGGGTTCGCAAAAAAAAGGGAGAATGTAACTAAAAATTAACAGACAGCCGTGTTAAATCGACCTAAGTTTAAGCAACACGGAAGAAAGGTGGTAAGAGAGATAAAAGAAGGAAGGGAGGGAAAAAGAAAGAAACTAAAGAAAAAAAATTTTTTAAATATTACAGACGCTGGACAAATTCAAAAACCTAATTTCCCCAAAACGTTGAAGTATTAGAAAAAGGCCTTTACTTAAAAAGGCATAATTATTAATAAAAGGGAATAAAAAGATATAGGATTTAAAATAAAATTATTTTTAAAAAAATTAGGTCATTTGAAATTAAACTAAATAAAGACAACACTAGGTAAAAAAAAAAAAAAAATTAATTACAATTATTATATACATACCTATAGAAGTACACACATACATACATATATATACACACACAATTCTACGAATAAGAATACATATATACATACACATACACACACATACATTCAATTTATTACACACTTATATACATATACATGCGCATACACACACATATATGTGTGTACACACCTATATACAAAAATTCATATACACACAATATACATGTGTACACATACATGCACACACACACACACACACACACACACACATATATATATATATATATATATATATATACATATTCCATATGCACTCACACACATACATATTAATGAATATTATGAAAAGGAGCATTTAAATAGCTAAAAATTTTTTTTCCAAAATTACATATAGCCCACATACATAAATACATATATACATATATATACATATATATACAAATATGCACATCCACACACAAACACACACATATACATTAAAAAAAAAAAAAAAATTAAAATTAAAATTTTTTTTTTAAAATATTAAAAAAATTATAGAAAAATTTAGAATTTAAAAATTAGAATTTAAAAATGAAAAATTAGAAGTTAAAATCCGCCCTATGGCGGCACTTGTTTATAAATTCCCTCCTAAAGTTCAAAAGTAAGTCCTGATGAGGATACTTCAAAATCAGAATCTTCTCCAATAAACACAGATGACACATATCACGAAAACTTTTAGGAGTACAAGCTGAGCCTATTAATTTCCAGCTGATTATAGGGTCCTGCCCTTCCTCCTTCATTTCCCAGAACCTACGTGATAGTGCCGTCTGGAATCTCTGTTTAGGGTTCGAAAACGAGTACCTGTGATTATAAAGCCTCTGTTTGAAAGAGCCCGCGGACATGCCAATATAGGTCTGGTAATTGTCCTTGTTATTAGATGGAGAAATGCGGGCTTGATAAATTACATGGGTGGATTTACATTTGCCTTGCACCGGGCAGGCATCCACCGAATAACAATTGCATTTGTCGACAATTCCGGATTTAGCTTCCGTATTATTTAGGTTCATTAAAATTTGTTTATTGTGGGAATTAATTATATTATCTATATTTGAGGTGCAAGAATAACTAATTTTTAGGGTGAATCTATTAAAAATTTTATTATTAAAATGTTTATCGATTAATTTGAGAAAATACTTACCAATATTTATATTAGTTAGCTTACAATAAGGAGGGTTAAACCAAATTATCTCCCTTTTTCTACATTTTCGGGTGTTTTTAGTTTTTGATGATTCTGGGTTTATAGCAGGCTTATCATACTTTAACTTATTAACAAAACCACTTTTCTGAAGGGCATTATCGTAAATTTCTTTGCTTGCGTTGAAAATTTTTATATTGGAAGATAATTGGTTAACCCTATTAATTTACTATCTTGGGTATTTGTCTTATAATATTCTTGGGGTGGTTGGATAAACTATTTATATAGGTGGGAGAACTATTTTCTTTGAGAAAGGGTTGGTAGGAAGCATCATTTAAGTTAAGGGTGATATCTAGATAGTTTACAATTTTGAGATTGGAAGTAACCTCAACCTTAAAACCAAGAAAATTTAGGGCTCTGATAATTTTCTTATGTATTCTATTAGTGTAAGGCCCATTGGAATTGGGAATACATATCAGTCCATCATCCCTATTAGTTTAGGGTCTAAAAATCTACCTAAAATATCTAAAATATATATATATATATATATACTAGGTGCATTTGCTAAATTGTCGTAATTATTTTATTGTTTCAAATATTCTTTAGGCTGAGTTTGAGCTCCATGACCATGAATTAATTTTAAACTTTCATTACACCCGAACAACGCCGGCCTATACTGCTAGCATGTATATATATATATATACTATGTGCGATTGGTCAATTATCGCAATTATTTTATTATTTCAAATATACTTTAGGCTGAGTTTGAGCTCCAGGACCATGGATTAGTTTTAAAGCTTTCATTACAACCGAGCGACGCCCGGCTATACTGCTAGCATATATATATATATATATATATATATATATATATATATATATATATACTAGGTGCGATTGGTCAATTATCGCAATTATTTTATTATTTCAAATATTCTTTAGGCTGAGTTTGAGCTCCAGGACCATGGATTAGTTTTAAAGCTTTCATTATAACCGAGCGACGCCGGGCTATACTGCTAGCATATATATATATATATATATATATATATATATATATATTCGACAGAGACATTGCATGCATGCACCGGCTTGGTAATATACTTCTGTGAATATTTAATTCTTTATGCGTGCAATCATTTGCGTGTTCCCATTGCTTTTACAACCGAACATGAATCTTTCCCCGCTGATTGCTTGTCTCTGTCCACTTTGGTCTGTCAAGACTGCGTTAATTGCACGAACGTGCAGACAACTTAAAGAGTGCCAATTAGCGAATCACTTCATTAGACCGCGTGAATTGCAGGTGGATGAGGTTTGATGGTTGGCATGCATACCCGCCGGCCCCAGCTGAGTGCGCTAGTGTAAATATACACTTCTCGCAAATTCCACGCCACAGACACGCAATTTCGCCAGGAGAATGGGTAAAGAATAAAGAATAAAGGCGGAAGAAATAACTTTTCATGGTGACTAATAACTTTTTGACGGGAGTAGAATTAGCGCGTTAAAAAAAAATAATGAAGATCTGTTTGTGAATAAGCTTGGGGAATATTCGACAAATAATGTTATATTTTTAATTTGCCGAGTTTATGCACACACAGACACACTCACTCCTCCCTATATATATATATATATATATATATATTCAATTCGTAAACGACTTATTACGTGACCTAGGCTTCTACCATGAGTGATGTCTTCAGGCGATTTTTAAAAATGCGTTATTGAAAATCGCCTGAAGACACCACTCATGGTAGAACCCTAGGTCGCGTAATAACTCGTTTACAAATGGAAATTGTACAAAAGTTCTACAACATAATTGTATTTAACACTTTTTAATACAAATGTGCACTGGTCGAATTTTATTATGACCAAAAACGAAGTAATTAAACAATCAGAATATATATATATATATATATATATATATATATTCGCCATCTACAAACTAGCTTGTTTAGTTGTATCACAGCTCATCAGTGTGGCTATACATCCACTTGCTTCTGGCTGGGATTGAATTTCGAACGATTTGGTGTCAGTCAGAATCGCTAACCTCTAAGCCAAAGGCTCATGTAATCAGAGAAGGGAAACTTTAGCGTGTTATATATAAGCGGTGTATACACACGCCAGTCACCGAAATGGCTCAATTAATTGCTGAAGAGTTATGCATAAATCGCAGAAGTGCTACTGTTTTTATTTAAATTTTCCTCTCTAGAGAGCTCAATTGTAATGAGAACATAAAATAGTCGTAATACACATAAAACCCTGTTTCGCTGTATCACAGCTCATCTATGTGACTAGATATGTGGGAGGAAAAAATAATGAAAACATTGAAATTTTATGAGCATTTATTTTAATGTTGAGTAGATCCGGCTTGGGCAGTAATTACAGCTTCAGTTCTAAGTGGGATCAACTCGTACAAAGTTTGGCTTGATTTTAGAAGAATGTTTATCCCTTCTAAACCTAAAACAGTTTTCAATCCTTTTAATGAAGATAGTGGATGATATCAAATCGTCACTTGTTTTTCTAAAATTAACCATAAATATGCAATGTTACTGAGATCTGGGTACTGTGGTGGCCAGATAAAATGTTCTACTTCACTAGACTCTTCCTAGTGTTCCTCAGCTACAACTTTAGCAATTTGAATTATCATACTGAAAAATAGCATTTGCCTTTAGAAACAGAACCTGTTATATCACTTAAAATCCTTAACTCTCACAACAGACCTCAAGTGAAATGAATATATTGAATCCATAGCTAAATCGCTTACTAAGAAGGTTGGTTCTATGTGTAGGGCGAGGAAGTTTTCTCGTCTGAAAACATCCTGCACATATATAACTCTACCATCTGTCCGTGCATTGAATATTGCTGCTATATCTCGTCGGGTACCCCAGCGATCCACCTAGGTGTCCCTGGCAAAATCCAGAGGAGAATCTGTAATGTGATCGATCCTAACTTGGCAGCTCAGATACAGTCACTTTCTCTACGGCGCAATGTTGCCTCACTCTGTCTCTTCTACAAATATTTTCATGGCTTCTGCTCCAATGAAATTAGCTCACCGGTGCCCCCTATGCATGAATTTACATGAGCCACAAGATTAGCAACTTTCTTTTTTGTTTTTTTTACTGTGAAACGAATAAAATGTAAACGCAAATTCTACTCCATCAGGATCTTTTCTCGCACTTTCCGCCTGTGATATTCCCTTCCGTCTTCGTGCTTCCCCGACAGATACAATCTCCAAGAATTTAAATGTAATGTCAATAATCATCTCAATCTCACTGACTTGCATCCTATCACTCATGCTTCTTTCTCCGTCCACTCCACTCTCGTCAGTATTCTCATCCTTCTCTTATCCACTTTCAAACACCTCCTTTAACCTGTCACTCTTTCTCATAACTTTCCTTTGATGTAACCCACTGCGCACCAGTGACAGTAAACTGTCTTGCTTGGGGCGATATAATCATACAAAAAATGCTCCTGACCGTTGATTTTAATACACTTATTTGAATAAAATCTGTGAAAATAAAAAAGAACCTAAGCAACAAAATGAAATAATACTAAAATTAATTTAACAAATCTAAAAATAGACGAGATTTTGAAGTTGTACCAAATTATGGAACTAGTTGTTTCAAATATGTTGTCCACCCATATATATATATATATATATATATATATATATATATATATTTGAGGCGCCCATAGAGTTCGTGTGCATTTAAAAAGTTTACAACATTATTTTTATTTGTGATAGAAATAATTTGTAAAAAGAATTAGAAAGAAGTGCACCTATGTATTTTAAGATTTTATTGAAATTTTATTTAAGTTTTCACATGTCCTCCATCATTAGCAATACAAAAGGTAATACGATTTTGTAGTTCACGGAAAACATTTGCCAACTGATTTACAGTAATGCCTGAAATCACATTAGTTATTTTAGCTTTCAAATCTTCTGACGAACTAGGTTTGGTTGCATACACAATCTTTTTACATGAAATAATCTAATGGAGTCTAATCTGGCGAACGTGGAGGCCAATAAAATGGTTCACCCCTTCCGATCCATCTGTTAGGAAATTCCTGATTTAGAAACTGTCTAACACGCGCAGCAAAGTGAGAAGGAGCTCCATCTTGTTGAAAAACTGTATGATCTTTCAATTCTAATTGTTTAGGCTAATTTTTTTTTCAGATTATTTCTATCACAAATACATATCACTTTATAAGTTTTTAAAGTGCACACGGACCTTATGGACACCCTGTATATATATATACATCGCCAAGGCAAGGACATACCGTAAATATATGTCAAATCTCAACCCCCGAATCTATTAACACATCCTACTATAACACATCTCTTTTTCATATGACAGCATTCATATATAATACCTATTTTATTGTTACCTAATTCTGTACAGTAAATTTCAGAATCGATTGTGCACATTTCTAAATCTGCTATTCGTCCATGCATTAAATACTATTGTCGTATCTGGCTGGGTGCTCTTGCTACTCATCTTGATGGTCTTTACACAATTCAAAGAAACATCTGCAATATAATCAAACCTAACTTGGCATCTCTACTTCAGTCACTTTCTCACTGATGTGATGTGGCTCCCCTCTGTCTTTTTCGCAAGTATTTTCATAGCATCTGCTCTGACGATTTGTCCCCCTCTGGTACCCCGACCACATATATTCATGCATGCTACTAGACTGACATCAATGCACCAGCCTTTTACCAAAGAAATAATTAAATGTAACCTCCTCTTCTACTTTAAAGTTTCTTTCTTTACACTTCCTATTTGTGAAACTTCCTTCCGTTTGCTTACTTCCCTGATAGCTAAAATCTACAAAAGTTTAAATGCAATGTCAATCGTCATCATCTATCTACTTGATTCCCATCCACCTCTTATCCTTTCTTTGACATACGTGTACCTTGTTTTTTGGGGTTTTTTTTTATCTCACTGTAATCCCCTGTGCTCCAGTGGCATACCAGCCTTGCTTGTGGGTGAAATGATTATTAAAAAAATGTATGAAATGCAGTATAGGTGAACAATTCGATACAAAAACAGAAAATAATACAATTTATATATCAATACAAATTGGACACATGTGATAATAAATCATCAGCTTTTGAATAAATCAAAAATGCTTTGCCGCAGTTTCTGACATAAACTTGGGATTTTTCTTGTTAAAACGTTTAATAGTTTTTACAAATGCAGCATTAAAGGATTAAGAGTTTTGAATAATGTTTAGTCGAGCAAGACAAATACAAATTTTTATGAAAAAAAAACCTGGAATAACGTTAAAACTCGCGTAAATTGTTCCTTTTTTAATAGTTATGCTTTTCGTTTAATTTCTAACGTACCATCCGCCCGCGCATTGAATACTGCTGCCATATCTGGTCGGGTGACAATGCTATACACTTAAGTGTCCTTGACAAAACCCAACGGAAAATCTGTAATGTGATTGATCCCGACTTGGTCATTTTCTCAACGGCGCAATGTGGCTCCCCTCTGTCTTTTTAGCAAGTATTTTCATGGCAACTGCTTTCACGGCTTCTGTTCCAGTAAAATTAGCTCCCTGCTGCATGAATTTACTCGAGCACAAAATTAGTAACTATATCCCACCTTTTGACTGTGAAACCAATAAAAAGTAAACGCAAATTCTTTCCATCAGCTTCTTTTCCCGCACTATCCGACTGTGAAATTCCCCTATGTCTACGTGCTTCCCCGACAGTTACAATATCCGAGAATTTAAATGTAAAGTCAATAGTCATCTTCTATCTCACTTTGTATTCTCTCTCTCTCTCTCTCTCTCATGCTCCTTTCTCAATTCATACCACTCTCATCAGTATTCTCACCCTTCTCTTACCCACTTCCTGACAACCCTATAACCTGTTCATCTTTCTCATACCTTTCCTCCTATGTAACCTCCTGCGCACCAGTGGAAGTAAACTGACTTGCTTGGTGCGATATGATTAGGTAAAAAAAGAAAATGTTGACAGGATAAGGCGAGTTATAAAGCTCTATCCCCGGCCATGTATATATATATGAAATCTGTCTCACTTTAGTATTCTTTAGCATCAAGATAAATAACCTATCTAAAAATGTAGAAAAAAATCGCTAAATATATGATGCCTTACTAATATATCCACACTAATTTAACTATGCCCTGTAATTTAATTACGAAAACCCTACATAGAATTATCTTTTCTTCTATATATCCTGCTAATTCTAACTCATATACGAGGGCCATTCAATAAATACGGTGAATTTTTCGGTATAAAAACTTCTAATTCAGATAGAAGCTTACTTTCTTTTATTTTTTTTTTCCTTTTAATTATTTAATTTTTTTTGGCAGATTGAAAAAGATAAAATTTTGAGAATTTTGGAGATTAATAATGATGACCGACCAAGAAGCATGCTTCAGGATTAATCAGAGGTCAGTTATCAAGTGTTTGGTTGCGGAAGGGTGCAAACCAGTTAAAATTCAGAGGAGAATGTCAATTGTGCACGGTGCCATATGTTTCAGCCAAAATGTCTACAAGTGGGCTAAAGAAGGAGGGAGCACTGTTGAGGGTAGAGACAGTGAGGTCTCCTGAGGTGATCAAATCAGTCAATGGCCTCATTCAGTCAGACAGAAGGGTGACAGTGGATAACTTTGCAAGGACTTTGAGCCTATCTGTTGAACAAACGCAGGGGTTATCAATCACATGGAATCGTCTTGCATCAAGACAACGCAAGGCCTCACACAGCAGCCCAAACGGTGCAGACCATCAACGAGCTGGGTTGGGAACTGCTCCCTCATCCCCCTTACAGCCCAGACCTTGCCCCTTCAGACTTTCACCTGTTTAGTCCCTTAAAAGCGTTCACGAGAGACACGAAGTTTGAAAGTGACGATGAAGTCAAAAGTACTGTGAGCGATTGGCTGAGACATCAGTCCAAATATTTTTTATGCTGAGGGAATACGGAAGCTTGTGCACAGATGGGAAAAGTGTGTCACATTGCTGGGAGACTACGTTGAAAAATAAAGGTACCTTCTATCTGTATTAGGAGTCTTTATACCGAAAAATTCACCTTGTTTATTGAATGACCCTCGTATGTTTAGATTTAAACGTCAAATGCAATTCAACAATTTATCAATTTACGACACTAAGAAAAATATAGAATAGATATGTCATTATTTAAGAATGCTAATAATTTGCAGTGCTGAATTACTAACAGACGAAGAAAAAATTACTTAATATATTTTTAAGAATCTTATATTTGACTTAAGTCATATAAAATGTCAAAAGCAAAATATACAAAAAATTAAAATATATAATGCTAGTTTATGTCACAAATCAACATACATTCATGTACTCATTCAATTGCTATACGTGAGGCACAGTTAGACGATCATGTCTCTCACGATCCAGAAGATTTTCATAGCAGAAAGCTGCTATTTTTTTCTGCAGTAGATTAGTTCCCAACAAAGGCCAATCTGTCCTGCTAATCAACCCATAGCTGTATGTAAAAAAAAATGTGGGTTAATACCTTTCCCAAGGGTATTTTTGCGAAAGTAAATGCAATGAATTCGACTGAAATTTGAACTCGGCCCACCTCAACACTACCCATAAAAGACATAAATGATGAAATTGAAGGAAAAAAACACAATTTTTAATATAAAAAAAATCTAAACCAATTCAACAACTGCTCAAAATATGCAGTCAGTCTAAAAGATGAATTTTCGGATGTGCGTTACAGTGTATTGAATACCGGCTCAGGACGAGAAATGGGGAACGCAGAATGTAATGGCAACCTACTCTGGGGGAATCTTCCCAGTTAGTCATGTCTCTTTCGAAACATGATCGCTTAAGCGTGTATCACGTATGGTACTTAACTGACTTACAGAAAAGATAAATTTATCCCGGAATCACCGGCCTAGTAAACAGAACTTAAACAATGTCGCCACCTACAATAGATCAGCAAAACATCTCGTATTTTAAAGAAAAATAATATAGAACAGTGAAAAGTATTAAAATTGATCCACACGTATAAAAGGTAAGGTCGTGGACACAAGATTAACCCGAAAATGCCGTGTAGGAATGCGATTGACTATATTTTCTCCCGCTGTCACGATGGTTACGTGACGACGGGTAAATGATGTGAGCTCGTTGGATGAGAAAAAGGCAGTTGCTGTTTAGCACACGTAGAGGCAAGCTGATCCCGCCCACATCAGTTACGGATGATAGATTGCTAAGTCGTACGACATCGTTCCAATCCTACGATGAATATACATCAAGGCTATTGCATTTTAACTTATTAGAACGAAAACAAATGGTGATAAAAAACACAGTTTTAAAAATCTGACTGGAAATTTTTTCAAATCTAATTTAAATAACAAATATATATATATATATATATATATATATATATATATATATATATATATATAAGTAGTACAAACTAAAGGGTTGGCAGTCCGTTGTTTGTCGTGATTAAATTATTTAGCCTGCTCGATACTTAGTAAACATTTATATACGTCAATATTCTTATAATAAGTTTCAAATAAAAATATCATTTACTGCAACACAAAAGCCGTTGTGTTTTTTGTTTTTCTTTTAATATATAATCATATCGCCCCAAGCAAGGCATTTCACTACCACTTTTTTGCGGGAGGTTACATTGGACGAATGTTATCAGAAAGGGTGACATGTTATACGGGGTGTCAGGGAAGAGGTATGAGAAGGATGAAAATACATATGAGAGTGAAGTGGACGAAGAAAGAAGCATGAGAGAAAAGATGCGAGTCAGTGAGATAAGAGATGACTATTGAACTTACATTTAAATTCTTGGAGATTGTAGCTGTCGGGGAAGCAAGTAAACGGAAGAGAATTCCATCAGTGGGAAGTGCCAGCGAAGAAGCTGCTGTAAAATAATTTACATTTTATTGGTTTCACAGTAAAACGGTGGGACCCAGTTGCTAATATTGTGGCTCGAGTAAATTTATATATATGTGGCACGAGTGAGCTAATTTCATTGGAGCAGAAACCGTGAAATCGTTGTAGAAGAGACACAGGGAAGCCACATTGCGCCGGTGAGAAAGTGACTGTATTTTAGCCGCCAAATCGGAATCGGTCATATTACAGATTCTCCGTTGGATTTTGTCAGGGACACGTAGGTGGATAGCAGGTGCACCCGACCAGCAGTATCCAATACACCGGCGGATGGTAGGTTTAATAGTTTTTCGGTGATCTCTTATTACCACCTCATCAGGAAGTGAAATATTTTTTCTGTTAGAAATCATTATACATACAACAGAGTTATTACCATATGCAGACAATTTGTGGCAGTGAACTAAGAGAAAGTCAGGTCATGAAGGATAGGAGAAATGTAAACTTATTTATAAATGGAACTTTGTCTGTGTGTGTGTATGTGTGTGTGTGTGTGTGTGTGTGTGTGGGTGTATGTGTTTGTGTCCTTTACCTATAGATTCCGAAACGGCTGAACCAAGTTTCTTGAAAATGTACACAGTTGTACTATAAGTGTCTGCGATTGTTCTTAGCTGGGTTTTGTGTCGAGGTACACCCGATAAATATCGAAAATCGATAATCGAAAAAAATCGGGTTATAGAAGGAATAGTCCGATTTGAATCAAATTTGATATACTCATAGACAAAGACATAAGAAACGATATTCAGAAGTATAAAGGTTGCAGTTCTAACAATAGTGCAGTAAATCGATAATATATATACATAAAAGGCAACATGTTTGTGTGAATGCCTGTTTATCTGTCTATATGACCTTTATACAAATCCACAATATTTATCCGATTCTCACCAAACTTCACACAAAAATTCTTTAGGCTCAGTCTGAGCTCCAGGACCATGGATAAGTTTTAAAGCTTTCATTACACCCGAGCAACACGGGCTATACTGTTAGTATATATATATATATATATATATATATATATATATATATATACCCCACACACACACACAAACACACCCCCACACACCCACCCACCCACAAATATATATATATATATATATATATATATATATATATATATATATGCTAAACAATGGGTATCTAGCAAAATAACTATTAATAATTTTTTCATTGATCATTTTAAAAATCTTTTTTCTTCGCACCCTCTCTTTCTTTCTCTCTATCAATTAATCTTTTTTAAATCTCTCTCTCTCTTTGCGTCTTTCTCTCTGTCTTTTTGATCTATCTATCTATCTATCTATCTATCTATCTATCTATCTATCTATCTATCTCACTCTGTTCATATCTATCTATCTATCTATCTATCTATCTATCTATCTCTCTGTTCATATCTATCTATCTATCTATCTATCTATCTATCTATCTATCTCACTCTGTTCATATCTATCTATCTATCTATCTATCTACTCTGTTCATATCTATCTATCTATCTATCTATCTATCTATCTATCTATCAACTGTATATATGTGTGTGTTTGTAAGGAATGATGGAGTTAAGCGGAGCATTTCACTGTAATTCATTACGCTTTTAACGAATGTCATTATTGCAGAACAATAATAAATTACTCGTCGCGTCTTTTGGAGTCAGGGTTTGCGATAAACGAGGGCAGAAATCGAAATACCATTTGGCATTCACGTCAAAGATACATAAAGATAACACGTTTCATTCGTTCCAATTCCAGTAAGTAACGTTTCCCACAGAACGTAGATGAGGTGCAGAATTTTTCTCTCTTTTCTTTCAAAGATTGATTTCTTAGTTAAAGAAACGATACCTAGACTCAATATTATTGTGACAATTTGGAAAGACGTAAAAACTAGCAAGCTGTAGACAATAGTTTTTGTTTCTGCTTTTCAGAGAGAATTCTGATATAATCAAGTTCCTGATTTTCCATAGAGCATCAAGCAAAATATTAGGAAGGAATCTCCACATAATATGTAAAATAGCGATAATATGTTTTACTGAAAAATTATTTTATTGGAAGGATTTAATAAATTACAACCGCCAGCGTGATTTTCGAATATTTGATCATGGGATCATAGCTAATATTCAGTTAAGTGCCATACGTGATACACGCTTTGGGTGATCATGTCTCGAAAGAGACATGACTGACTGGGCAGAAGATTATCCCGCAGTAGGTTGCCATTGCTTTCTGCGGTAGATTGGTTGCCAGCCAAGGCTATAGAACTCAATTTGTTCTATTGCTTAACCCATAACTGGAGGGAAAAACGGACTAATACATTTCACAAGGGTATTTGTGCGTAAGTGAATGCAAGAAATTCAACTGGAATTCAACCTCGGCTTCCCGATTTGTCGTACAGAGTCGATATCCACTGCCTCACAACACACACCTTTATCATATATATAGACGATAATGATAATAATAATATTCGCTGTTAATGATGAGCGTTGAGGATCAGTGGGGATATATATATATATATATATATATATATATATATATATATATATATATTGAAATTTTGTTTAAACCTCATTTTTATTCGATACTTTTTTTTAAACGTATCACCTCGAGCAAGGTGGTAACGCCACTGATATGCAGGGGGCTACATAAGAGTAAAAAATTTAGAAAGGAAGAGAGTAAAGAGAAAAACGAACAAGTTAAGGATGGAAACACAGGTCTGATGTGATGACAGTTACATGGGTAGAGAGAATGGAAAAGCTATACAGGTGTAGAAAGAACTAGAATCAAGTGGTTAAGAGATTGGTATTGACATTGCATTTAAATTCCTGGAGCCGTCAAGAAAGCTAGTATATGGAAGCGAATTCCACAGTCGGAAAGTGCGAGAAAAGAAGCTGAAGGAGTAGAATTGTCGTCTGCATTTGGTTGATCTAACTGTAAATGGGTGAGACCCAGTTGCCAGTCTGGTTGCACGAGTAAACACCTGCTGCATGGGCACCAGTGACTTAAGTTCTTTGGAGCAGAAGCCATGAAAGTATTTATAGAACAGACAGAGGGAAACCTCATCCAGTCGGTGGAGAAGTGGCTGGAGTCGAGCCGCCAAGTCACATTACTGATTCTCCTTTGGAGCCTGTCAAGAACACTGAGATAAACTTGGGTGCGCCTGATCATATGTGACAGCAGTTCTCCATGCACGGACGGATGGTTGATTTGTATATATGCAGGATAGATTCAGGCGGAAAAAATCATCCTGGCCTGACACAGTGACCCAACCTTCCTAGCAGTGGATTTAGCTATTGACTCAATGTAATTGTTCCACTTGAGATCGGAGTGTAAGGCCGGGAAGGCGCAGTGTATTGCTCTAAGGGAAACTCGCTTGGTCCATGCTTATGGGAGGCAGGTGATGTTGCCTGTGATGATTGACAGACAGCAGCTTAAATATTCAATTTTATTTCTACCGGCGTCAATAAACAAATAATTTCAATATGTCGGTTGTTAAAATTTTTCGTTAATCTTAGGGATTTTCCTCTGTTTTGGTAGATACCTTATGTTTACAATAGACGCGCGCACGCACGCACACACACACACACACACACACACACACACACACACATATATATATATATGTTCATATCTATATAATGTCCTTGTTATATCTAAATGTAAAAGAACGAAGAATAAAATTGAAACATTCAAAACTGGGGGGACAATATATCTACAGTCATCTGCAGATAGAATCTGTTTCGCTGTATCACACATCATCAGTACGGTTAGACATCTGAATGAATGGTCATCAGTAAAAAGAGCAGCCCAAAATGCCAAATACAGGTAGGGGATACTAAAATCAAGCAGGTACAAAAAATTGAAATACCTGGGAAGAGTTCTAACAGAAGACGGAAAGAGCGACGTAGAGATTCGAAGGCGAATTGGCATGGCGAAGGACGCCTTCCAGAAGCTGAGTTAAGTATTAAGAAACAGGAAACTTTCACTAGAAAAAAGAAGAGATTACTGGATTGCTATGTGATGTCATTTCTTCAATATAACAGAGAATGATGAAAAATATCATCAAAGATGAAGGAAAAACTTGAAGTATGGTTCTACAGAATAATGCTATGGATATCATGGACCGTATATGTGAGCAATATTGATGTTTTGTAAATGATGGAAACGAAAAGGAAATTAATATTGAGCATCAGGAAAAGACAAGCGCAATTCCTGGGACATGCAATAAGGAAGGAGGGCTTGGAGAACCTGATACTAACAGGCCAGATGGAGGAAAAATGAGACAGAGGAAAGCAACGGATGACATATTGAAGGACATGAGCAGGTGGATGACAGAATGGGGTTGCGGGATGTTACAGGAGACAGCTTGCTAAGAGCCACCAGACGTGGAAGGCCATGATCGCCTACGTCCTAAAAGGACAAGATACATAGAAGGAGAAGAAGACTAGATTGGGGTTGCGGGATGTTAGACACATAGAAGGAGAAGAAGGTTGCGGGATGTTAGACACATAGAAGGAGAAGAAGACTAGAACAGGAGACAGCTTGCTAAGAGCCACCAGACGTGGAAGGCCATGATCGCCTACGTCCTAAAAGGACAAGACACATAGAAGGAGAAGAAGACTAGATTGGGGTTGCGGGATGTTAGACACATAGAAGGAGAAGAAGAAGGTTGCGGGATGTTAGACACATAGAAGGAGAAGAAGACTAGAACAGGAGACAGCTTGCTAAGAGCCACCAGACGTGGAAGGCCATGATCGCCTACGTCCTAAAAGGACAAGACACATAGAAGGAGAAGAAGAGTAGATTGGGGTTGCGGGATGTTAGACACATAGAAGGAGAAGAAGAAGGTTGCGGGATGTTAGACACATAGAAGGAGAAGAAGGTTGCGGGATGTTAGACACATAGAAGGAGAAGAAGACTAGAACAGGAGACAGCTTGCTAAGAGCCACCAGACGTGGAAGGCCATGATCGCCTACGTCCTAAAAGGACAAGACACATAGAAGGAGAAGAAGACTAGATTGGGGTTGCGGGATGTTAGACACATAGAAGGAGAAGAAGAAGGTTGCGGGATGTTTGACACATAGAAGGAGAAGAAGACTAGAATGGGGTTGCGGGATGTTACAGGAGACAGCTTTCTAAGAGCCACCAGACGTGGAAGGCCATGATCGCTTACGTCCTAAAAGGACAAGACACATAGAACTTCCCACATATGCTTGTATTTTTTATAACTTCATTTTCTTCATGTGCCGAGTCCCTTCAGGACGTAGGTGATTATGGACTTTCACTTGTCTCTGTCTCAAATACCTCTGTATAATTTTTCTCGTAGTATCATTTCTAAGCTCCAGACCACCATCTACTTGCTCATATCTAACAAGAAAGTCTCGGGCTGCTTTACCCCGTCTTTCCTTCCCTTTATCTCACCTGTTAGTATTAAATTCTCCAGGCCCTCTTTCCTCATTATATTTCCCAGGAATCTCATTTGTCTTTTCCTGATATTTTGTAAGTGTTTTCTACTTATTTGCATCTTTCTAAAACCTCATCGTTGCACACGTGCTCTGTCCATGGTATCCTCAGCATCCTTCTGTAAAACCATATTTCTGCAGCCTCAAGTCTCTCTTTCATCTTTGATAAGATCGTCTAGCATTCACTTTCATACAGAAGAACATATATCACATAGTAATTCTACACTCTTTTTTTTTTGTTTTGTTTCTAATGAAATTTTCCTGTTTTTCAGTACTCTGCTTAGCATCTGAAATACATCTTTGTCCATGATAATGCGTCTTTGGATTTCCATGTCGCATATTCTATCCTTCGTCAAAACACTTCCCAGATATTTGAATCATTACTTGTTTTATTTTAGTTTCTCTGACTTGTAGTTGGCCTGTTGGGCTCTTCTTTTTGCTGATGAGCACAGACGCAGTTTTCTTTAAATTTAAGCCCAGTTCTTTCTTCTCACTTTCTTTTGCTACCTTCTGAAGAAGGTACTGCATTTTCCTTCCGTTTCATCCACGAATCTGATATTGTAGTGATTGTGGCCGCCAATGTCGAAACATGGCAAGGCTTTTATTTCTCCCACAATTGCTTCGCTGTACAGGATGAAAAGATCCGGTGAGAAAACATCTCCTTGTCTTACGCCCCTTTTCTATGAAACGTTAATCGCCATTTTTCTATATTTTTGTACCTTTTTAATTTTTTCTCATTTCTTCAATCATCACTAATTTCAGTCGTTTCTTTCAATTTCATTTTCCTTTTCACTCCAAGTATCTCCATGCTTTCTCGTGAAATTACCGCCTGTTTCGGTGAAATGATTAAAAAAATATGTAATCTGTCCTGACTGTCCGTATGTACTTTAGTCACTTTCTCCATCGAGGTGATCTAGTTTCCATGTGCTTTTCTACAATATTCTCATGACAGTGGTTTTGATGAGCTGTTCTCTTTAGTGTCTCGATTGCATGAATTCAAGCGTGCTACTAGATTGGCAACTAGGTCTCTTGGTTTTAATGTTGAACCAACTTGATGCAACCATTAGTTCTATTCTAATACTTTATTTTCTCGCCTCTGGACAACCGTTCCAAGTTCTTGCTTCCTTACCACATAGAATCTTCAAAAATTGAAATGCTACATGATTCGCCATCTTCTGATTCCCGAATCTTGTTCCTTTTCCTCTTCTCCTCACTAAATGTTTTCCTTCTCTTTCACTCCTCTTAACCCTCGCCGCGTCATAGTGGCATTATCGCCTTGCTTGGGGTGAAACAAATTCTAATGCACATGAAGATGCTTAGACATGCAAAAAAAATGTTCTTTTTCTTTTTCATTAAACAAGCTGGTAAATGATTTTACAAACAATGGCTTCGTAAAAACAAACAGCTGCAACCATTTTCATCTAAAAGGCAAAAGTGCACTATTATTTTAATTCGATTAACTCCCTTTCATCTTCCATCTTCAATCATTTTCGTTTTTGTTTGATTTGTTTTTTGAATTTCCTCGCAGACCTGTCTTGTGTTGCGCGCCCAAGTTAAGAAAACGTCATTTAGCAAACTGACGACTTAGAAATGAAGCTGATTATATTAGTGAACATTGATTGAATCTATAAAGAAAGAGGTTTCTGTATTGCCCACTGCTTACAATAGGAAATTGAAAATAATGTCGGCATATATTTGTTAAAAAAAATGAACTCTGCGAACTACAGGATTTCTCGTTTTTTCTTGATTTATTTATAATGCATTTAAATTTTAGGCATAAAAATCGCAACTTACCTAGGATATTAAATTCATCAAATCTAAACTTATTTATAAATGGAACTTTGTCTCTGTGTGTATGTGTTTGTGTCTGTGTGTGCGTGTTCGTTACCTATAGACTCCGAAACGGCTCAGCCAATTTTCTTGAAAATTTACACAGTTGTACTATAAGCGTCTGCGATTGTTCTTAGCTAGTTTTTGTGTCGAGGTACACCCGATAAATATCGAAAATCGATAATCGAAAAAAATCGGGTTATAGAAGGAATAGTCCGATTTGAATCAAATTTGATATACTCATAGACAAAGACATAAGAAACGATATTCAGAAGTTTCAAGGTTGCAGTTCATACAATAGTGCAGAAAATCGATAATATATATATATATATTTATATAAAAGGTAAGATGTTTGTGTGTGTGTCTGTTTATCTGCCTGTATGTCTGTATTTTACAGCCCTTTTATTTTAGTTTTTACTTTGTGTTTGGCTCTAAGTAAGTATAAGTGTAATTCTTAGTCTCAGCCATGATGCCATTTACTCAGAGGACTTATTTAGCCTTCAAATTCAGTTTACGACGAAAAAAACTTATTTGATATCGATACCAGAAAATTAAAATTTGACTTACATCCATTCATTTTTCTTTCAGTCTACGGTTTCACTTTAACTGGACACAACTATTCCTTTTTAGTCTTTCGTGCCACCGTCCAAACAGTCTGAGATCCAGGACCATGTATTAGTTTTAAAGGTTTCATTACACCCGACCAACGCCGGGCTATACTGCTAGTTAACTTATATTTATTTTATTCAAATAAGTGTATTAGAATCAACGGTCAGGACCATTTTTTATAATCATATCGCCCCAAGCAATGTAGTTTACTGCCACTGGTGCACAGGGGGTTACATAGGAGGAATGTTATGAAAAAGAGTGACAGGTTATAAGAGGTGTCAGGAGGTGGGTAAGAGAAGTATGAGAATATTGATGAGAGTGGTGTGGACGGAGAAAGGATCGTGAGAAAGTGGATGCAGGTTAGTGAGATAGGAGCTGACTAAAAGGATTGAACTAAGGGTTTGCTTATATGGATGAAAGAGACGGATTACTTTTTTCCCAAGGGTATTTGAGCATAAATAAATGCAACGAACTCGACTGGAATTCTAACTCGGTTCTTCGATTTCTCTGTCCTACTTGATATACACTGAACTACAAATTGAATTCTCAAATGTATATATCAGTAGCGATGAGGGAGCGAAACTGATACGGAACAGGAAAAATAGTTTATGGTTCGACGAATATAAGGGGAATATAACGGTTAACAATAGAACTGAACATGTTCAGATTGTATTGGTAGGGTAAAATTTCTCTTGGAAGTCTGTTCCATTAGGCAGTAAGAAGCTGCTTGAGTGGAAGTTACTTTTCACTGATGGAATGACAAAGGGTATGTGAATTATTACTACTATCTAAGGGTTATGGCAGATCTTGGCCATAAAGGTAAGACTTGGCGGAAACAAGGAATGTAGCCATTCCGGGTACTTTCTATGGAATTAGCGATAGATCAGTGAGAGACTTGCCAAATCCCACCTGTATGATAGAGGTTGGGAGTTGGAAAATAATTAATCTCTAACAAAGAGTCGGAGACGCTTTTCAACTGGGAAGTTAGGACTGTATAGCGCCCACCCGAAATATGAAACAGAACTCCATATTCGGCCTGATATGGGCCTTATAGAGGTAGAAGATTGCATGAAGATTCGGGTAGTTACTGTAATCTTATTAAGTATTCTATGGGCGGTTTTCTAACGTCATTTTTGCTTTCTTCTTCTGTGACATGTTACTTCGGAATGTAAGCGTTAATGGCTCACCACAACTTCCTCTCTGTTATAGCTTATAGTAAGTTTTGTATTTTAGTTATCTTCACATTGCAATCCATTTACTCAAGCTTTTCTTCTTCATCTACAGGCCGTGTCTGCTCAGGGTGTTGGCGATCATGACTCTTCACTATTTCTGGTCTTTTGTAGCTCTTATTAAATTTCGAATGAACCAAGAAAATGTAGTTCGTCCTAGCACACTCCATGTAAGTAGCGATAGAATAGTGAGAGACATTCCATGTGTTAGCGAGAGAGAGAGAGAGAGAGAGAGAAAGTGGAAAGTATTTAATCTCCCACAAAGATTCGGAGACGGTTCTGAACTCCATCAAGACTAAAAAATGAGGAATAGGCAGCTCCCGCCCAACAATGGCAAATGTACTGATCTGGTTCTTAAAAAAATGTAATGAATACCATGAGCAGTCAGGTATTTGCTGGAGCAATACAGGGAGCCAGTCTTTTTTCCCGCAGCCATTGCATGAGGACTCGGGGAGTTACTGCAAACTCGTTAATTAGTCTATGGGCGGTTTTCTAACGTCTTTTTTTGCTTTGTTCTTGTGTACCATGTCACTTCGGGATAGAGGCGATAATGTCTCCCCACAACTTCCTGTCCGTTATAGCTTATATTAAATTTTGTATTTTAGTTATCTTCGCATTGAAATCCATTTAATCAAGGTTTTTTTCTTTATCTACAGGCCGTGTCCCTTCAGGGTGTTGGCGATGATGACTTCATTATTTCTAGTTTTTTGTAGCTGTTATTGAATTTCGAAGGAACCAAGAAAATATAGTTCGTCTGAGCACTCTCCATGTAAGTAGTGATAGAGTACTAAGAGACTCTCCACATTACGCCTGCAAGAGAGAGAGAGAGAGAGAGAGAGAGAGAGAGAGAGAGAGAGAGAGAGAGAGAGAGAGAGAGAGGAAAGTATTTAAGCTCTAACTCTATTTCACAAGAAGTGAGGAATAGGCAGCTCCCGTCCAACAATGGCAAATGTACTGATCTGGCTCTTAAAAAGTTAATGAATAGCATGAGCTGTCAGGTGCTTACTAGAGAAATACAGAAAGCCGGTCTTTTTTCTCGCATCCACAAAAGAAAAAAATGAAATAAAAATATTTTTAACTTCATTGTTTCTAAATGTTCTGCCTCTTATAAAATATTACACTGACTGAAACAAGAATCATTAAGTGCTAAATCTATTGAATACGAAGAAGTGGGAGGGCTAAACTCTACAATAAACTATTGCTGCGGTTTGTCAGAACATGTTCCATAAGCTCGTAATAGGCGACATATTTCATATTCAACTAAAGTTCAGATTGTAGTGATAGAGGAAAAGTTCTCTTGGGAGTCTGTTTAATTGGTCAGTGGTAAGAAGCTGTTTGAGTGGAAGTTACTTTACATCGATGGAATGACAAAAGAGTATGTGGATTGTTGCTACTATGTAAGGGGTATGGCAGATCTTGGCCATGAAGGTAAGACTTGGCGGAACCAATGAATGTAGCTTTTTCGGGTACATACCATGAAAGTAAAGATACATCAGTAAGAGACTCGTCATATTCCGTCTGTGAGAAATAGAGAGAGGTTGGAGAGTGGAAAATATTTAATCTCCAAGAAGGATTCAGAGACGGTTTTGAACTCTATCAAGACTGGAGAGTAAGGACTGGGCAGCTCCCGCCCAACTATGGCAAATGTACTGATCTAGCTCTTAAAAAGTTACTGAATAGCATGAGCGATCAGGTACTTACTGGAGCAATACAGAAAGCCGGTCTTTTTTCCAGCATCCACAAAAAAAAAAAAAAAAAAAAATGAAATAAAAATGATTTCAACATCATTGTTTCTAAATGTTCAGCCTCTTATGAAATGTTACACTGAAGAATCATTAAGTGCTAAATCTATTGAATACGAAGAACTTGGAGGTCGGAGCACTACAATAAACTATTGCTGCGGTGCTCAGCACATGTTCCATAAGTTCGCAATAGGCGACATCTTTCTTTGTCAACTAGACAGAAAGCTGTTATTCCTGTGGAAGGAATCCTCATCTTTTTTCTTGTTATTTTCTTGGGGGGGGGGGGTTCCAGTGTCCTTTTCTTTTTACGTTGATATGCAAAACCCATTCATCATTACTTTTGAAAATGCGATGTTATGAAAAGAATTTATCATTCCTACTTGAATGTTTGCTCCAGATAGTGGAAACCTAGATTTGTTTCTAATATCGAAAGATCATGAGGAAACCAAATTTCATTTTGCAAAAGCTTTCTCTAGTAGCTCCTGAAAGACACTATAAAACACTGTCTAACTGAAAAGACGGGAAGCTAATTCAACACACTGTTTTATACTATTCAACATGGGTTCGGTTTTGATTGGTTGGCTTATAATTCACAACGTAGTTACTTTGTGAGCGCATTGATATTAACAATTCAAACTGTTGTCTTTAGAAAGCAAATCGTAATGTAATTAAGTGATATTTTTTTCAGGTTGAAGAATTTATCGCCAAATTAGCAGAGATAGATTAATGTTTATGATAAAAATATTTTTTCGAAAGGCATTAATCAAGATCGTGTTAATAATTATATCTAATTATAATTGGATGAGGACAAAATATTTACATTACTTCGGTCAGGCACACACACGCACATACACACACAAACACATCCACACAATAACTGACATATATGTCTTGTTATGCAGCAGATATTAATGAAGGGAAAAGCTGTTAAAGACAATAGACATTTTGTGTCTATTAATTTTATTGACCGACTTTTTTCAATTACGGATAATCCTTGAGACAGAATGGAAATTCCATCATGAATTGTACAAAGTTCATTTCCGAAGGAATATTGTCCTAGTGTTCGATTTTTTTAGCGCATAAGTTATATATATATATATATATATATATATATATATATATATATATATCATGTATGACATCACAAAATATATATCTTATATATATATATCTATATATATATATATATATATATCATGTATGACGTCACAATATATATATCTTATATATATATATATCATGTATGACGTCAAAATATATATATCTTATATATATATATATATATCTTATATATATATATATATATCTTATATATATATATATCTTGTATGACATCACAATACATATATATATATATATCTTATATATATATATCATGTATGACGTCACAATATATATCATATATATATATACCATTGTATGACGTCACAATATATATATCATATATATATCTTATATATATATATCATCTCTGACGTCACAATATATATCATATATATATATATCATGTATGACGTCACAATATATATATCTTATATATATATATCTTATATATATATATCTATATATATATATATATATATCATGTATGACGTCACAATATATATATCTTATATATATATATATATCATGTATGACGTCAAAATATATATATCATATATATATATATATATCTTATATATATATATATCTTATATATATATATCTTATATATATATATATCTTGTATGACATCACAATATATATATCTTATATATATATATCATGTATGACGTCACAATA
The DNA here is from genome assembly GCA_037127315.1 of Ascarosepion bandense. Classification (NCBI taxonomy): domain Eukaryota; kingdom Metazoa; phylum Mollusca; class Cephalopoda; order Sepiida; family Sepiidae; genus Ascarosepion; species Ascarosepion bandense. Next base: position 411,154 of record JBBBDQ010001428.1, read on the forward strand.
TATATCATATATATATATATCATGTATGACGTCACAATATATATATATCTTATATATATATATATCTTATATATATATATCATGTATGACGTCACAATATATATATCATATATATATATATATATCTTATATATATATATATATCTTATATATATATATCTTATATATATATATATCTTGTATGACATCACAATATATATATCTTATATATATATATATCTTATATATATATATCATGTATGGCGTCACAATATATATCATATATATATATATCATGTATGACGTCACAATATATATATCTTATATATATATATATCTTATATATATATATATCTTATATATATATATATATCTTATATATATATATATCTTGTATGACATCACAATATATATATCTTATATATATATATATCTTATATATATATCATGTATGACGTCACAATATATATCATATATATATATATATATCTTATATATATATATATTTCTTATATATATATATATCTTATATATATATATATCTTGTATGACATCACAATATATATATCTTTTTATATATATATATCTTATATATATATATCATGTATGGCGTCACAATATATATATATATATATATATCATGTATGACGTCACAATATATATATCTTATATATATATATATATATATATATCTTATATATATATATCTTATATATATATATATCTTGTATGACATCACAATATATATGTCTTATATATATATATATATCTTATATATATATCATGTATGACGTCACAATATATATCATATATATATATATATATATATATATATATATATATATCATATATATATCATGTATGACGTCACAATATATATCATTTATATATATATATATATATATATATATATATATATCTTATATGTATATCATGTCTGACGTCACAAGCTGTAGTGCAATTTTCCAGCACGCACGCACCTTTTCGCCGTTGCTTTGAAAATCTTCCAAGCAAACAAAATAGACAACTATTACTATCGTTCGCCCGCGAACTCTTTAATGCTCTCAATATAATTGTCATCTTTGATAATGGCTAATCTATGCCGAAATCTCTGAAAGGATTAAATAAAAAACTTATATCAGGACTCTCGCGTATAATCTTATATATATGCTATAAAGTCTGCCTTCTTCTTCCGCTCGCCCATGGCCCAGAGATAGAGTCGCCGACTGACGCCACTTTGGTCGGGTTTCAATCATGGTTTAAAAGCAATCGAAGTCTAACCGTACTGATGAGCTGTGATACAGCGAAACAGATCTGTCTGCGGATGACTATATATATATATTTCTTTTGTAACAATCATGGAAAGAGAGATACAGTCCTGAGGCAACCTCCGCTCAGTTTATGGTCTTTACTACCAGATATTTAAACACTTACCACGTGTTCGCTCTTTAACAGTGCCTTATTATTTTAATTTTTGTATTATTCATTCCATCGATTAGAGAAAACTATATAGAAAGCTGGATGGCTTGGTGTCTGCTTCCTATACCAAGTTAGATCTTAAAACTACATCGTTAAGAGATTCTCATCTTTGATTGAACAATATTGACACAACTAAGACATTTTCTCCAACTACCACACCTTAATTTTCTAAATAACCATGAGTTCATCTTATATGATGAAGAAAAATAATTTTCACCATTTATTTTAACATATAACCTGAAGAAGAACAGCATTGTCTTTTTATGAACCATTGTAATAACAAAATGTCTATAATAAGCTCTACTTTTTATCGAATAATATTTATAAAAGTAAATGCTTGAACAGAAGGTTTTAAACAATGTGTAGTTTCACTTTAATATATATAACGTTTTCCTGGGTTTATTACATGTATATATAATACACACACACACACACACATATATATACATATATATATATATATAATAAATAAATTGCAAACATAGTGTTTATTTAATCTGACATGTTTTAAAAAATGCTGCCTAAATACATACACACATACACATAATCACACGCGCGCGCTCACACACACATACATACATACATACATACATACATACATACATATATATATATATATATATATATATATATATATATATATATATATCAGTAATAAATCTTGTAGATTTGGTAAATAATCCCAGTGGATCCTAGTAATACTAGATTTAATATCAAAACTGATCCAACATATAGCTTGATGTAAATATATATACATAGCAGATATTTACTCAATAAATGTCAATATTTGATATTTGAAGAACAACTATTTCTATAGGCTCCCAGAGCTTTAGAAACCCCAGTCTGACATCTAATGATTAGACATTCCAGTGTGAACGGAAATAAAGTAATTTAAATGCGAAGATTATTGCCAGGCATTTAAATGCGATGATTATATATATATATATATATATATATATATATATATATATATATACTTTTGTGAGAAAAAAACATATCTTTAATTTACTACATCGACCGATTTTTATGACTGAAATGTTAGTTTTAGATGATACGTGTATTTGAGTAGATGCCCAGTTTATTTATTAAGCAGTATATTCATTTATTTTTGCCTACCTATCCGAATATTCAAGACATAACAGAAAAATATTCATTCAAGGGTCTGATTAAAACCTGTTCCACCCTAGAAGAATTCATCGTTAAATCGGACGTGATTTGACCCCTCGAATTCCGGGTGCGTGAATGAACAAGCACAGTTAAATAGTACATTTTAACACACTTTTCTCTTGCTTTTAAAATATATATACCTTCTTAGTTTCGTATTTTAACGTAAAAAAAAGAAATTTTTAAGGAACGAGGTGAATCTTTATTATTGATAAGTGTAACTCTTCTGTCATAGTTGTGGCAAAAGACGCATTTCAAAATGTAACGAGAGAACATAGAGACAAGAAAATCTCACTAAAAACAAAGAAATAAATGCTAGACTGCTAGGCGATATATAAATTTCAATATAACAGAGCATATTGGACGGAGTTTTCAAGAACAAAGAAAAGGTTTAAAGCAACAGTAATCCTACGGATGTGCGTTGTGGTCCAGTGGATATCGGCTCGGAACGGGGAGCCGAGTTCGAATTCCAGTTGAATCCATTGTATTCACTTACTCGCAAATACCCTTGGGAAAGGTATTAATCCGTCTCTTCTTACCAGTTATGGGTTAAATAGCAGGACAGATTGGGTTCTATAGCCTTGGTCTACCGCAGAAAGCAATGGCAACCTACTGCGGGATAAGTCAGTCATCTTTCGAGACATGATCGCCCAAGCGTGTATCACGTATGGCACTTAACTGACTGACTGAATCCTACAGAAGAATGCTGAGGATACCATTGACTTAGAGCAACTACAAGGTGTTGAAGAGGATTCAAACGTGAGGGAAAACTATATTTTAGAACCAGGAGGAGCCAGTTGTCATTTCTTGGACATGTAAAGAGGAAGAAAGGCTTAGAGAATTTAATACTTACAATAAAGTTAGCTAGAAACAGAGACAAAGAAACACAGCGCGAGACATATTTGATGAACGTTTGCTAATTGATGTTGAAGAAGGCTTTGCAAAGATGTCCAAAGGAAAATTATTAAGAGCGACGAGTAATAGGAGAATGTGGAAATCCATTATCATCTTTCTCCTAAAAGCACACGGCAGATATAGGAAAAGAATACGCATGGCGTAAAAAATAATTGCAAATTTCTTTCTTACAGGTTTTCTCTCCTAAGCGTGATAAGAAGAAATATATATATATATATATATATATATATATATATATATATATATATATATATATATATTTTAATTCAGATACTTCAATCCAAGGGAAAAAAGCAGGAAGGTAAATTCC